>OX578139.1:91623387-92055887 GCA_951213105.1 Amaurobius ferox | reverse complement strand
ACGTCACTTAACGAATTTCTACTCAAGACAACCCGACCACCTAAAAATCTGGTTGCAACTGATGTATCAGGAACGACAACAAGTAATTAGTAATTAAAAGATCGTAAAGGACAAAAGAAGTTGGTTAAGTCGTAAATAATCTTGTTTTAAAGTTAGTAATATTGAAATTAACATATAGGATGTAAAACATGTTAATCATTCCAGTTGAAACGTTTGAATGTTTGCAATGATGGGATTGCTATTTTTGTAATGGCAGCAATGGGATGCTTTCTAACAGTCAAATAAAAGGAGTGTCCTTAAAGTACATTTATAGAAAAATGTGGTGTGTGATGTAGCAGTTAAGGTAATCATGGTGTTTGTTGTATGTATTTGATGTCGTGATTTTTATTATATTCCATTATTGATGCGTTATTTAGATGCTGTTTTAGTTTATCGTTATTTAGATGCGTTTTTAGTATTTCGTTATTTAGATGCTTCATGCAGGTTTAATGTATGAATTTATGACGACATTTCGAGGTCATTGCCTATTCATATGCTGGCGTCCGAGAGTGTGCCATGACTTATCATATAGCTGTAATTGGGAATTAGAAGAGTTCATAATCACCCTTCCGCCTCTTGTTTGGTACTATGAAGGCACTTTCCTATTTTTTCTAATACTCTGTTATTTTGTAAGTGCAACTTGGATAAGAGGAACGTCTCTAATTCGAAATCGTCGTTAAGTCGAAGATTTCTCTTGGTCCCTTTAACTTTGTATTAAATCAATGTTAAAACAATCGTGGATAATTCGAAGTTCAACTTCCTTAATTCGAAGTTTTTATAAAAACTTTCGAACCATAACAACATTTCGGCCTTTCATCTATAAAAAATTATCACCGGAATACCCCCACCTGTTCGACACGTGACAGCTGAAATCGCCACTCCCGCTACGTGTTCGACGGGTTCGAGAGTTTGGAACGGGGGTAATTTGAACTTGCTACTGTCAGTGTTGAAAACCCAGACCGTCCGCCTCATTCTAAGGACACGAGCAACCATTTGGACGGCCGGTCTACTGTCAGTGTGTCTGAGTGTTGTGAGAGTTTCGCTAGTGAGCATTCACGATGTCTTTGAGTAAACCACGCATTCAATACAAGAATTTAACATTTGCTGAAAAGGTCGCCGTCATTCGTGATGTGGAAAAGGTTGTGAAGAGGAAATCGCCAACAAGTACGGGATAGCGCCGAACACTTTGTCTACTCTTTTGAAAAATAAGGACAAAATTCTGAGTAACGCTGGTGCTACGCGTGGAAATGGAAAGGATCGCAAAAGAGCTAGAGAACCGGACAATCCTGAAGTCGACGACTACGTGTTGAAGTGGTTTAAACTTGTAGCTTACGTAAATCTTATTTTGTTTACATACATAAAGTGTTTAAGTCCTTCATACCATGATATTTCTCAATAAATATTTACGTATTGACAAAATAAACTTTTCAAGCATTCAGTGGACCTGAAACTAAAGTTAAAAGATGTAACATTTTTAGATTGAAGTTTTGGATAATTTGAATTTTTTAGAGGTCCCTTCAGCTTCCAATTATCCAAGTTGCACTATATATATATATATATATATATATATATATATATATATATATATATATATATATATATATATTGTGTGTGTGTGCATAGAAGCGAAGCTGAATATTGAACTCATTTTTAACCATCTTACAACAATAAATCTTTATTTATCTTGCAACAGTGACTGACCATTTCTCAAAATAATGCAGATTCCATTTTTCGAGAATCAGCGAAATGTACACAAAAAGTCTACTACGTATACAACTTTTTGGTTTCCATATACTGCTTCTCTACCTGATTATTCCTACATGGGGACCCTGATCCTTTTAAATCATAAAAAAGGACGCATCAACTCTGCCTTTGAATGCCATGGGATTTCTAGCAGAAGACAGTCATCTCACACTTTGAAAAATCTCGCATATATAATAGAAAAGTAAAGGGATAAATAAGTAGAAAACTAGAAACCCCATTTTTGAATGAAGAGCTGAAAGGACACATCTATCGATTCTTATAATATCGCACTTTACGGAGATTTCAGGTAAAAATCTGGCAACGATTTTCCTGATTCACAATTCTAGGAACCTTTGCTTTGAATAGGGCTTCTCTGTAATCACTCTAGGATTTTTTTACAGAAATTGAATAAGGTGAATAACCAACAAGAAAGATCAATCTTGCTTAAAGCATTGATTAAGAAACACTTTCCAACTTCAATGCAATTCTATTTAAACATGTCTAAAATGCAATACATTCCTCGGTAATATTTTAAAACTTATCACAATACTACATTAATTTATTATATTTGAAAACTTAAACCTTCATCGAAAAAAATGAACTTCATTCAAATGACGGCATTGAAATATTAATTGCCTGATTTAAACATCTCTAAAATGCGATACATTCCTCGGTAATAATTTTAGAATTATCATAATACTACGATAATTTATTATATTTGAAAACTTCATCGAAAACAACTGAAATTCATTCAAATGACGTCATAGAAAAAATAACACGTCAGGCTCTCTCTATAAAAGCAGAATTTCATTCATAAATAATTTCCCATTCATGTCATTCATCACAATGCTATAATAATTTATTTTATTTAAAAATTAAGACCATGGAGCTACAAGTAATTAAAATCTATGCGTAAAACTTCATCGAAAAAAATCGTCCTTCTCTTTGTAAAATCAATGAATATTTTATTCAGTGTTAAAGAAGTGTTAAAGAAGTACAGTGTTCAGTGTTAAAGAAATACAGCAATTCTACAACTCATTCTACATATTTTGCTGTTTACATTTTACATAGGTGAAAAATAGGCTTCGTGGTAGAAATAATCAAATTTGAATGAGCATTTAAACTCAAATATATTGTAATTGCGTTGTTTCAGTATGTAGATGTACAGAATTTAAGCAAAAATAAAATGGTTTAAGGACGGATACAACACTCAATATGAATTATAAAAAGAACTTTAAAAATCACGATTTTGAGACAAGATAGATGCCATATATCGTTTTGAAGTGGGTCACGTGATCTTTTCATATCATGGTCAAGTGATCGCTACATATAAGAGGTGTTTTATTTTAATTTTTATTTAAAAAACTACTGAATATATTTCGCTGAATTTCTTTTATATATTTTATGGAACAATTTGAATATTCCTAAAATTTTTGAAGCAATTTGTGAATTTTAAATCCGCTTAAAAATGTTTGAAAAATTAGGTCCCATAGGGCTCAATGTATTTCATTTTTTCAACCCGGGTTCAATCCAAAACTAATTGGGTGATATTATTCATTTATATTCCCATAGGTCCTACAGACCGTCTGAACAATATACTATAATTTCATTTTGATTAAGTCATTTTACGGCAGTTATCGTGTGAACAGACAAACAGACAGACAGACAGAATGAACAAAGTCATAAACACTTTTCAATTTTGTTGTAGAGTGTTAAAAATGACCGACATCTCCCTTTGCTAAGATGGAGATTTTACATGTAAAGTGTATTGTAATACATAGAATTTTATATGATCTGCAATATGCCTCTGCATGTGCAACATAATTTGTAATATAAACACCTTGGTTTATCTATCTAGTTATTTATCTATCTCCGAGTAACGCTGCTACAAAATGTGGTCAAACATATTTCAGTCATGGATAAACATTAAAATTTTTATAATATAACCACGGAGCATTGCGAAGTGTATGACATCATATACTGAAAGTGAGACCCTGATGTTATAGTTTATTTCTTATCATTTTATATATTTTTATTTAAGATACCACGCAATACAGAGTGTCACACTTATTTCGTTAACATGTTTATCCAAGGCTCAACAGTATCCCACATCTCGTGCTGGCTTTTCAAAGAACCTCAGGATACAGTTGAGCCTTGTTTTAACATTCAAAATAGTTCAAACGTCTTCCAACAAAATTAGGAAATGTAATTCTTGCGTGTTTTAATTTATTGCTTTTAGCGCAAAAAACCCGAGACTCTGAGTAGTGTAATAATATTTAATCATCTGTAATG
Organism: Amaurobius ferox; assembly: GCA_951213105.1. Taxonomy (NCBI): domain Eukaryota; kingdom Metazoa; phylum Arthropoda; class Arachnida; order Araneae; family Amaurobiidae; genus Amaurobius; species Amaurobius ferox. The sequence continues at coordinate 92,051,813 of OX578139.1, read as the reverse complement.
ATTATATTGAAGCAAATTGTGGCTATAGGTTTGATATGTTTTACCAAATATATGTACAATTCCTATCAAGGAATAAGTGACAGATCATGAATGACTGAATAATAACGACTCCTAAAGGATGTTCAGAATTCTCGTCCATGGGGAAATAACTCATAGTGGATTATTTTTGACATATTTATTTGTGTCTTTTAACTTATTTATTATAAAATTTTACATTTAACTTACTTTAATACCAAAATTCTCCAAACATAACCTTGTGTTTTAGTAAGTATTTTCAGTTTTATTATACGAATTTATCAGTCTACTAATTTAACGTCAGACGTGGCTACTATAACTAAGTAATTTTCTAAAAATGTCATCACTAACTGCATGTAACATACCGCATCCAGTACTTTACAAGACATTTCAGTGCTTAGCAAATTTCGTTAAATCGCTGTCATTATGGGTCACGTCAAGTTATCAAATGCAACATTGTTTTTTTTAAAACGCAAAATCCATCCAAATAGTATTTTATACGGGATAATCATCTATTTGTATGGCATTTTAAAATTAAGTTTAGTGAATTGTTACAGCTTTTCAGCATGATTTTGAAACACAAAACCACACAGATTTACTATAATTACAATCCATCTTAAACATTTTGTATTATTGTTAAAGCATTAAATAATTAAGCTATGGTCAAACATTAAAACAGTGAAAATAGCTTAAACATTATTGGATTGCTTTGTAGAGCGGACGACTGGCTTAAACACAAATAGTTTCAAATTTATTTAAAAATGCTTTTTAAACAATTTTCTTGTTCTTTAAACCATGGCTTTGAACTCTTTTTTACAACTCTGCTTGATCAAAATAAATTAATTTCTCGGAATTTTAAATCCTCGGAGTATACTGAGAACATGCTGAAAACTGTAAAAAAATACATTTTTACTATAATGGTTGTAAACCACGTTATCTCTGAAATAAGATTACCAACACATTTTTATTGTAAACCACCACAAATTGCAAACAAGTATTCGTTTCATAAAATATTCTGTATGACGAAATTAATTTTGCTTCGACGGATATATCTGACAGATGAGAGAAGATGACCAAAGTCCGTCGAAGATGTCCGTCAATAAACCATGAGCTACCCACACCATAGTATTTTTTTCTCTACAGAAAACTTGATTTTTATAATCGAACACTCATTTAGGAATTTTAATTTGCCGTTAATAAGAAGCTAAAGGTTTGAAAACTGGATTTTACGATATCGAGCACAGAATTATCTCCGTAAACTTTTCTCTGATATTCTATTGTCTGAGTAGCAAAATGACTGTAAACCTTTATCGTTAACCCTCCTTGACATGCTTAATCAGCGGGGTGATATACAGTAGCAAAGCTGTTACGACTGGTGAGTCTCCAGGGAGAGACTGGAGAGTCGAAATTGGAGAGATAATTCTATTTGGTATGTTGTGTCCTTAAGCCTCAAAGCGGACATTCAAAGCTGCAGTTATCTTCAGGAAATTGTCTCAATCTTGACTAGCATCTGGCCTTAATAATGAGCTAAGGTATTATCTCTTATTGCAAACATTAAGGGAGGAAATAGTAAATACGACAGTATTTCTGAGTTGAGTCGGTTATAATAGTTGTTATTTAAATTCGCCCTTCAGGAGTTTCATTTTCTACAATTTAGGTTTCAGGATTTATGATTATTCAGTTACTAGCTCTTTCACCCACGCTTCGAGAGTTCTAAATGGCGGGGGGGGGGGTAATTAAATTTGACACCTAGATACTTAATTACAGTTGTTGATAACCATAGGCAGCTATAGAAAATCAAATTATGTATTTTGTTGTTTTTGAGAGGAAAAGTAGTGATGTCCTTTAAAAATCCCTTTGTATCGTCTCCTCTAATTCGAATTTACAAAGGTTTCAATTTTTTGAAGATGAAATGAACTGAATGATATCAAAACTGTGGTTCTGGCTTAAGTGGAAGTACTCGATCATTTTGATAAGTGTGTTGCATTTTTTAGTTATTCCTTTGCATCGTCAACCGCAATTAGGATTTTCAAGATATTAGATGTTTTCGTTGACCTGGATGCCAGACGGATCGAATGATATGAGAATTTAGATATTCTAACTAGGCGGGAAGTGCTTTATAAATAATCTAATAAGTAATTTTGAGTCCTTTTTTCTATTATTATTCCTTTGCACTGTGTAAGGTTTCGATAATATTTTATTTATCAGTTTCTTCTTTTTACATTTTGAATTCAAAGTTATTTGGCACTAAAAGAAATTTGTTTTTTATTTTGGTTAAAAATACCCATCAGGAGCTGACCAAGCAATTTCTGCAATTCTGTCGTTGAGGCAGGATGAAACTTTTGATTCGGATTGAAAAGCAAGTAACGAATTCTCAGCAGTGGGTGTGTGCGGGAGGAAAGAAGTTCTAGCGCGCATTATATGAACCTCTTGCCCTAACAGCATTTTTTTTCACTGACGTAAGATTTACGTCACGCTGTGACTTTGTGACGTCACAGGACGTCGCAGTACGTCTCGGCAATATCATATTGAGGTCACAGTGAAGTCATTTTGGTCATTTTCATGGTCGTTTGTGACGTCGCATATTAACTTGTTTGTGGCGTCACATTGTAATTGCCATTGTAATGTCGTCACATTGTTACGTGTTAATTAAATTGTGGAAACGTCGCGGAATATAGTCGCAATGAAGTTACAAAGTTACTAATACGTAAGGTCGCATAGAAGTCACAAATATGATGTCACATTGTCACCCAGGTGTTACGTGACTACAACGCCACTGTCACACATGTGACGATCTTTGCTGTGAGAGTGATGGAAGCCGAAATGCTGGTGGAGGTTTATCGAAGATAACCAAGTATGACTACAGTATAGTCTGATGTCTTTCAGTTAATCGTTGTGCTACTTAGGTGGGAAGTGATTGTGCGAGTGTTTGAATTGCATTACCTCACTCGATATGAGTACGACTTTTTGTAGTGGATCTATGCAACAGAAGTATTTTAATTATACATAAGTCACTTATGCAGAAGTTTAATTAGCGAGAAGCTGTTATGTGTTTTTGAGTTAATAAACAAATTTGGATTTTAAATCCTTGTCTCTGTGTGCTTCTTCTTGGCCGTTGTGTTACTTTTATGTATAAGTTTAGGCCACATAAAAAACACTTGTATTCATCCATGGCGCTCAAGCTTAATAATTGATCAAACAGATAGAGTAAAAGTTTAGGCTGGCAAGAAAATTGACAAAAGTGTACAAATTATGCGTTTTCCCAGTTGTACATAAGAAATAAAAGAGGCACAAACATGTTTTAAACTGAGTTACGAACTGAACATGATATTATGTAAGTAGTATCTTACTCCGCGATAGGCTAAGCGAGACGGAATATCGGATATGCAGCAGATAGGCTTGTGAGACTGTCAAGGAATTGGAAGTGTTTGGGGAACATTATCGGCCTCGTTGAATGGACCTTCACGTTCGAAATGTTTGTATGGTCGCGTCGAGTGTGGGGTCCCGATAACCTTTTAGTTATCATTTTTCTCATTTTACGTTTCGAATTATGCGGCATTAACAAAGTCTTCTTTATGGTTTTTATACAAATTACAAAATACCGTTATATATATTTTTATACAAATTACAAAATCCTCTTCCTCATCCCAGTTAAAGGTTTTGATCTGCTAATTATAATATTTCATTGCGATTTGTTCATTCATTCATGAACTATTGTCCCCATATCTCATGGATGTCATGTAAAGTGACCGACATGTAAAGTGACCGACATGTAAAGTCTGCGTTAGGATTTCTCATAGACAAACTATCAAATAAAGTGTACGTCAGGATCTCTCACAGATAAACTATCATGTAAAGTATGCGTCAGAATTTCTCATAGACAACCTATCATATAAAGTGTGCGTCAGGATCTTTCACAGACCAATTATCATGTAAAGTATGCGTCAGGATCTCACATAGATAAACTATCATATAAAGTGTGCCTCGTCAGGATCTCTCATAGGCAAACTACCATGTAAAGTGACGTCAGGATCTCTTGCATACAAACTGCCATGTAAAGTGTGTTCCGGGATTTATCAAAATACAAATATCCATGCAAATCGAAATTTAGGAAATTTTTAGCTAAACAGCAGGTTTTTTATTTCATTATAAGATAAAGAAATAAAAATTAGACTACACTTTGTAATAATTAGAATAACATTAACTTGAAGAATTCATTACTAGCACAATTTATCCTTACGTTAAATCCCACCCACAGAAAGAATGTGTATTTCAGTCATTAAGTCGCAACCTAACACAATTCGAGTACCACTTCCTAATGATATATTTAAGAAAAACAATGTCGAAAACAAAAATTTATTTACTTGTCAGAAAACTAGCGTTAACATACTAGGATGTTTTTATTTTGTCTTAGGGGTTATCGCAAAAAGGGTTTACAAGACCGCTCGTTGCTTAAATGTTTATTTCGTATCCTTCTTGTTTTGTTCTAATCATGTTCGTCTCATTCGAAATTTTGTTTTTAAACTCTTCAAGTAAATTGGAAAGAAAGTCTCTAGACTAATGTAGACTAATTAAATTGTCTTCTCAGAAGAGAATCTTTAGTTTACTTAAAGGAAAAAAAATCTTGTTTGATCAGTGAAGGTCTTGTATAGGAAAGACGATTAAAGACTAATAAGGACTTTGTTTTTCTTTTCAAAACAGTTGTTTTACGAACTCGGCATAATTCTCTAATGGATTGCATCTTGCTTTTTTTAATCAAAACAACTGTACATTTATAGAAAGAAATGTTGTATTCTAAATATTTAAGATAATGTAATTAGAGTTAAAGTACTGTAGAACACACTCATAACAAGCAATATATACATATATATATATATATATATATATATATATATATATACATTTTTCTCAACCTCATATTTCAGAAATAAACTCCTGAAAATCCTTCTTTCCAAGACATTAATCAAAAGTCATTTGACGCTGTCAAATCGTATGTAAATGAAAGCCAAAGCAAAGTTATTTTTTATTAAGACGGAACATTCATTTTTTCTGCAATTCACGACCTTTTTTGCATATTTTTTATTCTATATATTTTTAAGTTTCTGCGAAGCTTTATTAGTTACAGCGGGCAGCAGTTGGGAGGCATAATCCCCACACGCTCTGCCTATGTATATTTGTTAATCTCTTCCTCTGTGTGTTCATTCAGACTTAAGAATAAATAGCTGAAATGAGAAATTTGCAAAATAGGAAATAGTTATATAATATAACTGTCAGAAATATGGTGTATTATCAGTTGTAGTCAGTATAAATGAAAGAATAATTTTAAAAATCTGATGTGTCCAATGTATTGCAGACGGCTTCAGAATTGCCACAACTTAGAAATGTAAATTTTCCAGGAAATGAAGAAACTCATTTTTGAAAATTCGAATTTGGGGTGATGAGTACAAATAAAACTCAAAACCAATTGGCTCAATGACCGAATACCGCCACTCTAACGTGCGTTTGTTATTGACGTCTGAGGTTTCGGATTAATTAAAAAGATACAATATTTAAAAAATTCAAATTAGGAGAGACAATGCGAATAAATATTAAAAAATCGACTATTTAATACTCTCACTCAATCCAGAATATTAATTTTGGTTTTTTCAGTGTCAGCTTCTCAATTAATGGTAAAATCGAAAATTTTGAAAATTCGGTTTTGGGATGACGACAAAAAATGATGTTAAAATAACTTGCATTACTTTGCCTCTCAAAAGTAATAAAAGTACAATATGCCTGCCAATCGGAAAAAATTTAAATAACTGCTGCTCTGATAAATAGCATTTAATACGTTTTCCGATTTAATATGTCTTCTCATGTAACACATTAACCGCGTTATAAAATTTTTAGCATTTTAATCGTTAGATCTAAAAGAATTTTTGATATTGAGAAAAGTTATCAACAGCTTTTATTAAATGTGTAGATGTCACATTTGAAGATCACTAGCGATTACGAAATAGCGCTGAACGGTTGGTTTTTTGGTGTATTTCTATATAAACAATATATTTCTGGACTTTGTTCTTCGATTCACTCTCTTAGATTTGACACTTCTAATTTTGCATTATTTGGCAACACCAAACTGAAATATTCAAGAACATATGAACATCCCACCAAAATTACTCGATCTACTGCAAGGTAACAGTAAATTTTCTCAGAAAATAAAATATTTCTGATACAATGATTCCAACAAAAGTATTTTGTCAAAACGGTGACTTCATATTTTTATGTCTTAGTTTTATGTTCAATTGCCGCTGAAAAAATAATTTAACATAGCGACTTGGATAACCAATCTATATTTCCTATAGTGCTGAATTTTCTTCATTTACTAACGCAATTCAGAAATTCTGTTTATAACCGTATCGTTGCCAACTGCCTTATGTTTATCCCTCTCACTTTGCCTTATGAGTAATTCTTCCAAGATGTCATTTGGCAAATCGTGGAGCAGCCTTGATTTTAAAAGGTAAAGTTTTAAAAAATGTTCGAAAGTTACTTGGGTTAAAGGTATTTTGAACAAATATTTATAGACTTTACTAAGCCTTGTGTACAAGAAACAGTACATATTGGTAGTTATAAATTATTTTTACACACACAATTCATACTTTACAAGGTTTATGAATTTGACATGCCTTTACTTTTTCATTTTCTTAAGCTTCCTCTGACATTGAGATCACGTTAAATCATTCTTGTATGAAAGATTGTACCGCTTACATTTGCTACAATCTTCAGTTAACTCTGGCAACAGTCGCCAATAAATCACGTATTTTATTTGTTGACTTTGTTTAAGATAAGGGAATTGCCATCTTTCAAACCATGTAAAATCTAGATACAAATTATTCTGATCAATACATCTGGTATTTTTATTCCAAGGTATACTGTGTAACATCCCAAACAATGTGGGAGCATGAAGCGACTATGACATAAACGACAACCATCAATTTCTGTTGAAAGTGACCTCACCAATCCGCAGTGTCAATGTAAGAGGATCTGAAGAAGACTTGTTATGCGATCTAAATTGGAAAAATTATGTATACATTCTTAATTTCTATTTTTACTTTCAAACTCTTTATAAAATCCTTGGGTGCTATTGACTCAGCTCAATTTTGATCACTTTATTCATCTACTTTTTGAGAAAATCAATGACAAGGCCCAACTTTCCAAAGCATTAATCAAAAGAGATTTGACGTTGTCACATTCATGCAAATGAAAGGAAAAGAAAAACTTTTTATTATTAAGGCAGAATATGCATTTTTCTACATACGGAAAACATTTTTAATTCTGTCCTTTCTTTTATTTTTAAGTTCTTGCGTACATTTTTTTTTTTTTTTTTTTATCGAGATTCAACTAGGGAGCTTCTGAAATCATAATCCCGGGACTTTTTGGCGATTTCTCTGCAAATCCCATTTACCGTCCATTATTTTAATCGTTAATATATGAAGAAGGAAAAAGAAGAAGCAAGGCTGAAATATATTTTTAAAGAAAATCAAAAATGGACGATATTTTGGCTTAGGATATTTTTGAAGATGGTTTTAAAACAATTACTTTCCACATTGCTTTTCTACAATAGATCTATGAAATCAAGAATTAAATTTTTAAATTTGTATAAGCGATATATTTGTCAATTAATACAAGATAATTTGCATATATTTACCACTTTTTAATTATAAAACCACTGAAAATCGATACCAAGAATACATCGTATTTTAAATAAAAACACATACTAATTTATTCCACTTAATAATTTAAATAATATTTTTACTTTCCTTATATACATAATGTATAAGGAAATTATTTGGACGGGGTCGAAAATTCGACGTCGAGTTTTCGACCGAGCACGTTTCGGCGAGCACGTTTCAAGCATCCCTGATCACGAATCCAACATTTTTGATGTGATGGCTGTGTGTGTGTGAAAATATGTGTGTGTGTTAATATGCGTGAAAATATATGTATGTGTGTGTGTGTATGTGCGTGTGTATGTGAAAGTATATGCGTGTATGTTAGTGAGCCTGTGGAGACGACATCCCACGAACGAATGAAGCGATTTGAATGAAATTTGGTACAAAAATTACAATCCGTGAATGCTGGAAGTCCATTATTTTTAAACGCAATCGAATGTTCAGAACCCCCTAAATTTTTGAGTGAAATTTTGCAAAAATCTTCAAAAAATCAATACCTTTAATAACATTTCTTATGGATTTTTCCTTAGAAAACGATTGACATAAACTTTGAAACGCTAGCACGAACCGTTCTCGAGATATTGCACATTTTTCAAATAATTGTATAAATAAAATCCCATAAATTAAAAAAATATATTAACTTTTGAGAAATATGTTCACTTTTCATATGTAATATCGTGCGATAAATTTAGTGAAATCATTCTTGTGGATCTAACCAGTTCCATTCACGAGAAAAGATACTTTGAGTAACACTTTTGTATTTGAACGCCAATAGTCATTTATAGGCTTTAAGAATAACTTATTTATCCATCCATAACGCTTGGTGAGATTTTGGAGACGAATTTGACGGAAAGTCGCCAACTTGACTGAATTTTTAAATGTTGCCAAATTAACGAAAATCTCGCCAAATGGATAAAAATTACGTTAAATCAATAAAAATGACGATTAACTGAAGAAAATTCAATATCTTGAAAAGAATATAAGTATCTTCTATATGAATAACATTTTTGTAACTGTAAAAGCAGTAAATTCATTGCATTATATAAGGACAGCCATGTGCTGCCCACATCAGTTTTTTTCTATAACCTTCAGAAATCAGTGGTTGCAGAATCTGGTTTTACTTGGTATTAGTCAGAAGTATATGAAGTGTGACATTTTCAAATAATATGTGAGAGTGTTTCTTCTGAAAGCATATTATATTTTCTGCAGTTCAGGATCATTTCCCAAATTTATATCTATATAGGTATATTTCATTTATTTAGTTATTTTAATTATAAAGGTTTAACGACAGTTATGTATTTTAATCTGTGTCATATATTTCAGTGTAACAGATATATAACATAATTTAAAAAATATATATTTATTTTTCTGTCGCTAATTTGTATTAACAGGTGATTGTATTAACTTCGTGATTTAGAAATAATAGGAATGAAGATACATTAGAAATTAATGACGCAACAGAACATTCATAATAAAATATTTAGGAAATTTCTGAAGCAGTGTTTTCATTCGCATGTTATATTTTTCGTACTTATAGGCTGAAGAATTTGAATACTGTTTGAAATTATTCATTTGGATTATAGCTAACTTTACATATGCAATGTTTTAAAGTATACATCATTAAGTGGAAAATGAATTATCCTAAAATTCCATTTCATTTGAAATATCCTCTAAAGTGCGATGTTGAGCAACATGTCGTCAAATCAGTGCTTCACTGTACAAAAATTAGGAATACGGCTGCTCCATGTTGACGAGGATATAAAAAGTCCAATATCAGTCCATGGTTGTTGTTATCTGCATTCGAACGTATTCCAAAAGAATGTATTTATAATTTATTCCAAATTATTTTTGAACACCCCCTACTGGCACTTTACATGTCTATAAAATTGGCCGTTGTAGTTTCGTGCAGTTTGATCTCAATTTGAAGATATTTCAAGCCGATAAAAATAGTAGGACGGAATTTTACGCTTCGTATATAATTCCACAAAATTGTGGTAGATGCAAATTTTGTTGTTGATATTCCAGATATGAGTTATTCCATGCAGACAATTGTAAAAAAGGGCGAAAACGATTTCTGGGACATTGAAATTGGTCGTTACAGATTCGTGTAGCGACCCTGAGAGAATGGAAACATTGGAAGTTGGATATATGGTAGAACTGAACTTGTCGGTCCCTATGGGTGTTCGCAAAATTGGGACGAATACAATTTCTTTTAGCTGTTATTGCAGATGTTAACTATTTTGACGATCCAATAATAAGAGGAAAACCGGTGCAAGGATGTTATTATTTGAAATGGGAGCGTAATGGAAGGGTTAGGTGTAATAACAAGTATTTTCGGGGATTTTAGTTTTAGAAAAATAAACGACCATTAATTTAGTTCAAGACTGATCTATATTCGTTTGTTCTACATAGTGACATATACCCGGGAACACCGCGTGCTGTTGGCATATTTCGGGCGCGGTAGCCCGGTGGTTTGCGTGCTGGATTTGCACGCTGCCACAACTGCCGCCGTGTTCATGCGGAGTACGATAACGCCAAACATGCGGATCCGTAAGTCCTTCCGAGAGATTGGTGGTAGGGGAAGGAGGGTACTGTCCCTGTGAATGCCTCCCTCACTGGGTTCCGGTCTAAATTGGGTGGCACTTTCCGGCTGTCCAAACAGTTACCTTACACCTTTCTGGTAGGTCGGACGGTCTAGGTCTCAACAACAACAGTGACATATACCAAAAACAGTTACCTCAGGCTACAGTTAAGATACACAACTTACGAATTAAGAGAAAAAACAAAGATGTGAGAGAAATTTTCCACGTACTATAAGCAGCATGTGACGCCTATATTGACACTTGGTTCTTAACGTGACATTTGGGTCAGGAGTTTGTAAAACAATGGATATCTGTTATCAATAATTGACGAAAGTAATGGTCTGATGTCTGTTATGAATAAGGAGATATGTCTGTTTTATCAGCAAGACGGAATTAACCATTTAATTTTGGACGTTAATAAAGCTACATTTATACACACGAACTTTTATGTACTACACACTCTCATTGCATCGGCCGTCAAAATGGTTGCTCAAGGCTTCGGATGAGTTTGACGGTCTGGGTCTTCAACCAACACTCTCATTGCAGATACCAGTACCCAGAGACCGGTTTTTGCACTTTTTATGCGCTCGACAGCATGGTGTAAAGGAAAGTACGCCTGCTTCCTAGTAGATACAACGGAAACTTAGATTGAAAAAGCTGCGAGCAAAACAAGAGATAATATAATTTTTTTTTTAAACATCGATTTTTTTGTTTATTATCGATTTTGTTGAGATTTAAAATGATGAAGGTTTGGTGAAATATAAGGGATAACTCTTTTGGAAAGATATACGTATGTGAGTGATTTTCAATAAAATATAATCTGCAGAACGGTCGAAAATTCAGACCGTCTGGTTCATCCGTGGCCATAGAGCAGCAATTTGGGCGGCCGGATCTGCAGAACGGTGTCTAATTTTAATAAGCAGTCCAGAGCATTATTTTTCAGATTCATTTTACAAAACAGTTGATTAGATTAATGGATTCTAATTTATCGACTGATTATCATCACTCCGGCGTTTAGAACGATTACGTGATTTACGTATGTGTTGGATTAAGAAAGCTATTAAACATTTTGATTTCCTTTTTACATCTAGGAAATATATACCACTTCACGTAAAACATAGAATAACAAATAGTTGCAATGGAAGCAAGAAATTTAGTTTAAGGTATAATTTTTGCAAACTTGAATAGGAACAGACTGTTCTAGTCCTTCAAATTGGTCCGCATAAAATTCATTTACAAATTAGCTCAGGAGACATGCAGGTGCAAAAGCAGAGGCGATTTAACTATGGACGCACGAAGCTGCAAAGGAATGAATTTTATGCCGGCCACGTGGAAGGACTGAAATGGTCAGATCCAATAGAAGTTCGCAAACATTGTGGCTTATAACAAGTCTTTTTCTGCCATTGCAGGTATAGATTATCCCATGCTGAATGATAAATGCGAATCTTATATGTTCTCAATGGGAATATACTTTGAATTTGAGAAATGCAAATTATATGCAGGTTTTGTGTTTATGAACACATTTATACGGTTATATATACAGTCAGAATAGTAATTTAATGGCTACTTTAATTCAAAATATTGCATTTTGTACTTCAATAAAATACATTTTGCACTAATACACATGTGTTCATTCCCGGCCGTCCAAACAGTTACCTTACACCTTCCTGGTAGGTCGGACGGTCTGGATCTCAACAACATGTATTTATTCACTCTGGTGCAATAACCAGGTAAATCAATCACTGATGTTTTGCGATTTCTGGAACCGAAATAAGCAAAAAATAATATTTTTAGCTTACAAGCAATAATCAACTTGCATTTATTTTTCATAACATAGGTAAATACAAAGATGTATGACGCACGAAATGTATATTCTTACGTTTTGCTGTCGTGAAAACGTGGCAATTTAACCTGACATGGTTCTTACATCCACACTTTCCAATTTCTAGAAATTACTTTTCTAATTTCCACGCCCTTAAGAAAATCATTCGCAAAAACCATCTTACCAAGGCATTAATCAAATGCATTTCCACGTTGTCAAATGCTACGTAAATGAAATCTACAGCAGCGTTTTTCTTATTAAAATAGAATATGCATTTTAATACAATCCACAAACATTTTTATTACTTTTTCGTTTCATTTATTAAGTCCCTGTGAAGCTTTCTATATTAGTCGTAGTGGGTGAGCGAGTGAAGGTATAATCCTTGGACTTCCTACCGATTTCTATTTGCTAATGTCTTTCATCGCGTTTCTCCGGATTTAAGAAAGTGCATAAAGAAAGGGAGGGGATAGTTTGAAAAGGAAATAATTTATTACTTAAGAGAACGCTATGAATAAGGCATTAATAGAATGTTGAGGATTCGTAAATAATTGACTGTTGAATATACATTCCAATTTTAAAAACTGTGCATTAATTACTGTAGATTTATTTATTGTTATTTATTTATTTTAAATTTTCCTAAATTTACTTGAAATTCCTGAATTCAATATGAAACCGAATCACAACCAGACCTATTAAAGTGCTCATTATGATTTGATAATTGTGTTTTATTTTCTTTTTCGAAATCAAGTAATAAAACATTACTTAATTATTATTAATTATAAGGATATTTAAAATTATTATATCGAGTTTGTGGAATTAAAAAATAAAACATCATTAAATGTTTTACAAATAACAGAAAATTTATTTGACATGAGTTAAGAAATTTGTCTTAAAAAACTGAAAGGCATGCTGTGTAGTAATTCAATAAAGAAAATGAAAAATGGACATAATTTTTAAAATATGATGTGGACCGCACATAACTTCCGCTGCAGACTTATATTCACTTTCTCTTTGTTTCTTCAATAATTCATTAAATTGAGTTTAATTGCACAAAATAGCAGCCATAATTATTTTAAATGACACTGAATTTGAAGTTTTAATTCAATTTTCCTTTTCATTTGGTAACTGAACTTATTTTCAAAGTTAGCGTAGGGGAAATGCAGAAAAATTAAATTTATTGAGAATGGCTAGTCCTGGAGTAATGAAATTTGTCTTATTCATTCTGTCGTCAAAAATTATGTATAAAATACGCATGTAATTGATATGTTTGAACATATTTAGACTTTTATTATTATATTTAATGATTTTTGCGGGCCATTTTGAAATAAAGGCAGGTTCTTTTCTCCGAATAGTACCAAACTCTAATCAGGACCAGGTTAACCTGCATGTGATTTATCTATTAAATTTTGTGACATTTGTTGAATTAGTTTTTTAGCTAGAGTGGTACAATTAATTTTGAGAGCCATTCCGTAAAAAAGGCAGATTTTTTAACCCGAATCATACTAAAATCTACTCAGTACCAGGGTCTACCACAAGGTACTTACCTACCAAATTTTATGACATTTGGCCAATTTGTTTTTCAGTAGAGTGAATACAAAATCTGCATATACATATAGACAGATACACACACACACACACAAACGTCAAGCTAAAAATAGTTTTTTGTGTTCTAGAGGTCCCAAAATATGTAGATCCTGCGAAAATTCGAGTTGCGATTTTTGGCAAGATTCCAATACTTCCTCTATACATTACCTTGTATTTCAGGGATTAAAAAAAAATCCACAATTCAATAACACAAAAACTACATCTAGCCAGTGGTAAATTCGGAAACTTCAATAGAAATAGGATATGAAATGTTCCTTAATTGAATGAAAATTTAATTTTAGAGTCTAAAAATACAGAGGTCCAGAAATTAAACTGGCGAGGGAAGGGGTAATTTTGATTATAAGCCCATTTCTCTGGCATTTTAATTTCTCCACAATTTAACCTTTTTGGATGGCACATTTTGACTCTTAAAATAAATAATGTATATATGAAATGCAATACTATATGTAATGCCATATCTGGTCAGAATGTATCTTCAGTAACAAATTTAATTTCGGATTAAACAACTCTTTCAGAAGCAAAGTTTGATTCTTATAAAAACCAACATTTAAAATATTATTTTTGCAATTTAAATCATTTTGAAATTTATCTTAAATTACAAAGTGAAAATCCACTGAATAACTTTAAACCCAAAACTTAGAGTAAAAAACCATCCACAAGGTTAAGAAAATTGACAAGAAAAACCCATCTTTCCGAGGCATTAATCAAAAGCGATTTGACGCTGTCAAATAGTATGTAAATGGAAGTGAGAGTGAAATATTCTTTTTATTAAGACAAACAAAGTATTTTTCCGGCAATCGGGGGCTTTTGTCTATATATTTTAAATGTATTTTTACTTTCCCTGCATTACATGGAAATGTATAGGGAAAGTATTGGAATCATGAAGAAAATCGCAACTCGAGTTTTCGACGGATCTACACGTTTCGAGACCTCTAGAATGCGAAAAAACTATTTTTAGCGTGACGTCTGTGCGTCTGTCTGTGCAGATTTTGTATCCACTCTAACTAAAAAAACTAATGGACCGAATTTTATAAAATTTGGTAGGTAGGTCACTTGTGGGCAATTCTGGTGCTGATTAATTTTGGGTACGATTCGGGATAAAAGAACCCGCTTTTTTGCGAAATGGCCCGCAAAAGTTTTATCTACTCTAGCTGAAAAACTAATGGACCGAATTTCACAAAATTAGGAAGATAAGTTACCTGTGGAACAATTTGGTGCTGATTAGATTTTGGTATGATTCGGAAAAAAATAACCTGCTTTTTTTTTAAAAAATGGCCCGCAAAAATCTAAAATATAACACTACGTATGCTCAAACATATCCATTAAATACTTGTTTAATACGTAATTTTTGACGAAGAAATAAATAAGACCAACCCCATTACACTAGGACTAACCATTCTCGAGATATTTGAAATATTTTAGTTTTTCGTATTTTCACTACGCCACCTTTGAAAAGAAGTCCAGTTATCAAATGAGAACGGAAATTGAATTAGAAGTGAATTAAATGTAATTAAAATAAAGAGAACGTGAATATAAGTCTGCAGGGAAAGTCATGTGGTGCCCACATCAGATTTTTAAGTTTATACCTCAATATTAGTTTAGCAGGGTAAGTGATTGGCGACTTCAATCCTTAATTCTTTGCTGATTCTTGTCACTTTCCTTATATACGTAATGTATAAGGAGAGTATTGTGACGGGGTCGAAAATTCGAATTCGGGTATTCGACGGGAGAGCAATTTTCAAGCCCCCCTGATCACGAATCGAACATTGTTGAAGTGCTGTTTGTGCGTGTTTGTGTGTGTGTGTGTGTGTGTCAGTGAGCCTGTGGAGACCATAACTAACGAACGAATAGACCGATTCGAATGAAATTTGGTATGAAAATTACAATCCCTAAACACTGGAAGCTTATTGTTTTTATACGCAATAGAATATCCAGAACCTCCCAAATTTTCGAGTAAAATTTTGAAAAAATCATCAAAAAATCAAAACCTTTAATAAAGTTACGCAAATAGACATTTATTATGTAATTTTTCATTAGAAAACGATTGACATAAATTTTAGAAAGCTGACATGAACCGTTCTCGAGATAATGCACATTTTTCAAAAATATTATCAGAAAGTCATATAAAACAAAAAAAAATTCCTATTGAGAAAGATGTTCACTTTTCATATGTAATACCATGCGACATTTATTATGTAATTTTTCATTAGAAAACTATTGACATACATTTTAAAAAGCTGACATGAACCGTTCTCGAGATAATGCACATTTTTCAAAAATATTATCAGAAAGTCATATAAAATAAATAAAAAAATCCTATTGAGAAAGATGTTCACTTTTCATATGTAATACCATGCGATAAATTGGGAGACATCATTCTCGTGGATCTAGTTTGTTACATTCATGAAAAAAGATACGTTGAGTAATACTTTTGTATTTGAACGCCAATAGTCATTTATCTGCTGTAAGAATAACTTATTCTCCGTCCATAACGCTTGGTGAGATTTTGGCGACGAATTTGGTGGAATGTCGCCAACTTGGCGACTTTTTTAAATGTTGCTAAATTAACGAAAAACTCGCCATATGGATAAAAATGACGCTAAATCAATGAAATAACGACTCATTGACGAAGATTCAATATCTTGGAAAGAATATAAATATCTACTATAAAATTAATCTATTTTTTTTTACTGTAAAATTAGTGAATTCATTGCATTATGTAAGGAAAGTCATGTGCTGCCCACATCAGACTTTATTTTTTATAAATTTCACTTTATGTTCCTTCGTGCGTATAATTAGTGCTAAAAATGTACGAAATTTATTACAATATAAAACTTTCAGCCAGAGAAATTAATATATTGCTTTAAATATCATTTTATATCTTTGATGCCTGATAGAAAGTTCAACTGAATGACCTCCTATTACAGATAAAAATTATGCAAGATCGGAAAATTAATTGAAAAAATTAATTTTAAATTTCTAGTAATAAGTTATTTGAAGCTGCCAAATCCAATGTAGAAAAATAATATGTTTCTATTTGGACAGAACATTAATGTTTACAATGGATTATATGTGTTAGATTATTTTTACTTTCCCTGCAAAACATGATAATGTATAGGGAAAATATTAAACTCATACCGAAATTCACAACTCGAGTTTTCGACGGATCTATACGTTTCGAGACCTCTATAATACGAAAAAAAATTTTAGCGTGACGTCTGTGTGTGTGTCAGCGTGTCTGTATTCTTGTCTGTCTGTACAGATATTTTATCTACGCTAACTAAAACACTGATTGACCGAATTTCATAAAATTTGGTAGGTAAGTCAGTTGTGGGCGAATCTGGTGCTGATTAGTTTTGGGTACGATTCGGGATAAAAGAACCCGCCTATTTTTGCGAAATGGCCCGCAAAAGCTTGTATCCACTCTAGCTGAAAATCTAATGGACTGAATTTCACAAAATTTGGTAGATGAGTCGCTTGTAGGTTACCCTGGTGCTGATTAGATTTTGGTACGTTTCGGAAGAAAATAACCTGCCTTTTTTTGCAAAATGGCCCGCAAAAACGACAGAAGCTAAAATAAAAAACTACGTATGCTAAAATATATCCTTTAAATGCTTGTTTTATACGTAATTTTTAACGATGACAAGAATAAGACCAACCCCATTACACTAGGACTAGCCGTTCTCGAGATATTTTAGTTTTTCGTATTTTCTCTACGCCACCTTTGAAAATAAGTCCTGTTACCGAATGAGAACGAAAATTGAATTAAATGTGAAATAAATTTAATTAAAGTAAAAAGAACGTGAATATAAGTCTGCAGGGAAATTCATGTGTTCCCCACATCAGATTTTTAAATTATATTTTTTTGCTTTGCAATATCAATTACAGTTCTGGAGCAGCTGTACGTATAATTCCTGAACACTTTACTTATGTCGTTTTTATTTCGCATTACTCTAGACTTAAGGCAAACTTTGACGAAACAAATCTGAAAATTTAGAAATAATTTCTGAAATTAGACTAATTTCATAAACACTACGAATTTTGAACTTCCATGATAAAATGTCCCAGCTATTTGACACGAGAATTTTTGGCCTATATAGTCTTTATTAAGGTGATATATTAAAACAGAAATGTGGCAAAACATTCGAGAAATGAAAAAAAAAATATCGATTTGTAATAGCTAAAGAAACTTCTAAAAATGTCTATAATTAACACTTTTTCGATAGGAATATTTCCGATTAAAATTTTCGATTAGCACTTTCAAATTTTTGTCGTAAAATTTTGCTTATTTGTTTTTATTCAAACAATATCTTATTGTATAATTACAAAAACATCTGACTGTTGTTGGCTAAGTACTTTATCCAGGAAATTTAAAAATTTAAACTACAAAAATTGTATTTCTGGGGCTATTAATCAAAAGACAATTGACGTGTCAAATTATAGCTAAATGAAAGTGAAAAGAAAGAAGTTATTTTTATAAGAACATAATATACGTTTGTTATGCAACCCAAGCACCTTTGTTCTCAATTTTTTTATGTTAAGCGCCTGTGAAGCATTTTGTATTAGTTACAGTGGCTGAGTTTCTTAAGCTGTAATCCTTTAACTCTCTGCCGGTTTTTATTTCGCCAATCTATTTCACTGTGTGTCCCTTCAGATTTCACAACGGACATTGAAGATAGAAAGCAGAAGTACTGAAGTAAAAGATGAAATTATTAGAGAATTATTTAGAAGAAATAACCTGTTGAGCAAGCTATTTCGTATTCAACTTCAAAGAAGTTTTTGTATCATTGATATACATATTATTGTTTCACAGGTTATGACTCTAAAAGGTGAAAATTGCCATGTGATTTTAGTTACGAATAATATAAAAGGACATTTTCATAAATTTTCAGTTAAAGGTACTATTGTTGCAAGTTTGTACAACACTTTGGAGTCTATTTTCCCCCTTCTTACAGTCATCTCTTTCGAAGACCATACAGACAAAACAACCGTAGCCGCATATTTTCCACGATGTCAGTCTAGGGTTTCCAGAAGCTGCAGCTAGGGGAAGTTGCCGGATTTGTCGATTTATCGCCAATTTAGCAACATTGAGCGACTTCCGAATCTTCGAGAAGAATCGCGAAGTTGCAAGTATTCTACGCAATATGAGAGAATTCCAAAAGTCTCTTTAGAGACACAATAAAATTAGCGATAACTCTGTTGGAGGGCAGTTGACGTGATACGAGTTACATTGAACTGTGATTTTTGTTAATATTTTGATAATAGCAGTGGCGGTTTTGTGAAATGATTTTCGTCAATGTTTTGAGAATAATACAGGTTATTTTGTGAAATTAGTGGAACATTTAAGTGCTGTTATACTGTATATTATTCCTGTTTACGCTGTGCTTGTGAATAAACGTATTAGTTTTCCAGAAATGTGAATTCATTTTTGTGTCCTGCGTGCACATCCACGATTCTAGAGGCTGCACCTTAACAATATGAATATTAAAATTATGATTGACGAAAATATAAATATGCCTTTGAAGAAAAATTGTCCATAAGTTGAAAATTGGCTAACCTTGCCTTTGTGTCACGACATTATTCAAGTTCATATGTTCGTACATTCTATACGTTTAAGATCTGATAATACTCAGTTAGAAAGTGAGTAATAAATGAATTATCAGATAAGGAGATTAACCCTTGAAGTTGCATTTTCGAAACATATCTATAAAATATATTTCCTGAATGAATTGTCATAAAACCGCGGCGTATTTTTAAAATACGTGTAAGTTTTTTTTTTTAATTACAAAAAATAGTTTTTATCCGTTTGGCAGTTTTGAAGATATTGCAGTATAGGCCAAAATAAGCAAGCACTTACTAAATAAAAAGTGAAAAATGAAATAAATATATCATGATATTCGATTAACATCGGTTTGTTGGCTTGAATTTGTAGAATATTCTTAATTAGTTAAATATATTTTGGAGTTGACTTATCTATATTTGCAAATTCATAATAATTCAACATAAAAATGGACTATACGGAAATGTTTATAATTTTGTCTAAAAGCATTTGTGATAATAAAAGAACCTTCAGACAAAAAAGTTATACAACTTGCTTCTTTAGAATATATAATACATATCAGTAACATCATTAAAAAACCAATTTTATCTGTTTTAATACACCAACATTTGCAAGCATGTTACTGAAATTTTGACAGGTGTCAACTGTCAGTAATGGGGACTATGATCCTTCATAGTTATGATCATATTATATACATATATATTATATATAATAAGAAATATTATATATAATAAAGAAGCAAAACCACGGCCCTAATGCCTATGAGATTAAAGAACAGCACCGGTCCAAATTCGATGATTAATCAGAATTAAATTCATCTTCAAGTCGCAGTATGTAATTCTAATTAACCCAAACAAATGTATGTTAGATTGAGCAATAATACATTACTATAAATGCTCAAAATCAGACTACAGCCATCGTAAGATGAAAAAATGAATATAAGAAAATTTGTATTGACATATGGCATGAACCATTCTTCTTTCACCACGTGTATACGCGATCAAACTCAACAACTTAAATTATCTAGAAGCCCCGGAATGAACAAGTCGAAATAGAACCAGGGAGGCAGTACGAACGTCCACAGCTACACTCACAGACCCGTCCAGTGAATCAGAGTAGGAGACAGGATTATTACCCGTATAAACATAAAGGAATATGAACATGAAGCAACTTTGTATATATATATATATATATATATATATATATATATATATATATATATATATATATATATATATATATATATATATATATATATATATATATATATATATATATATATATATATATATATATATATATATATATATATATATATATATACAGGGTGTTTCAAAAGTTCGGAGCAAATGTAAAACGCTATAAAAATACCTATGGGTCAGAGAGACATGCGGTTTGCAGATTAATATTCATCGTGGTAGGGGATTTTATATGGCATGAAAAAATAGCTCAAAATCTCGACACTAGGGGGCACTGCTGCAAAGAAAACAATGGGAGATAATAATTGTGAATTGAGATATTTTATTTCAGCATGGTTTACAGCTGCAAGTGCCCAATGTGTCCACCACCACATTCCAGTACTGAATGCAGTCGTGGTATTACGGCTGATACAGCATGAAACAGCATATCAACGGAAATGGCTGATACCTTCTGCCGTAAGGCGCCTTTCACTGCTGGTAAGGACTGGAGATTTCCTCTATAGACCCGTGATTTTAGGTATCCCCACAACCAGAAATCATAGGGTATGAGATCTGGGGATCTCGCAAGCCATTCATGTGTGCTATGCCTACTCAGTAGGCGATCGGCGCCATAAGTTGATCGTAGCAACTTCATCACTTGATGTGCCGTGTGGGGTGGTATTCAATCATGTTTTTGTCTGATCCTAATTTTGCGTTGCGTGAGCGATATGCATAAGTCACCTCCATGGCTTTATCTGCAGAAGCGCCCCCTAGCGTCGAAATTTTGAACTATTTTTCCATGCCATACAAAATCCACCACCACAGCGAATATTAATCTGCAAACCGCATGTCTCTACGACCCATAGATGTTTTTATAGCGTTTTACTTTTGCTCCTAACTTTTGAATCACCCTATATATATATGATATATATATATATATATATATATATATATATATATATATATATATAATTGTAATCAAAAAAGAGGATCAAGTTCAAGGGAGGGGAATCCAAATACAATGCATACAATGGCAGCGGAGGATTGCGACTCCTCAACCCCGTTTAAAGCTGCTTTTCCAGCCCGGGCAAACGCTCACGGAACCAATGCATTGCAAAGGTTGATCCCCCATACGTGCCTAGTCAGAAACACCCGAACATGGAGAAACAGACCACCGAGAATGGAAGTCAAGAAACGTACAAATGAAGAAACACTAAATCTCCTATTATATAAGTAACGATGCGCATGTGCAAGTCTTCAAGTGATATGCAGAAACTATCCCAATTCAGTTCGTTATCCAGTAACAAGGGGATAATATTAGAAGCTTTAAGAAAGAAGTATCCAGTTAATTTCCTGAAGAAGTATTATAATTCATTTTTCAACGAATTAGTGTTTCTTCATTTGCACGTTTCTTGACTTCTATTCTCGGTGGTCTGTTTTTTCATGTTCGGGTGCTTCTAACTAGGCACGTATAGGGGATCAACCTTTGTAATGCATTGGTTCCGTGAGCGTTTGCCCGGGCTGGAAAAGCAGATTTAAACGGGATGGAGGAGTCGCAATCCTCCTCTGCCATTGAATGCATTGCATTTGGTTTCCCCTCCCTTGAACTTGATCCTCTTTTTTGATTTCAATTGTATATTTACTTCGGATGAAGAGCAGCATTTGCGCCTGTTCCTTGGTAATATTAATTTACATCTTTGTGATTGCGTATTGCACTTGCTGGTATTATATATATATATATATATATATATATATATATATATATTAATGCGTTTGTGCTTGATTTCGTTTGTTATACTTATTTCGATTCCATACCTTTATATTTTTCATTGACTTGTTGATTCGATATTTATTTTATTTATTTTTTTCCCATTTGCTTGAGGATTAGTTGATTTTTACTTTTGTTTTGTAAGCCTGTTAGATAGTTGAATTTAGCTTAAGTTTTTCTTTTTTTGTTTCCATACCTTTTAATTTGGTTGATTTTCTGTAACTTGATAGCTTGTGTTTTGTATTTTTTATCCATTTGATTGATGATTTGCTGTATTATATTTTATTCTGTGGGTGTTTTTTAAAAAAGTTAGGTTTATCGTGTTACATCTTCTTACTTTTCGTTCATTGGATTTTCAAACTTCTATTATATATATATATATATATATATATATATATATGTATGTAATATATATATATATATATATATATATATATATATATATATATATATATATATATATAAGTATTATATATCTATATATACAACATTAACACTCGGGCAGGCGATAATTAGCTGAATATTTTAGAAATTAAGCTGAAATATTCGTAAATGCATGGAATTGTGGCATTTTTATAAGTGTGCCAAAGATATCAACAAAGTAGCTGAAAAAATGAGTAAAGGTTGAAGAATTTTTTTCAGTGTATATAGGAAGTGTGATCAAAGCAATTGTAGGAGTGATGAACTAAAATTAAAATTTATAAATGTTTTTTATATTGTTTATACCCTGTTTTATACCCTATTTATACCCTATTATTTATACCCTATTGTTTATATAAAATTTATTACCCTGTATTGCATATATTTTATTGCAAATAAAAATGATATGGATAGGCACGGAACTTAAAATAATTCATTTATATATCTTAAACATCTCTAAAAATCCACTTTAATAATTGGTATAAATTTTATGATTTCAACAGAAATAGTATTTTACTATTCCAATTCACTTATATGCATTAATATATCCAGGAAAAAAGTATGTGTATTTCAGAACTTATTTTATTATCTGAATAGAAGAAAAATAATTTATAGATTCTTCGAAATCCGGATGTTTATCTTGAAACTCAAATTTGATTCCTTAAATAAAATATGAGTTTCTCTATAGAATAAAATATATGTTTCATCTAAAATATCCGATTTTTATTTTCGAAATATGTTACATAGATTATCAAACGACGTGAGTACGGTACAAGGAAGATAAAACCTGAGAACTGTACATTTCAACAGAAAAAATAAAATATAAAGGACATACAGAAAGCCAGTTGAATTTAATTACAAAAAATCTTATTTGGGCAGCACATGACTTTCCCTGCAGACTTACATCCACATTATCTTTACTTAATTACATTTAATTCACTTTTAATTTAATTTTCATTCTCATTTGGTGACTGGACATATTTTCAAAGATGGCACAGAGAAAATACGAAAATATCTCGAGAACGGCAGCTCCTAGTGTAAAGGAGTTAGTTTTATTATTTTTTTCGTTAAAAATTACGTATAAAACAAGCATTTAATGGATATATTTGAGCATACGTAGCTTTTTATTTTAAATTTTGACAATTCTTGCGGGCCATTTTGCAAAAAAAGGCAGGTTACCTTTTTCCGAATCTTACCAAAATCTAATCAGTATCAGGGTAACCTACCAGAGACTTATCTGCCGAATTTTGCGAAATTCGGTCCATTAGTTTTTTAGCTAGAGTGGATACATTCAACTTTTGCGGGCTATTTCGAAAAAGAAGCGGGTTCTTTTATACCGAATCTTAGTAAAACCTAATCAGCACCAGTGTCACACCCAAGTGACTTACCTACGAAATTTTATGAAATTCGGTCGATTAGTTTTTGAGTTAGAGTGGGTACATACATTACACAGACTGACAGACAGGCACACAGACACACACACATACGTTAAGCTAAAGATAGTTTTTTCGTATTCTAGAGGTCTCGAAACGTGTAGATCCGTCGAAAACTCGAGTTGCGATTTTCGGCACAATTCCAATACTTTCCCTATACATTACTATGCATTGCAGAGAAAGTAAAAAGATGGTGTAGGCAGCACATACATGACTTTCCCTGCAGGCTCAAACTCATATTTTCTTTATTTCTTTAATAATTCATTAGATTGAGTTTAATTGAACCAAATAACACTCAATTTGCATTTGTAATTCAAATTCAGTTTTTATTTAGTAAATGGACTTTTTTCCGAAATCAGCGTAACAGAAATGCAAGAAATCTAAAATATCTTGCGAACGGCTAGTCCTAAAGTATAATGGAGAGTGTTATATTATTTTCCTCTTTAAAAATTGCTTATAAAACAAGAATTTAATTGATACATTTGAGCATACACTACTTAGTCTTTATTTTATAGATTTTGGCGATTTCGGCGGGCCATTTCGCAAAAAAAGGCAGGTTGTTCTTTTCGGAATCGTACCAAATTCTGCTCAGCACCAGTGTCCCACAAGTAACTTATCTACCAAATTTTGTCAATTAGTATTTTAGCTATGGTGGATACATGACATTTTTGAGCGCCATTTCGTAAGAAAAGGCGGGTTCTTCTTTTCCGAATCGTACCCAAATCTAATCAACACTAGGGTTTCCTACAAATAACTTATCTACCAAATTTTGTGAAATTTGGTCAATTAGTATTTTAGTTAGAGTGGATACATGAAATTTTTGCGGGCAATTTCGTAAAAAAGGCAGGTTTTTCTTTTCCGATTAATACCAAAATCTAATCAACACCAGAGTATCCAACAAATAACTCAGCTACCAAATTTGGTGAAATTTGGTCAATTTGTATTTTAGCTAGAGCAGATAAATTAAATTTTTACGGGCCATTTCGCAAAAAAATTCGGGTTTTGTTTTTACGAATCGTACCAAAAACTAATCAGCATCAGGGTCATATTCAGGTGGCTTACCTACCAAATCTTACGAAATTCGGTCCATTAGTTTTAGTGGATACATATATTGCACAGACACACAGACAGACACGCAGACAGATATACACACAGACAGACACACACACAGACGTCAGGCTAAAATAGTTTTTTCGTATTCTAGAGGTCGTGAAACGTGTAGATCTGTCGAAAACTCGATTTGCGATTTGCGACAGGATTCCAATACTTCCCTATACATTACCATGTATGGCAGGGAAAGTAAAAAATCTGATGTGGGCAGCTCATGACTTTCCCTGCAGACTTATATCCACTTTCTCTTTATTTTAATTAAATTTAATTCACTTTTAATGCAATTTTCTTTCTCATTTGGTAACTGGACTTATTTTCAAATGTGGAGTAGAGAAAATACAAAGAAACTAAAATATCTCGAGAACAGCTAGGCCTAATGTGATGGGGTTGGTCTTAATATTTTCTTCGTTAAAAATTAAGTATGAAACGAGCATTTAATGAATATTTTTGAGCATAGGTAGTTTCTTATTTAGATTTTGAAGACTTTTACGGACCATTTTAAAATCAAACAAACAAACAGGTTATTATTTTCCCAATCGTACCAAAATCTAATCAGCAGCAGGGTAAACCTAGACCGACTTATCTACCGAATTTTGTGAAATTCGGTCCATTAGTCTTTCAACTATGATGGATATTGTCTTTCGCGGGCCATTTTGCAAAAAAAGGCGGGTTCTTTTATCCCGAATTGTACCCAAAACTAATCAGAACCAGATTCGCTCACAAGTGGCTAACCTATCATATTTTATGAAATTCTGTCAATTACGTTTTTTGTTAGAATGGATACAAAATCTGCACAGACAGACAGGCACACACACAGACGTCACGCTAAAAAAAGTTGTGTCGTATTCTAGAGGTCTCGAAACGCATAGATTCGTCGAAAACTCGAGTTGCGATTTTAGGCATGATTCCATTATTATCTCTATACATTACCATGTATGATGTATTACACCAGTCATCATTAACTAAATTCTGATAAAGGTATTTTCTGCAGAATAAGTTAAATACGCAGCTCCTAAGAATTACCATCTAAACTGCAGAAAAACTGCGACATTATGTTTTATATATCATAAACATTTGTAGTTTATCATAAACGTTTGTTGTTAGAGCATTAATTGGAGTTAAAGTAGGAGAAAATTACCGCGTTTAGCCAAATCCGTCTACAGCTTAAAACATTAATGCTTTGTATGCATAACCTATGAGTGAATTCTGACCTGTGTGTGAATTAGTCATTCATAATGTTGCCATGGATACATACAAAGCACTATAAATTACAAATAGGAAGAAATAAGTAATGAGGTATGTATGTGAAAAATTGAGCATCGAATCGCGTAATAGATGTTTTTCTTTCAAAATATTTGAATCAAACATTTCAATTGAATTCTAGATCGATTTTCTGGAGAGCAGAGAATAGTTTTGTTCCATGAAAATATAATTTAGATAATAATTAGAACCGTAAGGAATTTTGTGTTCATATACTGTCACAAATGGCAGTCCATTGTGACACTGTTACGAGTATAATAAACGTCAAAACATCAATGTAACCGGGTCATTTATTCGAGTTTGATCTTGGAGTGGTATCGTAGTATTCGAGTCCTGTAGCTTTGGCGAAAGGTATAAAATGGATTTTAGCCTGCTATTCCAACCAATTGCGGCAAGCAAGAATATAAAATGTAACATTAATGAATATAAGGTCTTAGGACCAATTTATATAAGGTTTTAGAACAAACATTGAAGACCCGTCTTCTATTACTTATAGTATAATATATAGGGGAATTATTATGACGAGGTCGGAAGTTCGAATTCGAGTTGTGGGCAGAAGAGCACTTTTAAAATGTTCCTGAACCCGAATCGAACGTCTGTGAGGGGATGTCTGTGTGTGTGTGTGTGTGTGTGTTCGTGTTTCCGTGAGATTTTGGATGTAATATCTCTCAAACGGGGTGTTTTGAACACAATTTAGTACAAATATTTCCATCAATAAACATTGGAACCCTGTTAATTTTTAAAGCAATCGAATGTTCAGAATAACCCCCAATTTCTTAATGAAATTTTGAAAATATGTACAATAAAAAAATCAAAACTCTCAATTATGTTACGTATATAATCACTTCTTATGAAATTTTTCATTACAAAAATAATGATATACATTTTATGAAGCTAACCTGATCCGTCTTCCAGATATTTGCACATTTTTCAAATAAATGTATCAAAAAATCATGTAAAATTAAAAAGTGTGAACTATTGTGAAATACGTTCACTTTTCATGCGGAATATTACGGCATAAATTTGTAAAAATCATTTGCGCTGATTTAATCCGTTTCATTCACTTTGGGTAACAGTTTTATATTTTGGCACCTAGCAATTCGTAACTAATAGTCATTTCTACATAAGAAAATCTCTTCTCTCCGCTTGTCCGTAACGCTTGGCAATAAATATTGCTAACTTGGCGACTCATATACCAACATGTTTCCAACTTGGCGACATTTCGTTCCAGACTGACAAAATATATAGGCAAAGTTGCAAACATGAAGCCAAATTAACGAAAATTACACCAAAAGGATTAATTATTTTTTAAAATATTAATATATGGACTACATTGCTTATTGTGGAAAATTTCAATATTGTTAATTATCAATATAGAGGTTCGCGAAATATAAGCTAATTGAGAACTTCGAAGTAGTTTTCCATGTTGTCATCCACAAAAGCGTAAACTGCAGGATTCAACGTTAACAACAATGTGCTGTTGATCTTATACATAATTTCTTCACTGCGAAAGGAGTAAATGCGTTACGTTATATAGGGAAAGTGATGTATTACCTACATCAGATTTTTTTTTCAATTTTGCAGCTAAATAAAATGTTTCCAAATAATTAAACAATAAAAGTCTGTCAATCGATAACATACTTTATGATTGTCATTTTTTATTTTAATTTAATATTATTAAATATAAGAAATTTGCTATTATTTCATTTATATTACATATTAAAAAAATCTGATGTGGGCAGCACGTGAACTTATATACTGCAATGAATTTACTATTTTTACAGTAAAAAAATAGATTATTCTTGTAGTACATACTTATATTCTTTCCAAGATATTGAATTTTCGTCAATGAGTCGCCATTTTCAGTGATTTAGCGTCATTTTTATCCATTTGACGGGATGTTCGTTAATTTGGGAGCACTTTAAAAAGTTGCCAAGTTGGCGACATTCCACCAACTTCATCTCCAAAATCTCGATAAGCGTTATAGGAAAAAAAGGTTATTATAATAGCAGATAAATGACAACTGGCGTTCAAATACAAATGCATTATTCAAATTATATTTTCTCATGAATGGAACGAGCTAGATCCACGAGAATAATGTTCACCAAAATTACATACGAAATGTATATTTGTGTTACTTTATTAAAGGTTTTGATTTTTTGATGATTTTTTCAAAAGTGCCCCTGGAAATTTATAGGAGTTCTGAACATTCAATTGTATTTAAACACAATATGCTTCCAGTATTCACGGATTGTAATTTTTATACCAAATTTCATTCGAATCGCTTCATTCGTTTCTGAAATATCGTCTCCACAGACTCATTGACACACACATACGCACACACACACACACACACACACACACGCGCGCGCGCGCGCGTGCGCACACAGGAATCACATCAAAAGTGTTCGATTCGTGATTAGGGAGGCTTGAAACGTGCTCTCCCGTCGAAAACACGAATTCGAATTTTAGACCGACCCCATCACAAAACTTTCCTTATACATTATGTATATAAGGAAAGTAATAAACAGACAAATTTTTAATTTCATTTATATTGATTTTCGACCCCGTCACAATACTTCCTTATATATTATACTACTAGCCGCCTTTGGCGACCAACCTGTTCGCTACTCTTGAAAATTCTGACCGTGGCAAACTCGCTGGCACGACCTACCACAAAGGTGTAAGGTAACTGTTTGGACGACCAGGAAGCGGCACCCAATTTAGACCGGAACCCAGTGGGGGAGGCATCCACAGGGACCGTACCCTCCTTCCCCTACCACCAACCTTTCGGAAGGACTTGCGGTCCCACATGTTTAACGTGATCGTACTCAGCGTGAACACAGCAGCAGTTTTGGCAGTGGCGGGAATCGAACCCGGGCCTACCGAGTGAAATCCCCGCACGCTAACCACTGGACTACTGCGCCCTCGGCGACAATCACCATAACTTTCTTTGCATTCACCCAATTTAGACCGGAACTCAGTGGGGGAGGCATCCACAGGGACCGTACCCTCCTTCCCCTACCACTAATCTCTCGGAAGGACTTACGGACCCATATGTTTAACGTGATCGTACCCCGCGGCATTGTCGGGAATCGAACCTGGGCCTACCGAGTGCAATTCTCTCGCGCTAACTTCCCGCGCGCTAATTTAAAATTTATAATTAAGCTCTTAATTCCATCATCCTCATTCCATCGTTTAAAATATCCATAAAATTAAAATATCCATTTAAAATATCTATAAATTAAAATATCCATTTAAAATATCCATAAATTAAAATATCCATTTAAAAAATCCACATGGTTCTATCAATCATTCATATCGTTCCACCAATCCATAAATATAATAATTTCATATACATCACCATAATTCAATCATTTAAATTATTTTAAATATCCATTTAAAATATCCATAAATTAAAATATCCATTTAAAATATCCATAAATTAAAATATCCATTTAAAATATCATATAAATATAATAATTTCACCCCATGTATCCAATACATGTGCTAAGCTCTTATTTCATTTAAAACCGAGAGCGCGGTTTCCATGGAGACGGGTAAAAAACTACTCCCGAGTGGGAAATGCCATTGAAGAACTTAGCGGATGGCCGAGAAATATAAAATCATGACGTCTTTAAAATTGCGATCCTATATGCAATTTCATTATTTCTTGACCAGATTGGACTTGTAAGAATGCTAGATCTTTGACCTTTCTGAAAATGTAAATTATTAGTCGAAATAATGAGTAGTTTTTACGATGAGAAGATTTAAAAACGAAAGTTGGTTTTTTTTAACAGAAAGTGACTTGAAAGTTATATATTTTTACTCGCAATTGACTGCTCTTTCCGGTGGTGTAATTTGTTTTTTTCTACGACGTCTGGATCGTGGAGAAAAAAGGGCAAAAAAAGCAAAAAACGGTCGAAATCGCATAAAACAATAAATAACAAAAAAAATAATTAAAATTTTAAAAATCGGTTTTCACGTGTCCCCTTTCATCTCCGGGTCTTCGATTGTCAAATTTCGTAGCTCTCCGACGAGCGGTCGCTGAACGTATAGTGTATAAGACATACACACAGACAGACACACAGACATTGCCTTTTATTATTTAAGATGTATATAAGGAAAGTAATAAGATGTTAATGTGCACGGTCTGTAGAGGGGTAGCATCGTATGGATGGTCATGACAATTGCTTTACATGACATTTGCTATACATGACATTTGCTATTCATATCTCTTGACCGGGAATGAGCATCTCGTCAATTTTTTCAGTGTATGTCGTTAGAAGCGGAAAATCTAAGCGTCGTAGAGCCATGAAATGTGGTCCACAGGAACTTTAGGACCTCAAGAAATACACTTCAGCGATGTTTTTTTTAATATGAATTAGTTTTTATTTATTTTATATTTTACTACGAGTTTGAGCAATATTCATACAAATCGGTTCCTCAGTGGCCGAAAATATTATAACAGAGTTTCCATAGTTACATCAACAGAAGGAATGTACTTTACAGCGATGTTTGAAACAAATCCGTAGGACAATTCCTTCACATTTAATTATTTGTTTAATACATTAAAACTAGATTTTTAGGGGTATTTGATACGTATTTTGCCTCATCCAAAAATGTAAGAATTATTTAGTTTGGCATAATAATGTGTGTATGTCGTTGCATTAAAAATATTTCTTTAATTAATGCGCTATTTTATTTTTGGTTATTTTTTAAGCGAGCGCATAAAGTTCAAATTTTCGATACCTGAAATTAAACCGGGGAGATTTTTCGACCTATCGACAGCGCATGCCCAACTAAGGACGTGGATCGACAAATATAATATGTTCTTACAAAAAATAAGTTATTTTTTACTACAACGGTTTTGAAGCGGTGGATTTTCGTGTGCGCGATTGGGTATGAGCTTAAACTAAAGATTTTGCATGTAGACTATTGGGAAAGTTAGTTCTGTTATCTGTAAATACATTATTTAAGTAACAGACGGTTATTTAGATACCGAACGACGCCGTGTAATTCGTTCTACTCAACAAACAATCTGCAAATTACATATTAATGTTCATAAAAATTTTGAATTAAATAATTTTTTTATTCGATTTCATGAAAGTCAAATGGTATATACAGATCTTACATATGCCCATTAATGACAACTATTGAATAAATGCTAAATATAAGCCTATGCTATTAAATAACCATAAGTGTTATGAATACACAACAATGTACCATCTACAAGGGTAGCATAAGAAATGAAGCATTATTAAACAATCTGAAATTATTTCAAACTTTGATCAAAACTTTATTTAAACAAGAGTCAATTGTAATCTTTATTTCACTTCTACTCACACTCGTTAAACTTTAGAAAGACATTCCAAGATTAATTCCTGAAGACCTCTAAAACAACTTGTCTTGAATAAATATAAGTTTTAGTGATTTAACTCAAACTTTTACGCGATTCCTCTTCTGGTTTAAATTTAATTCCTCTAAATACTTTTAGTGTTAACTGCTGGAGCAAAGTCTAGACTCGTAATCCTGGTCTTTTCTGGAGCTTTACACTTGTTAATCTCTTCCGCGGTATGTTCACACCCTATTTCAAAAAATAATTTTTGACGAACATATGATGTTCAGAGTGAAGAAAAGACAGATGAGGATATAGTTTCCAATTTATTGCTTGAATGCATGTCAAAAGAATTTTATATCGTTTAAAGTTTCTTCTTGATGTCTAACAGACATTCAAATACGGTATAAATTAAATATATTTTTCCAAATTTGCTCTTTGAAATAACAGATGAATTTAAAAAATAATGCTCAACCATACCTCTTACACGAAATTGCTGTTTCCGGGTAAAAGAGAACCGTCATACATTGGATTAAAAAGCAATACCCAAAAGCATATTCTTTAATTTTGAATCAAAATTTAAATATGATTTCGTACGGTAAGTTTACTGCTTAAGATTCCAGAAATAAAAATAATTTCTGGAACTGGCATAGAATAAGATTTACCGCTGGAAATGTCGCGATAATACATTTTTCAATATAGCGACATACGTACCGTGACACAAAGCCATATGGCACGAAGAACTTCGAACGGCACGAAGAGCAATCGAATCCCGGTGGCTACAATGTAAAATGTGCAACTTCCAAATTTATTTCTGCGGTTCCTTCCGAGCGTTCACAGTTGTCCAATTGTAAATCACGGCAAGTGTTCAGAATTACGCATACATAAACCGCATGGCTAGAATCAAAGCAAAACATTTCTAGATTTCATAATTATCTATTATACAGTAAACCCTTGATATACCGCCACCGTATTCTTACCTATGATTTAGCGTTATGTCAAGAGGGGCGTTTTTTCAATGGTACTGAAATTTAAGAACACAATGTATTCATAACTCAAACAGAAATGCAATCCACAATGTCATAGCATATTCAAGGTTTTCATGTTTTCCTCTTTTAAACCTCTTTGTTTTACTAGGTATAATTTCGTCTTTTCTTAGTCACTTATCTTTATAGGCTACTGTGTATGTATATATCTGCACCAATTATCCTCGGGCTAATTGAAGTGTTCGACATCTCTCTGAAGTGTCTGCTGATGCTTTGCTGACTTGTTTTCTGGTTGTGGCTGCGATATGCACATATTTATATCTTCTGTGCTAAGTTAAACAAAGTCATTTATGGCAAAACCTGTAGCAAATCAAAAACCAGCATCAAAACTAAGTAACACTTTCATATGCAATTGCAAGAGCTATTTAAAAATGGCTAGGCCTAGTTTACGTTGAAAGGCCACTGTCCAACTGCCAATAATGATATTTTCCATCTGAAGTTTTCAAAGGACAGCCCTCTTTCTGAGCTCTGCTATCCAGACCGTACCCCTTGCCAACAAGAGCTTAAAGGGTTTTGATGCACGGTCGGGAAAAAGTGTGATCCCCAGCACAAGCTCGGACAACGGGCCCCCTTCCCCCCCCCTTCCGACAGAGAAATCCGCCGACCGCCGACTCCACCATGCAACGAGCACGCCACCCGGGACGCCAAGGCAAACGGGGGAAGGCTACGAAAGACGTCAAGAGCGACCTCAAACATTCAATGTTTGGTGTGTAAAGGTGAAGCAAACTTACAGGCGAATTTGCTCCCGCACAATCTCACTCCAACTCCCGTGACGCATGCGCATTAGCTCGGGGGAAATAGTTGTGTACCAAGCAGGGGGGAAATGGGTTATTTCTTTTCTTCATCGCAAGTCAATGTGTGTGTGGTATATTTCCACGTGGTCCGAATTTATTACAATTTTAAGCTGTTAATTTAATTTTTTTATCACTTCTTTTACATGGTTGACATGTATTTAATCGTGTATTACAATTCTGGGCTGTGTACATTTGATTTTCCGATTGTAATTGTTTTAAAATGACCAATTTGCTGAGTTTCTTGCAAACACAAAAGGTACGTGAATTATTTCCTATCCTAAAAGTATTTAATCTATTGTTTTATTTAGTATGCATATGTAGTCGCAATAAACACCTTTAGAAATAAGGGATCTTGTCGTTTAGGATTCTTATCATGATTATATTTATTCGATGTATACTTAGAATTTTGATTCTACTAATCTACTGCCAGTTCGTTGATTAGAATAGCTTGACATAAGCCAGTTGATTAGCTTGTTTGAGATAGAATTATTTTTAATTTTCTGTCTGTTCAGGTTGATTTGCTGGATGTGTTGAAGCAGATAGCATTAGAAATAAAATACTATTAGATTATTTATACTGTGTAATGACTATGCTATGTTTTTAATTTCTACTGATTTTAATGAGTCTCCAAATACATTAATTAACAAGACTTTTTCTTATTTGGATTATTTGATAAAATAAAGAGTGGAATGACTGTTTATTTTCCGAAACATTGCCGTTGCTTAAAAATTTTGGCCCCTCAATCATTTAAAGCAAAATATTCAATTCATACAATTTAGTATTTTTTAGTTGTGTTAAATTTTAAGTAAAATTAAAAATAGTTTATAAATTTTGAATTCAAAAAGCTGAAATTTTATTTTTATCTAATTTGCTAATTGGATTTTTGATTATAAAGGGGCCGGTGTAAAGAAATCTTATTTTCTTCATTTTTC
This sequence comes from Amaurobius ferox, assembly GCA_951213105.1. Classification (NCBI taxonomy): domain Eukaryota; kingdom Metazoa; phylum Arthropoda; class Arachnida; order Araneae; family Amaurobiidae; genus Amaurobius; species Amaurobius ferox. The sequence continues at coordinate 92,017,238 of OX578139.1, read as the reverse complement.
AATCACAGAATAGTAGTTTGAAACTTTCATATATTTTAAAGCTATATGTTAATGGTGTCACTCAAAATATACAAATTTGAGTTATCCTTTTCAAAACTAATTTGATTATGAATTAAAATTATTTCTTGAAATATGTTTATACCCTTAATTTTTTTTCTTTACATTCTTAACATTTTCTTTATTAAAATTAAGGAATATATATAAAACAATAATCTGTTAAAAATAATGTTTATACCATTTCATAAGTGAAGGCAAAGGATTAATTAGGTTTTCCTTTCCGTTAAGGAAAAATTCACATATTTCACCAATATGTAAATTTTATTCTAATTTTTTTATCAATAAGTAAATAACATCTGTTTTCAATATATTTTACAATCTGTGAAAAAACTAATTTTTTTATCAATATGAAATTAATGTGAATATTTTAAAACAAATTCAGAAAATATAATTTTGAAAACAAATTGAAAAACAAATGCATTCCATACTCTTTTTTTAATTTCTTCATAACATAAAATATTTTTCCATGTTATACGAACAATTTTGACCTCTCGATCATTTAAAGCGAAGTAGTTTATTCATACAGTACGGCAATATTTTAGATTTTTACTAAATTTAAGGAAAAACTATATATGTTTGTTTTGTAAATTTAACAAATCATGTTATACAAAATTTATGAGAAAGGAATATGTAACGTAATCAGTTTTGCATAATCTTTGAAAAAATAGTCTATACTGAAATCACATCAGTATTAATACTATTACAATACCACAAAAAAGAAAAACAAAATATTTTATGTTACAAAGTCTTGTACAAAAAGATTTCGTAGGCATTAAAAAAAAAAAAAAAAAATAGGAGGAAAAGCTGGGGTGCAACGCGTTGCGGCCCCGGAATGTTGTTTTCTCTGCATACCTCCGTCAATTTTTCATAGCGCATGCGCCAGATTTCGTGTTTACATTAGCCCAATGGAAGCTTCCCTTCTTTATATGTATATTCTTTGGCCAAGGGGACAGTAGAACAACGCCCAGCCGAACGAGGCCAACCGTCGCCAGTCCCGGAGAAAAGAGCCAAAGGGGACGACCTAAACACCACCAGCAAATCAGGGACCCGCCTGCAAAGGCACCAACCAGGCAACATGTGCCACCGACAAAACGGCGAAGCCTATCACCACCAGAACATTTATTATTTTTTAAAAAGGAAAACCGCCCAAGGTGGTTACAAGGGCTATAATACAGGTACGTCCGCTCAACTGGGTGGGGAAAATACAACCCTCGTCACTTTATATTCTTCTTGACTGTTTTTATCTTTGTTTTTAGACCAATACTGTGTATATTTCAAACCATATTATCTCTTTTAATGCCGATGTCTTATAAGACCCCTCTAGAAAGGCACTTTCAGTATTTTCCCTTTGAAATTCATGTTATATGTGTTATCCCTTTTCATATTGAGATAAGGGCGTGGTACACGACTGATAACGCCGGAAAGTCCACTAATCTCCTCCGTCATTGAGTCAAAAATGATCCTGGAAAGCATTTATTCCTTCGTTCCACAAAAGGAACATCGACAACTACGGAACAGACCATATCAATTTCTGGAAGTGGCGGTTAGAGTTTCAAAGTTCGGTAACACACTCCACCTAATCCAGCAAAAATGAGTCGAAAACCCAGGCCGTCCGACTCATCCGAAGATATAGAGCAGCAAAACTGGGCGGCTGGGAAACCATCAAAAAAGAATGTAAGATTTTAGGAAGAGAGTTTGAAAACGACATTGGAAACTTTCCAAAATGTAGAATAATCCAGCATTCATTCATTCGGAAATCTGCTGTGTTTTCAATTGTAGGGTTTTATAGATGGAAATAATAAATTATTTTGCATTGACGAACTCTGGAAAAGTTCTAAATATTTCAAGGTTTTCTGCCAGTCTATTGGAAGTACATCGACAGCATCGAGCAGAAGGTTGCATTTGTGAAATATAATGTATTTTCGGATGGCGGTCAGTGAAATTGGAGGTTTACCAAGTAAATGCCCCTTTGTCCTTAGCGCCGCTGCATCCTTAGAAGTAGCACATCTGGCTACAGTGGCGAGATACAAGGATGACGCTTTATCGAGGGGCAGCACACCAAAATTTGACTGTAGTTATAAACATCTATTTTATGGCTAGATTTAGCCATTTGAATGTGCTTAGCCATGCTAAAAAACGAAATAAAGCAATACAATAGCTAAGTTGGCAAACATGCCTGTGGCCCTCCAAACAGGGGACAGCAGAATAATGCTTTCAGTATTAATTGACGCAGTTAGACATTTTAGTGTACTAACATTATAACAACCTTAGTAGGGAATGACGAAGTCAGCCATACTACACACTTCTAATCACATTTATTGCCAGTCTTGCTTAAATTGATCCATACAGCATGTTACGTTTCTTATTTACAAAAGTCAGTTCCTACGAGAATGGTTTGTGAATACAAGACATGTTTATACCCTATTTTATAAATGTTTTTCTCTACCCACTCTAAAGTTCATGAAACATATTTTGGAGGATCGAGATACACATATAAAGTGATGTTTTGCATATCTCCCGAAATGAAATACGTAATGACGTTATTCATTTTTGTAAATATAAAATATAAAACATTTTAAGAATGTGACTTCTAACAATTTGTACAGAGTAAGCATAAACATTATATATATATATATATATATATACGATTTATTTTCATCTTTGCCATATTTCAATACAAATACCTTGATTAGCTTCGAAATATATATATTCACATCACATTTATAACTATCTATTCCATACATGCATTGCGAATAAATATATATTTTACTTCGTAGGACTAAAACATGTTATCTGTATCTATCCTACTTTAAATTTAATTCCTCTAAATACTTTTAGTATTAAATCTGCTGAAGCAAAATCTAAACCCTTAATTCCGGATTTTTCTGGAGATTTACACTCGCTAATCCCTTCCGTAGCATGTTCACACCCTACTTCAAAAAGAATTTCCAGCGAACGTATGGGGCTTAGATTGTCGGAAAGAAAAAAGGGAGTTCACTATTTATTGCCCGAATGCTTGTCAATAAATTAGTTTCTGTATGATGGAGAATTTTTTTCTTAGCGAATAGTACAAATATATATATTTTCGGATTTGTGGTTATAATTATTTTGCATGATACTAAACTTATCATTGGATTAGTTTAATATACTATGGTTTTCCACGGCCGTACTGCAGACGTGTGTAGCAGGCTATGTAAAACAAACTTTTGTTTTTATTCAACTATAAAATATATGCATTTAAAGTATGTTTAGGCCCTGATAGGACAGTTGTTAACTTAGTTGAATACAAACCATGTGTCTCGATTTGAATTCTTGATTTCAACTTGTGTTATAATTCTTGTTACTGTTTTTGTATAAATGTATGGAATTTTACTGAGCATCAAACGCATTCATTTAATAGAATCCAGCTACAAATTTTTAAATTATGCTGTTATAGTATATAGAGAAGTAAAATGTGTGATATGGATATATTTCAAATGTTGACGTTGACATGCAGAATTTATAAATTACAAGCAGTATACCCGTTCTCCATAATAAATTACAAGCAGTATACTCGTCCTCCATACGGCGTATATAATATATAGAAACTTAATTTTCACCATCTTGTGCAAATTCCAATAGTATACTAAATAACGTTGTTAATCAAAATATTCTATTAAATTATTTAATTTAATGCTCCTAAAAACAAGTTTAAGAATCTATGTTCTCGCTATACAAAATTTTCGTCACGGGTAGATCTGAAGAATAAAATGTCCTAGTCCCGCTTGTAAGCAAATGTACAAAAGAAGGAACTTGAATCAATATATGCAAAATAAAAGCGCTAAAATTGTATGGGATCCGTACTATATATATTTGTGAATATTATAAGATATACCCATGTATTGTAGAAGATTAGAGTTACTGCAACATATGAGTTTCTAACATCTTTGCCAAAATAAAACAGATGACGTACTAAATTGAAAATATCGATAATCCCGTAAGGTTGCAAATAATTCCAATATATGCCACAATGAAAATGCTAAAATTGTAAGAGAAGATATAAACGTACTACTTATATTGTCCTAGATTAGAAGATATGCCGGTGTGTTAGTAGAAGGTTACAAGAATTACAATATGAGTTTTAAAAATATTTGTCAAAATAAAACAGATGACGTAATAAATTGAAAATATCAGTTATCCCGAAGTATATCAATAATACCAAATATCTATAATCCCGAAGTATATCAATAATACCAAATATCAATAATCCCGAAGTATAACTGTGAGACCAGAAATAGATCTCACATTTGTTGAAACAGTTTTATGTGAATATTTATGGTGGCCAAAACGGCGAACAATACTTGTAGTCTGGCTAGCAACAAGTTTTATAATCCCTTGAACCTAAAGGTCAGAAAACCACAAATTTAGGGATGTCATGACAGAGGGGGGCCGAGCTCGGCCTTAAGCGATGTGGAATGGTTCAATTGGTTAAAGGAGTAACCCAAAAAAAAAAGAAGATTGTTACGTCAAACTCAATGCGGCAAATGGAAGAAAAGAGGGAGTTACCCCTCTCCCCCGAGGGAACTACATCCGGTGACCCGAGAACGAGAACAGACATTATGAAGATTTGACTTAAGAATAGACTAGGACAGTGAGTGATTCTAACATAACTTGGAATCGATAACTTGTAAAATACGACTTAAGATAACTTGAAGACGATGACTGGATTTGGTGAATTCAGACTTCTAGAGTGTCCCGTAGAGTTTCCAAAATAATGGTAATATTCAAATTGTTCGATAAAATATATAAAAAAAATCAGCGAAATATATTCAGTAGTTTTTAAAATAAAAGTTAAAATAATAATAACACCTCTTATACGAAGCGATCACGTGACAATGATATGAAGATATCACGTGACCCACTTCAAAATGATATATGGCATCCATCTTGTCTCAAAATCGTGACTTTTAAAGTTCGCTTTAATTCATATTGAGTGTTGTATACGTCCTAAAACCACTATATTTTTGATTAAATTCTGTGCATCTACATACTGAAACAACGCAATTATAATATATTTGAGTTTAAATGCTCATCGAAATTTGATTATTTCTACAAAGAAGCCTATTTTTCACCTATGTAAAATGTAAACAGCAAAATATATAGAATGAGTTGTATTAGAATTCCTGTATTTTTTTAACACAAAATAATTTAGTCCATGGAGTCTGCATGGCTGATATGAATGAAATACTAATTGATTTCATAAAGAGAAGGACGATTTTTTTCGATAAAGTTTCAAGCACAGAGTTTAATTTTATAGAGTCAAATATAGTTTAATAGAGTCAATTATAGTTTAATAGAGTCACATTTAAATTTGTATGAAAATGCATTATGTATGAATTTGAAAATATGAAGTTTATTTTCAGTGAATGACTTAATTTTAGACTAAACGGATATTGACAATAAAATTATAAGAGAAAATATTTTTTTAACAAATCGCATCCTTGTTTAAAAACAAAAGAAGATGGGCATCAGAATGGGGAACTTAATGTATTTTGTTACAATTTATTCATCTTTGAGACGGAATTGATTAAAAGTTCTGAATACACTGTTTCAAAATAAACAGATAATGAATAATTCATGTATGAAGAAAATTAAATTCTGGAAGAGATTTTTTAAGGAGTAAAAGATGAAACCATACTACATTTTTATAATTGTTCAGACGTTTTATGATATTGATGCTTAAGAAAAGCATTGAATATATAATGAGTAAAATGATATATTAATTTATCTCTTTATACTTGTATTAGAGATATTTTAGATGGTTTTTAAAATAAATCATGTTTTCATCCATTTTTGTAGATGCCTCAATAAATTTGATACAATATTTAGACACTGCGATAAACTGTATGTGAATATTTTATGAAATATGTGCGATATTATAATAAAATATTTTTTGTATTTATATAGAGCTTTAAAAATATTTCTTAAATATTTTTATTTAATTTTAAGAAATATAATGTATTCTATATAAGTTTCAAATACAATGTATCCGTAAAATATACACATGATAAAAATTCAAAAATGCGAAAGCTTCTTTAGTAACATTATATATATATATATTTATAAGCTGTAGTATATATATATTTATATATTATGTTACCGGCAATGTTTGAATAGCCGGTATTCTATAGAATACCTAGGCAATTTATAGAATACCGGCCGTTTTTAGGCAAAGTATGAAATATGAGAATTATTATATACTTTCCCTAGACATTGTATATAATACCTAGGCATTCTATAGAATGGCAAATGCTATTTAGGCAAAGTATGAAAAAAGAAATGAATTGGAGATGTATTTCATACTTGCCGGTTTGTCATTTGGCATTCTATAGAATGCCTAGGAAATCAGTGAAATTTTAATCGTTTCATAGATTGCCGACCAGTTTTTGGCATTCTATAAAATGCCAAGGTATTCTATAGAATGCCGGCTTTCATACATTGCTGGTTATGTTACCGGCAATGTATGAAATGCCGGCATTCTCTAGAATACCTAGGCATTTTATAGAGCATTCTATAAAATACCTAGGCATTTTATAGAATACCGACCTTTTTTAGGCAAAGTATGAAATTTGAGAATTATTATATAATTTCCCGAGGCATTGTATATAATACCTAGGCATTCTATGGAACGAGCAATGCTATTTAGGCAAAGTATGAAAAACAGAATGAATTGGAGATGTATTTCATACTTTGCCGATTTGTCATTTGGAATTCCATAGAATGCTTTGGAAATCTGTGAATGCTTAATCATTTCACAGATTGCCGACCAGTTTACGGTATTCTATATAATGCTTAGGTATTTTATCGAATGCCGGCTTTCATACATTGCCGGTAACATATATATACTGCAACTTAGAAATTGTAACATAAAATTTAATATATATAAATGTTTTAAAATATTTCTGAATGATATGTATCCTACTTTAAGAAAGACAATTCTATCTACATATATAAGCAACAAGTATGAATTGTCTGTAAAATACACAGATGACAAAATCTGAAACATTAAATCTTCGGTAGTAATAACAATGAATATACGGATGTTTTAAATTATATCTAAAATATTTGTATTGCAAGTAAGGAAAGATAATTCCTTGTATATAATAATTAAGCATGAATTATCCGTAAAATATACAGATATTAAGCAATCTCAAAAAGAAAACATAAACTTAATTAGTAACAGAATAAGAATAAATATACCGTGTGATAAATATCGGTTGGCCAAGTACCGTGAAATATGAAAAATAATGAGCAAACAGAGGAGGATTCAGCGAAGATAGTTGTCCGCACTAAACTGATAATTTCACAAAAATGCGAAATTTAACTTTTATGCGGATTCTTCAGTAAAAAAACGATAATTAGCAAAATGTGAGTTGCTCCTGTATAGAGCGAAACAAATGTGAGTGATATATTTCACTGAACAAGTCGCGGAAAAATTCCAACCATTAGTAATAAGTATTTATTGTTCAATTGTAAATGTCCAGCAACAAATTACCTATTCAAATTAAGTGGCATCAAATTTGAAAAAAATAATCAAATCATTCCATGCTATAAGTATTGTCATATTTCTAATAAAATGTAAGTTAAGCAACGCACAGTATATGTACAAGAATCAAATCTAACTCCTATAATGTCTGATAAAAACAGAATTTCGGTTGTCTTGTTTTATATAGTTCTGTAGATATCACTCATAACGGACGTTAACCTAATCATACTTGTGTTTGAGATAAAAATTAAAAAGTCAGAAATTCTAATTATCGATATCTCCGCGAACTTTGCAGCGAAAGTTACTAAGTACATGTATTTTACTTTCGTTGTAAATTTTACTAATTAATATTTACTATTGGGGAAGGAGCGTATAAAAATCCAAGTTCTTATTTTTAAGAAATTATCAGTTTTGCAGCGTGTAATTCTCATAACAAATTCTTCATCTTTTTTCATATTTTACTTCACTTCTGAGACCAATTATTAATTTTATATTATTTTCGAACATTCTTTGTAAAATACTCAGTATATAGACATATTAAAATATTTCTGAATGATATTATTTTTTCCATATTAGAAAAGATAATTATCTCATATAAATAATATCTATGAATTACCTTTAAAATTTGCAGATGTTGATAAATTCGTGCGACATTTATATATGTAAAATTTTATATATATATAATTGAAAATATGTCTGTCTGTCTGTCTGTTTGACCCATCATCACAAGAGAACGGCTGAACTGAATTTGATGAAATTTTGTGAGTAGCCTGGAAATAGCCATACTTAAAATTTAGTCTAAATTTCGGGTTTCTAAGACCAGGGGTTGTCGAGATATTAATGAAAAACGGAACTTTTTCCTAGGAGTTCTACTTTCTAACTCCGTGGTTTATCTAAACGGAAAGGATGAAAATCGTTTGTTTAAAATGTCAAAGAGAAATAAAACTTTATTTCTGAGTTTGGTGAATATTTTCTGCGCTAATTAGTCACTACCTGAAGCATGAATTGTTTGAAACATGAATTTAAATGGAAAAATCTACCTCCATGGCTTATATTTTTCACAAGCTTTTACTCAACGATGAAAAGTGTAAAGAAATCAAAGTGGTTATTTAATTTCGCATTTTATGAGGAAGATTCTATCTTATATCATGTTGCTCAGCAACGCAATAAAATTAAATGTGTTTGTTAATGATTATTATTATCTTTTCGATTTGAATAATAAATAGATGGATATAAAAAGATATTTTAGAAGAAAATGGTTCGATTTTTCTTTTAATCATATTAATTGCGAACTGCGTACAACACTTTCATTTATTTTGGTAAAGAGGTTTCAAGCTTATATATTGTACAAGCAGCATACCAGTTCTTTGTATGGAGTATATAATATAAAGGAAATTATAATTCGCAATCATGTCCAAATTCTGTTAAAATATTAAATTTATTGCTCTTAAAGATAAGTTTAAGAATATCTCTTCTCGCTATGCAAAATTATCTTCTCGGGCAGATCTGAAGAATAAAACTTCCTGGCCCCTTTTGTAAGCAAATTTACAAAAGAAAAAGTAATTGAATCAATATATGCAATCGCGTACTACTTATATTGTCGCAAATTAGAAAGTACGCCAGTGTGTTAGTAGAAGCTTACCTGTATTGCAATATGAGTCTCAAAAATATTTACCAAAATAAAAGAGATGACGTAATAAATTGAAAGTATCAAAAATCCAGGTAATCTTAATACCAGAAGGTCTTTTATTGATTGCAATATATGCCAATATATATCAAAAAATATGCCAATATACCTGTACTACTTATATTCTCGTAGATTAAAAGATATACCCGTGTATTTGTAGAAGATTACTCGTACAACGTACTATATATGAGTTTCAACAATTTTCGTCATAATAAAACAATAGCATAATAATTTGAAAATATCAATAATCCCTGATTCAACAGTCTCCGAAAATATCAATAATAATAATGTTTAAACCTGAAGACCGTAATTGATATTATCCAGACAAAAATGCAATGTCAATGAAATTTATTTTATATACATATTTTTATTATTCAAATCCGAAAAGATTTAACAAAAATCGTATGGCATATAACACATTGGACCCGTTGCTAAGCGACAAGATATAATTTGCTTCAAATAAATTGATGGAAATCATTTGGTCTGAATAAAGCGATCTCCATAGAAAGTTTGGCGACATTTTTGTCAATTTCGCGATAACTTAAAAAATCGCAAAATTTTCGCCAAGTGGGACTGTAGAACTGATAGTCCCATTTTGCGACAAATTGACGAAACATCATCACAATACTATCCCCTAATAAAACACAATTAATTTCATTTATTAAACGCGGTTTTAATTCCCTGGTTTATTAACGCGGTTTTAATTCGCGGTTTATTAACGCGGTTTCAATTCCCTGATATTTTTATGGATTTACAAATATTTTTATCAATTTGGTGATATTAAAAAAATTCGTTAAATGTGTTACTAAGTAGGATCGATGGACTGACCGGCAAATGCTACAGAAACGTTATTGCAGTACTCTATTCTATAAAAACAAATTTAGTTTCATTGATTTGGGTCATTTTAATCAATTTGGAGACATTTCCATTAATTTGGTAAAGTTTAAGAAAAGTTACCAAGTTGCTTAGAGATATTCCGCTAAATTCGTAGCTCTGAATTTGAAGATCTGAAGAATAAAATATCCTGATCCCGTTTGTATATACTAAATGAAAACACTAAAATTGTATTAGAAGATACACACACCCGTTGTACTCTTTTTCTTCTTCAACATTCGGCTAAATGGATTTATTGGGTAAACACAATATATGGGTTTATTAGCTAAACACAATATATGAGCTTGACACCTCTTTGCTAAAATAAATAAAAGTGATCTACGCAGTCTTCAATTTATATAAATAAAAGAACAATCAAACCGTTCATTTATAAAATATATTTTTACATCCGTTTATTTATTATTCAAATAGAAAAAATAAATATAAATATTAATAACACATTTAATTTCATTCCGTTGCCGAGCAACATGATATAAGATAGAATCTTCCTCATAAAATGCGAAATTAAATAGCCATTTTGATTTCTTTATACTTTTCATAGTTGAGTAAAAGCTTGTGAAAGATGAACCATGGAGGTAGATTTTTCCATTTCAATTCATGTTTTAAGCAATTCATGTTTTCCGATAGTTACTAATTAATGCAAAAATCCTGCACCAAACTCAGAAATAAAGATTTATTTCATTTTGACGTTTTAAACAGACGATTTTCATCCTTTCCGTTTGGATAAACCACGGCGTTGGAGAAAAGTTTCGTTTTTCGTTAATAGCTCGACAACCCCTGGTGTTTGAAATTCGAACATTTTGAAATTCGACATTTTTTAAGCGGATTTAAAATTCACAAATAGCTTTGAAAATTTTGGGTAATAGTCAAATTGTTCCAAAAAATATATAAAAAAAAAATTCAGCGAAATATATTCAGTAGCTTTTTAAATAAAAATTAAAATAATAATTACACATCTTATACGAAACGATCACGTGACCATGAAATGAAATGATCACATGACCCACTTCAAAATGATATATGGCATCCATCTTGTTTCAAAATCGTGATTTTTTAAAGTTCTTTTTAATTCATATTGAGTGTTGTATCCGTCCTAAAACTACTTTATTTTAGCTTAATTTCTGTGCATCTACATAGTAAAACAACACAATGACAATATATTTGAGTTTAAATTCTCATTCAAATTTGATTATTTCTACAACTAAGCCTATTTTTCACCTATGTAAAATGTAAACAGCAAAATATGTAGAATGAGTTGTATTAGAATTCCTGTATTTTTTTAACACAAAATAATTCAGTCCATGGAGTCTGCATGGCTGATATGAATGAAATATTAATTGATTTTATAAACAGAAGGACGATTTTTTTCGATAAAGTTTTAAGCATAAAGTTTATGAATTGTAGCTTCATGGTCTTAATTTTTAAATAAAATAAATTATTATAGTATTATGATGAATGACATGAATGGGAGAAAGTTATGAATGAAATCCTGCTTTTATAGAGAGATCCAGGCGTGTTATTTTTTCTATGACGTCATTTGAATTTATTTCAGCTGTTTTCGATGAAGTTTTCAAATATAATAAATTATCGTAGTATTATGATAGTTTTAAAAATATTACCGTGGAATGTATTGCATTTTAGAGATATTTAAACCAGGCAATTTATATTTCAATGCCGTCATTTGAATGAAGTTCATTTTTTTCAATGAAGGTTTAAGTTTTCTAATATAATAAATCAATGTAGTATTGTGATAAGTTTTAAAATATTTCCGAGGAATGTATTGCATTTTCGACTTTTTTAAATAAAATTGCATTGGAGTTGGAAAGTGTTTCATAATCAATGCTTTAAGCATGATTGATCTTTTTTGTTTATATAGATTTAGGTAATAAACTCATTCTGTCTACCCAATAAATTCATTTATCCGATTGTTGAAACAGAAAAAGGGTAGAACGGATATATCTTCTAAAAATATTTTAGTGTTTTCATTTACAAACTACATTTATATACAAACTGGATCACGATATTTTATTCAGATCTGCAAATTTAGAGCTACGAATTTGGCTGGATATCTGGAAATCGCTAACTTGGAAAATTTCTTAAAAGTTGCCAAATTGATTGAAATATCTCCAAATTGATAAAAACGATGTAAATCAATGAAATTTATTTTGTTTTGCTAGAAGAAAGCACTAAACTGGTGTTTCGTTAGCATTTGTCTGTCAGTCCAACCGTCTTACTTAGTAACAAATTTAGCGAATTTTTAAAATATCCCCAAATTGATAAAGATGTTTGTAAATCCATAAAAATATCTTGAAATTGATAAAACTTCACTAAATAAATGAAATTGTGTTTTTTTAGGGCATAATATTTTGATGATGGTTAGTCAATTTATGGTTAGTCAAGTGGGACTGTCAATTTTACAGTCCCACTTGGCGATAAATTTGGCGATTTTTTAAAATTCCGCCAAACCTTCATTAGAGATCGCCCTATTCAGACGATATTTTGACCACCAAATTATTTGAAGCAAATCATAACATGTCGCTTAGCAACGGATTTAAATCCAGTGTGTTTATGAGGAAGAAGATTTTTATTAAATATTTACGAATTTTAATAATGAAGATATGTATATAAAATAAATTTCATTGCCATCGTATTTTTGACTGGATATTATCAATTATGATCTTCAGATTTAAACATTATTATTATTGATGTTTTCGGGGATTATTGATTCAGAGATTATTGATATTTTCAATTTCTTATGCCATTGTTTTATTGGGGCAAAAATTGTTGAAACTCATATATTGTACGTTGTATGAGTAATCATCTACAAATGCACGGCAATATCTTCTAATATATAAGAATATAAATAGTACAGGTATATTGGCATATATTTTGACATATATTGGCATATATTGAAATCAAGTGCGGCTTTCTGGTATGAAGATTACGGGGATTATTAATATTTTTAATTTATTAATTAATCTTTTATTTTGGCAAATATTTTTAAGACTCATAACACGGATAATGTTTTACTAACACTAGGAAATATATTCTAATCTACGACATTATAAGCAGTACGGGTATATTTTCCCATATAATTTCATCACTTTCATTTCGGCACAAATTGGAATCAATTACTGCCTTCTGGTTTATAGACTACGGATTTTTTGATATTTTCAATTTATACATGTAATCTACTAATACAGGTTATATATTCTAATATTCGAGTATATAAGTAGTACGGGTAGAATAAAAGCTACCAATCATTTCATGATGAAAAAACCGTGCAACTACATTATCTTAGGTAAGATCACTATGTCCGAAACAACAAGAACCCTTCAACAAGACACGTTCTCCAATCAATATATATATATATATATATATATATATATATATATATATCAATATATATATATCAATATATATATATATATATATATATATATATATATATATATATATCGTATAATACAGTGTGTCTCAAAATCATTGACCTCGGTTTTATTCCTTAAATACTGATCTTATATATATGTAATAAATTACAAAAATGCGTAAAGAAAGGTACAGAATTTTATGAAATGGAGTAAAATTTTCAAAGAAATTAGAATTTAAGGAATACAGAATTTAAATTTTTATACGGCCCCCGTACAGAAACATTTCCAATGAGTAAAATGTTCCCCATTCTCTAATAAGGTGATGCACAAAATTTCAGCAATTTTCTCTTAAAAAGTCCCAGAGATATGAAAAGACAAAAGTGCTTACTTAAACCACTTTTCGATGCATCGACATGAATTCTCAAAGGGAAAAAACCATGTCAGCAGATCGCGTTTCAGAGGTCATACACAAATTACGAAAGGAAACAATGTTTACATTAATAAATTTTGCTGTTTATTGGTACAAAAGTATCTACACTGTGTAGAAATACTAATTTAACACAAATGTTACAAAGCTTGTTCAAAATGTTTTCCATCCATGCTAAAGATCCATTAAAGATAAGAGGCTACTATTATTTGCTTACACTGCATTTCTGCGTTGCGTCATTTGCACTCTTGCTGTAAACATTTACATTTTAGTTTATGATTAATCCCTCACCAAATTTGTTTAAACATATCTCTGGGACTTTTTGCGATAAAATGCTGAAATTGTGTGCATCATCTTATTAGTGTATGGGGCACATTTTACTCATTGGAAATATTTTTGTACGGGGGCTGTATACAGATTTCAATTTTGTATTTCTTCAAATTTAATCCCCTGAAAAATTTTATGGATTTTATAAAATTTTGTACCTTTTTTTACGCAACTTTGTAATTTATTATTTATATCTAAGATCAATATTTAAGAAATAAAAGCCATATGGGTTCCTGTGTAATAACAATACTCGATGGAAAGCTGTTGTATACTCCCGCCCTCTAGTGTTGAAGCGGGCCACCTACCGGGCGAGAATGTACACACATCAGTCTGTGAGTAGCAGTGATATCGGTTGGGTGCAAAATATATTGCGGCGTTAAAGACTTCGTTATGGCTGACCTCTCAGATTTCAAAAGAGGTCTGATAGTTGGAGCCTGTCTTGCCGGAGCCTCAGTAATGAAAACGGCCACCCTTGTTAGTGTCGGGTAAAGTACCGTGTGGACTGTAATGACAGCCTATATCAAACAGGGAAATACATCATCTGCCAAGAACAACAGTGGCCGACGGCCGAAGCTGACTGATAGAAACAGAAGGGCTTTGAAACAGATTGCGTCCAGAAAGCACAAGACAACAGCATCCCAGGTAACATCTGAGATGTACGCACATCTACAAGAATCATCTACTGTATCATCAGAAACTATCCGGTGTGAACTGCATGCGGCAAACATTCACGGTAGAGCGACGATTTCAAAACCATTAGTTACACCATACAATGCCTTGAAACGACGAAAATGGTGTCGTGGGCATAAAAATTGGACATAACAACAATGGGAGAATGTCATCTGGTTAGTCGAATAGTCGTTCACATTGTTCCAGACCAACAGACGTGTTTACGTTTGGAGAACTCCAGCAGAAGCATATCATTTTGATTGTCTCCTTCCTACTGCTCAGCATGTAGCAGGATCAGTGATGCTGTGGGGTGCGATGTCGCACTATGGTCTCGGCTCACTTGTTGTCCTGCATGGGTGGGTTACAGCACGGGATTATGTCAGTATTCTGTCCGACCATCTTCATACAATGCTGCAAACATTGTTACCTGGTGAACGATCTGTGTACCAAGACGATAATGCTCCCATTCACACTGCTGGAATTATTCGAGACTAGTTTAATGAACACGATGATGAATTACAATCACTCGCGTGGCCCCTTCAGTCCCCTGATCTTAATATAATTGTAACTTTGTGGGGTATTTTGGAGGGCAAGCTGCGCATTCGGTTTCCACCTCCAAGGACAATATCTGTATTAACGACCTTTTTGCAGGAGGAGTGACTGCGTATCTCTGTGATTCTTGTGCATGACCTGTATTTGTCCATCCCACGTCGGATACAAACTGTAATTCATGCAAAAGGAGGGCCATCAGCTTATTAATAAAGATTGTGCCGCATATCACAGGTGTTCATATTATTTTATCCAACCCCTATATATATATATATATATATATATATATATATATATATATATATATATATATATATATATATATATATATATATATATATATATATATATATATATATATATATATATATATATATATATATATATATATATATATATGTTTTGGTCACAGAAAAAAATCTCAGCGTGAAGCAAAATTTTACAATTAATCAATAAATATTAAAGCTTTCCAACATTGTCGGTGATATCGATAATGAGTAAATTCTAAATGCAATCAAAATCGTATTTTTATTTAACTTGGATTTTCCTTTTTATTCCCTGATCCAGTTATCCAGTTTCTCTCTTTTCATATACCTATTACCTTCACCTATTACAGCACTGGCAGCAATTAATTTTGCAAAATATCGCAAAATATTCAATCTTTCCTACACAAGTATATCAATTCCTTGTTTTGGAACAGTTCCCTTTCTGAGGGTTTTGTGATTATATATTTATGATTGCTTGTAGCGAGAAAAATAAACAACCGATAGATTCTTAAAAATAGTAATTTAAACACAGATTATATCTTTATTGTAACACTAGAGTACTGATTATTGCTATCTTAGATTGTACTGTTGAAGAAATCTAAACTCTGTTTGATAACTGAGTGATCCACTTCATCTAAGATGTAGCGTTAAGTTATTTTCGCACTATTGTAAACTGCTTATACCCTCAACAGCTGATACCATTGTAAATAATTCATACAGTTGTAAACAACTCATACTATTGTAAATATCTCATACCACTGCAGACAACTGATCCAAATGCATACCGTTTGAAATGATTTATGACCTAACAATATACGCTTTATCTGTTGATTTAATGTAGCAACTATTATATCTTCTAAAGTCAAAGTTAAACTGCAGAACTGCAATCAAATTATATATATGACATAATATCACTGACTATGTATAAATGTTGATATTGGTTTAGAAATCAACTAGTATATCCCTAGTTAAATGATTTTCGGTGTATAAAAAATACCTCTCTGCGCTAAAATAAGTGGTAACTCTAATGATAATGATAAGTTTTAAATTTAAAGTCGTGATTTCTAAGTTACATGAACATAAATCACAATTGCAATTATCAACAAACTCATAATCACAAAAATAACATATATTTATTCCTTTAAACTGTTGCAAAAATAGTTAAAAAATAATAACTTTGTTAAAATCATATAATAAAGCAATAGTCATTAAATGGGTTTTACGTATTTATAATTGGAAAATGCTTACTTGTATTCATATAACACATAAATTTTGATGTGGTATATAAAAAAACTTCCATACTTTGCAATAGAATATGTGAATAAATTCGATCCTGACATGTGGTTTTAAATATGATACGTTTCCATTAAAACATCAATAAATCTATTATTCATTGGCTAAACTGCACTAAAAGTCCAGAAAGTTGATAGCCAATGTTAATGCACTACGTATTAAGGACAGGAATACAATAGATCTCTGCAAATAAGAGAGAACAACGTCAACTATTATATCACATTTCGAAATCTTCTTCTTGGTATTAAGGAGAAATATAATGCAAATCCACTGGAAGTCATTAAGTATAATATTTATCTGCAGATTTTTGTTATTGTAGATTACTGCAATTTCAAAGTTCAGATTTTGTTATCACTGTAAGCATAGTATTAAGTTTTCTTTATTGCGTTGATAATTCAAAAGTATTTTAAAGTTCAATTATGTTTTTAAACAAATCTTAATAAACATCTTAAAAAATTCATTTCTTAAAACCGTGGGGCTTTATTACTTTCCTTATATACATAATGTATAAGGAAAGTACTGTGACGGGGTCGAAAATTCGCATTAGAGTTTTCGACGGGAGAGCACGTTTCAAGCATCTGTGATAACGAATCAAACATTTTTGAGGTGATGTCTGTGTGTGTGTGTGACAGTGTGAAAGTGTGTGTGTATGTGTGTGTGTGTTTGTGTGTGTGTTTGTGTGTGTGTTTGTGTGTGTGTGTGTGTGTCATTGAGACTGTGGAGACGATAACTAACGAACAAATGGACCGATTTCAACGAAATTTGGTACAAAAATCATAATCCATGAATACTGGAAGCCTTTTGTTTTTAAACGTAATCGAATGTCCAGAACCCCCCTAAATTGTCCAGTGAAATTTTGAAAAAATCATCAAAAAATCAAAACCTTTAATAAAGTTACGCAAATAGATATTTCTAATGTAATTCTTCCTTAGAAAACGATTGACATAAATTTTAGAGCGCTAGCATGAACCGTTTTCGACATATTGCACATTTTTAAAATAAATGTATTTAAAAAAACCATAAATTAAAATAAATATTCACTGTTGAGAAACATGGTCATTTTCTTATGTAATATCATGCGATGAATTGGGTGATATTATTCTCGGGGATCTAGCTCGTTCCATTCATGAGAAAATATACTTTGAGTAATACTTTTGTATTTGAACGCCAACAGTTATTTATCTGCTACAAGAATAACTTATTTCTCCGTCAAATAACGCTTAGCCTGAGTTTGGCAGAATGTCGCCAACTACCGGAAATCTCGCAAAATGGATAAAAATGACGACTAATTGACGAAAATTCAATTTCCTGGAAAGAATATAAATAGCTACTATATGTAAAACCTATTTTTTATTGTAAAAATAGTAAATACATTGCATTAAATAAGTCATGTGTTGTCTACATCAGATTTTTTTAATTGGTTTCGAATTTAATAATATATTAATATTTAAAAACAAATCTTTAGTCACTTAGTTTGAGTTCTATAAAGGGGAATAGACATATTAAATAATTACGAATATACACTTTTAGTTTATTTTTTAATTTTAAATAATTAAATAAATAAATAAATTATATATATATATATATATATATATATATATATATATATATAAATGCAATGGCATTTAAGATTTTTACCATGTAAACATATGAAATCAACAATCACAAAATCTCCTACTGGACATATGTAACTGTTTTCTTCTCCAAAATATCTTAACATGTAACATGTGAAGCAAACTCTTCCATGTATGTTTTTCACCTTTTCCAATAAGCAGCATTTCTTCTTGACAAATTTAATAATAGCTATATGAATTAAATATCGATATAAAATTATAAGAAAAACTATAGAAAACAGCAAAAAAATCCAGCAATTATTTGTTGAAGCAGTGAATAACTTAAACCATAAAACTGAATGAATTGCAACAAAAAACAGACTTATTTAAGAACAAAACTAATCCCCTGACATACTCACAGAAAATGAACCTGCATGCAGCTTTCCAATTTTATAGAGCTGGGCCGTAGCTACACAAAATAAATTGCACGAGTAAGAACTAGCCAAACTTGGTTCCGAATCCAGTGAATACTAACTGCAAATCTGAAGTACTGCTACATTTAAATTTTGACATTACCTCCGTCTTACGCAAAGACGCTGGTTCCAAGACTTGGAACTCCACGATATAAATTACAACTCAGTCCAGCTTATATAGGTAATTTAAATAGGAATGAAAATAATATCCTGTAAAACAGTTAAAAAAATCTGATGTGGGCAACACATGACTTTCCTTATATAATGTAATGAATTTACTAATTGCACAGTAAAATAAATAGGTTTTTCTTATTGTAGATACCAATATTCTTTCCAAGATATTGAATTTTCGACAATTAGTCGTCATTTTCATTGATTTAGTGTCATTTTTATCCATTTGGCGAGAGTTTCGTTAATTTGGCAACATTTAAAAAAAATGGTCAAGTTGGCGACATTCCGCCAAACTCGTCGCCAAAATCTCGCCAAGCGTTATGGACGAAGAAATAAGTTATTCTTACAGCAGATAAATTACTATTGGTGTTCAAATACAAAAGTATTACTCAAAGTATCTTTTTTCATGAATGGAACGAGCTAGAGCCACGAGAATGATGTCATCCAATTTATCGCAAGGTATTACACATGAAAAGTGAATACGTTTCTCAAGTGGAAATATTTTTTTTTATTTTATATGAATTTTTGATATTTTTTTTAAATGTGCAAAGCTCGAGTTCATGTTAGCATTTTTTGACGATTTTTTCAAAATTTCATTCGAAAATTTAGTCGGGTTCTGAACATTCAATTGCGTATAAAAACAATACGCTTCCAGTGTTCACGGATCGTGATTTTTGTACCAAATTAGGTTCGAATCGGTCCATTCGTTTGTCAGTTATCGTCTCCACAGTATCACTGACACACACACACACGCACACGCACACAACACACACACATACACACACACACACACACACTTTCACACACACACACACACACACACACACTTTCACACACACACACACACACACACACACTTTCACACGCACAGACACACACACATACTTTCACACACACACACACACACACAGACATCACTTCAAAAATGTTTGATTCGTGATCAGGGATGCTTGAAACGTGCTCTCCGGTCGAAAACTCGAATTTGAATTTTCGACCCCGTCACAATACTTTCCTTATACATTATGTATATAAGGAAAGTAATAAGTTGACAATTACAAGACATAAATTAGATACTAATGAAAATCAGTGATCAATCATTAATTGATGTAATCATTAATTTTCATTTTATTGTGTTTCTTTTAATACTTGTGAGCTCCCGCTCGCTGATGCTCGACAAACACGGTAGTCGTTCTGCAAGTCGGAAGGCTTCGGCTTCTGATCATTAACCTCAGTTCTAGATATCTTTCTTTCTGCCCGCCATGAAGGTGTAATACACATCGCCCCTTGTTTTTTGACACTCTTAACCCTCAAAGCTCGCTTTGCAAGTATTTTCGACACAGCCTTCGCATTACCCATTATCGACACAGCCTTCGCATTACCCATAATCGACACAGCCTTCGCAAACGACCGTTTCAACCACACAAGCCTCCTGAGGTCAGAGGAATCCTCTCTGTTTGCTGAAGCTCACTAATTGCAGAAGGTCACTATGTGAGGTATTTTGTTTCATCTGCCACAAAGTGTAATACGGCTGATGGTGCTCTGTCCGTTGTTTGCTAATGTTCATCAACTCCAGATCTTGCTTCTAGAACTATTTCACCATGTCCATCAAGTGTATATATGTAACTTTTAGTTACATATTAACAACAATACGGCATTTAAAAGATAATGATAACCAATGATAACGAATGTTTAAAAGATAGCTTCAGTATTAGAACTCTGAATAATGAATTTACTCTAAATTATTTAATTCATTTAAATATTACCAGCATTTCAACAATAAGAGATTAGATGATGGAGGTAAATGTAAGGATTTAAGATATCATATTAAGAAAACGCCAATATCGTTGGAAACAGTATTTCTGGTGACGCTGGGATGAGATAAGCAGTTCTACATTGCATGCATTTCTATGGCGTAAGATCTCAAATATTTATTTTAACTGTCAATTTTGAAAAAATAAATTACTAGCGCAATGCAAAACAGAACTGTAACAATAAAGAATATTTTTACGCATTCAAAATTCTTTTACCATCAATTTATTTTTATCTCCATATATTCAGTACTTTATCCTGCAGCAATGAAAAAATATTGGTGAATTATACTCACAATAAGGGAGCTCTTAATTTAAAAATAATCAGAAAACATATACCAAATTCTACGCTGTTTTGTTGTGTCAACTAACAATAGCAGCTACATTACTAACACTGGCGGCACCTAGATATAATTCTCAAAGCATTATGCCATTATTAAACGTTTCATCCACAGACGTTTTATTTTCTTCTTTCTAACTCCATGGGTTATATCTTGTAGATAAATGAAATGAAAAATATGTATAATAGTGAAAAATATGTATTTCACAATTATACAAAAAAATCTGATGTGGACAACACATGACTTTCCTTATATAATGCAATGAATTTACTACTTTTACAGTAAAAAAAATAGGGGGTTTTTTATAGTAGATACTAATATTCTTTCCAAGAAATAGAATTTTCTTAAAATAGTCGTCATTTTCATTTATTTAGCGTCATTTTTATCAATTTGGCGAGATTTTTGTTAATTTGGCAACAATTAAAAATGTCGCAAAGTTGGCGACATTCCGCCAAATTCGTCGCCAAGATATCGCCAAGCGTTATGGACGTAGAAATAAATTATTCTTACAGAAGATAAATGACTATTGGAGTTCAAATACAAAAGTATTACTCAAAGTATTTTTTTTCATGAATGGAACGAGCTAGATCCACGAGAATGATGTCACTAAAGTTATGGCATGGTATTACATATGAAAAATGAACATGTTTCTATTTTTATTTTATTTTATATAACTTTTTGATAATTTCTTTGAAAAATGTAATGTCTCAAGAACGGTTCATGTTAGCTTTCTAAAATTTATGTCAATTCTAATGAAAAATTACATAAAAAATGTCTATTTGAGTAACTTTTTAGCGGTTTTGATTTTTTGACGATTTTTTCAAAATTCCACGCGAAAATTTAGAAGGGGGGGGGGGGTTCAGAACATTCGATTGCGTATAAAAACAATAGGCTTCCAGTGTTTACGGACTGTGATTTTTGTACCAAATTTCGTTCAAATCGGTCCATTCGTTCGTCAGTTATCGTCTCCAGAGACTCACTGACACACAGACACACACACACACACACACACACACACACACACACAGACAGACATCACTTCAAAAATATTTGATTCGTGATCAGAGATGCTTGAAACGTGCTCTCCCATCGAAAACTCGAATTCAAATTGTCGACCCCGTCACAATACTTTCTTTATACATTATGTATATAAGGAAAGTAAAAATAGAAAATTTTGAACCGAATGCAATCAAAACAAGGGGGGATACATGACACAGTATTATAAACCTGATGACAACCATTTGATGCCAAAAGTCCGACGTTAACTTTGACACACAATTTTTTAATGATTTTGTCAGCGGCGTCAGTAACTATATTTTTCCATTATGGATATATTATCTTTGTTCGCGAAGAAAGCATATCACCTATACTTATAAAGAGATATGTAACATACAATTTTTCATTAATGCCACATCAATCTTAATACCAAGTACCTTGGTTATGTAATGAAATACAATAAAGTACAAAGATATGACGTGGACGAATAAAATACATGAAGGAGATTTCATAAAGCAATCAAGAATCCCTTCCTTATGAAAGAATTTATTTTATATAGCTTTCTGGGGAGGTCAGCAAAAACTAATTTCTGCTCTTTCGCTTAGAAATACTTCTCATATTTCTTCTCTTGTTTATAAGCGTCTGAAAGGCATCTATACCTTAAGGAATCCTTTGTTCTTGATTATTTTATTAAACACTTTCTTTGCTTGAAGCACAGACAGATTGTATTTACATGAGTTGAGTTGTTTTTTGTACCTAGTAATGAATGCATCATATCAAACGGACGGAACATTTGTCTCAATGCACAGGAGGAAAGGAGAAGGAAAATAAGAAAAGAAGAAACAATAGAGGGAAGAGAGAAATGGCTGTACCTGAATAAAGCAACATAAAACTTCTTTTGAAGCGCCGGTCGTGGTCGTAAAATTTGATGAAACAAATAAATTCACGACCTTTAATGCGGTGAAAACGCAAGGAAGCATGTGGTTGAAAATATAAAATTAGTTTTGAAAAGACATAAAAACTTTGCTCTGTTTCTATCTTGCATACATTACATTTTTTTTATTCCTAATATTTTATTTTTTTCACATTTTTTCTTTATCAGTGAATGTTTTTATTTTAATATCCTTTAATATGTAGTTTATTTACGTTTCGATTTATACAAAATAACTTTATGAAGTTTTAGATAAAATTCTGGTTGTTGATACGAAGCTTTGAACAGAATACATATTAAATTGGTAGATTTAATGGATTATCTCATATTGGACATATTTGCTGCCTTACGAGTGAAAATTGAAAATAACTGTGATTGGTGTTTTATGAAATCCTCTATTAAGCTTAGATTTAAGGTTAGGTTATTAAACAACCATCTTAGTAAATGAAGTTATGATGCAGTATTACGTTGCATGGGTGTAATATACTTGGATAATACGTGGTGTATAATACGTTTCGTATCAGATTGTGCTTGTAGTAGTAGCGCTTCATCAGATCTGTTTTATCAATAAGTAAAAACACTTTGTGCAGAGGAAAAGAAAAAATTAGCGACGCATAAACTCATAAATAAGATACTAATACAACATATGATTCATCCTGTTGGTACATTATTCTAATATTTGTGTTGTAATATGTTGTTTAACTTTTCCTTAGATCTATGCTTAACTAGAAGATTATATAATCAAACCATCATTCTATCAATGGTCGTTCACCACGGTAGTTTTATCGAGATGATAGATATGTGGAACCTTTGGTGTTGATAACTTCCTCAAAAACGTTTGCTGTTGATAAGCTCCCGCAGAACCTCTTACTCAAACTATTATAGTTAACATTATCAGTAGTCCAAAAACAAAAGATCGCCAAAAGTAATGCAATCATGTTCAATGATTATGATATACCAAACGAAAACAGCATATAAAGACATTTTTTTTCATATAACATACTGCGGAAATATGGAGTAAAATTATTTTATAGCGAGTATTTGGTATTCTACTATAAAAAATATTGTATTCTAAAAATACATCGAAAATCTTCGAATAATTTCAGGTGCGATCACTGTATATTATTAATATTTATAAGTATACCTTTAATGCAAAATTTTCAAAAAACATTTAACTTTCTACACACTAACTTCTTGTTAATGCCTTAAAATGATTACGTACAGCATACATACATTATATTCTTATATAGCCATAATAATAGATTCAATTTTCAATACGAATGTTACGACTACATTAATATAAACATAAAAATTAAGGTGCTTTAAACACATAATATATTAATTAGTTGAATTCAAATTAAATGATAAATAATTTATTAATTTTTTTATTTAAATGCGAATACATATAAATTTTAATTTTATATTTCATTGGGTCTAATAATTAAAATATATTGTTTCCTTCTGCTACATATAGTAAAAAGCAATCGATGCTCACATTCAACTGTAAATGGATTTTAATTAAGCTGAGGTCAATGATTACTCCTAATTAAATTTAATCTATTTATCGTTTACACATAAGTTTCAAAATACTAGGGGACTCTATCCCCTGCTTGTTACATTACGTCAACCCCCGTAACTCGCCACCGTGCTATTTCAGGACAACCTAAAGTTTAAATCGGTAAAATATTTATTTCACCGTGTTGCCCTATATATTTCTATATATGTTCATATTTCTGTATGCTCAATTTTTTGCGGTACGAAACAGAGAATATCGATGCCCGATACAAAAGTATATTTTCCCCTTCAGAAGTTCATAAAAAGTAAAATACCTCGTAAACTACATCGACATTTAAAAAAAGGGCTCAGTCCAGCAAAAATTCAACTATGTAGGTGCCTGACTGCAAAAATTCATGGTCTTGCTATTGTTAGTCTATCCAGGACGCGAATTCCCAGCTGAAATAATTTGTCTTTAATTTTGATATTAAATATTTCTGAAACTACAATATACTCCAAAAAACGGTTTGTTTTAACGTATTTCCCAAATATCTCTATAGAAGTGTACTAGAAGTGTAAATTTTGTATTTTTGTATGTAATAGTTATGCTATAGTTTTTACAGTACGACACAGAAGAAAGAGAAATTTGTCATACAGCTGCGACGTCAGCAACTTTTTTACATTCCTTATATACTACAACAATGTATAAGGAAAGTATCGTGACGGGGTCGAAAATTCGAATTCGAGTTTTCGACGGCAGAGCACGTTTCAAGCATCCCTGATCACGAATCGAACATTTTTGATGTGTGTGTGTGTGTGTGGCAGTGAGTTTGGGAGTGAGTGTGTGGAGCGATTCGAATGGAATTTGTTACAAAAATTACAATCCGTGAATACTGGAAGACTCTTGTTTTTAAACAGAATCGAATGTTCAGAACCTCCAGTGACGTTTTAAAAAAATCATCAAAAAATCAAACCCTTTAATAAAGTTACGCAAATAAACATTTCTTATGCAATGTTTTATTAGAAAACGATTGACATAAACTTTAGTACGCTAACATGAACCGCTCTCGAGATATTGCACATTTTTCAAAAAATTATCAAAAAATCACATTAACTGAAAAAAAAATATTAACTGTTGAGATATATTTTACTTTTCATATGTAATATCATGCCATAAATTTGGTGACATCATTCTCGTGGATCTAACTCGTTCTATTCATGAGGAAAGATACTTTGAGTAATACTTTTGCATTTGAACGCCAATAGCCATTTATCAGCTAGAAGAATAACTTATTTCTCCTCCCATAACCCTTGGCGATATTCTGGTGACAAATATGGCGTAATGTCGCCAACTTGGCGACTTTTTAAATGTTGCCGAATTAACGATAATTTCGTCAAATTGATAAAAGTAACGCTAAATCAATGAAAATGACTAATAAGTGATGAAATTTTAATATGTTGAAAAGAATATATGTATCTACTATAAGAAAGACCTATTTTCTTTATACTGTAAAAACATTTACATTATATAAGGAAATATAAATAAATAATTCCTTATATAATGTAATGATGATTTTATAATAAATAATTATAAAATAATCTTTACATTATATAAGGAAAGTCACATGCTGCCCACATCAGATTCTTTTTATATAGAGAAATAACACTGCCATGGTTAAGTAGACATTTAAAAGTATGTTATGCCAGACCTGAGTTATTATTAAATTTAGTTTTTGACCAAAATTCATCCTTACACCTAATTATAACATTATTTTATTAGGTACATTACCTCACATCGTTGCTGTCTTACTTGGTCTGTCGCATTTTGAAGCAAGTCCCATGGTTTCTTGCTATTTTAAGATCAATGATATTCACACTTCCTTCACGATACTATGTTCTGTGCCAATTCAGTTTTTTCCAACGATTTTACGCATCTGCACTCTACTGCATTATCTTTGCGTCTCGATCGAATAATAAATATAAAAATATTACACAGTAGCATTACCTCTGAAACAATTCATGGCATATTTTTTCTTCATATCTCTTAAATTTGTTAAGCAAATTTCATTATTCCCGCTCCCTTTTCTGCAGGACCAGATCGGGCTATTGTAAACCAGGTACCTAACGTCGGTTGGCTTGTGAGCGTATTAAGTAACAGGTCATGAAAACTGTTGGCAGACATTTACATCTGAGTAATTCTACGTGACTTTTTGTATACTTCTCTATATTTCATATTCGTGCAAAATTTGGGGAATTATAAAACTTGAAAATACTTTTTAAAGTAAGCTACAATTTTCAACATATAACACACAGCTAAAAATAATATGATGTTAGTCTTGTACAAGATTGTTATGGAATAAGTAATGTATTATTTCATAATAATTATGTGTAGTAAAAGAAATAAAGAAGGGCCAAAGAAGACTTTTGTTGCATCTACAGGAAATCTTATGCGCTGTCCACATAAGATTTTCCTTTGTATTTTCATTCTTTTACTACAGAATTAGCTGACGTTCAAAAACTAAGTGACTAACCAATATATACACTTAAAGCTAGGTTAAACAAAAATATTTAAAACAGGATGTACGTCAAAAGAAAATTATGTTATCATAAAACAAGAGTTACATGCATTCAAGACGAATTTTTTCTACTTTGTGAAGAAGATTTCATAAATGTTTCAACAGAATCGGTACACTTTAAAAATCTTCATTTCTTTTACGTCACAAGAAAGTATATGTGGCAATTAAGATTTTAGCTTTTAAGATTGTTTTATGTAAGTTTTGAGTTAATTAGGATATTCGAGATAAGCTTCGGTGCTAATGGACGGGTTATCTAAATTTTTTCTTTATTTAACTATTTGTTTTGCGATGTGGAAAATGTTAGACGCATTTATATTGCACTCTCTAACATTAAAAGGAAAGTGGGAAAAATTGGGGAGAGGTTCCGATATTGCATTTACTTAAGTAAACCCCAGCTCTCGCACTCCTTCAGAACTGTCCATTTCCTTTAACTGCATTTGGTTTAGAGATGAGATAGATGAATGTACTTCATTAATATGGATTAATTATACATATAACTAATTCTTCTATAGCAATATAAATTTTTTTAAAAAAATATATTGGGATAAAAATAAAAAAATATTTACATACAAGAAAAATGTTTAAAAATGATCAAGGGATAGTCTATACGTAGTAAAAATTCTGTTTTTAACGATACGAGAATCTTACACATTAATCTAATCTCTGTGATAATTAATGGCAAAATATTTAATTTAGTCACCTTATTATAAATACTGTAGTGGTGGTGGTGGTGTCGTGTCCACACGAGTCAGACGTTTAAATAGATCCATAGATAAATGAGTGAAAACCTCGGCCCTGGCGATCGCAATAATGCTATGGAAGTAGAGCATCTCCTGTGGAAATTCCACGATGTTTTGAAGTACTGCTTGAATGGCAGGATATGTAAAGACATATTCAGGAAAAAGTTCAGTTTCGGGACAGTTTCTACAGTCCCTGTAAACCTTAACTCCATTTCCTTCGATTTTCATACCCCTGTAATGACGTGGTCGAAGCCTTACAATAATTTTTTTGATGATTCGTTCTTCCTTTATTTCACAGATTTGATCACTTTCTCGAATTGAGCGTCCCCTAAGTTTGGATCTTGTCATTACAAATACGGTAGTCTAAATAGGAATATAAGATTTTAAAGTTATCCTGTTGACTGAAAAGTAATAGAGATAGATGTACACTGACTTCCAAAAGTTAAGCACGCAATGCAAATTTTCATTTTTCGAAAGCGTATTTGAATTTGAGTGGCTGAAAATCGCTGCTTATGCATATAGCATTTTGTAAATATCTTATGCTACAGCCAATCACAATTGACTGTCCGGATATATGCTAATAAGGCAGTCGTTAAAGAAAGCCAGCATTCTGAAGGGTTTGAAGAGGTGACTTTAAATGCTAAATGAAGTGTTTAAAATTTTTGTTGGATTATTTTTGTGATATCCGTACTTCTAGGGCTGAAAGAAGACGAATGACAGATAGTGAGCGCTGGCATGTTGTGGGGCTCATTGAGGCAGGACAATCAATATATCTATTTTCTATGGCGTTGATCATTCGGTTATTTCTCTATTATAGAAACAATTCCAAATAAATCAGTTGTCCGGAGACCTGTGCTCGGTCGTTCAAGGGATACCACCCCCTCTGATGATCGATATATGGCTATAGTCTCCAAGCGGAATCGATGAGCGACCTCCTCAACTGTTACATCCATGGTTGCAGCGGCACTTGGAAAGATAATATCTGCCAGTTCTGTGCACCGAAGGCTCCATGAGAATGGGCCTGAGTACCAGGTGTTTGTGTTCCACTAGCCGTCCAAGCCAGGAGAGCAAGTGGGGTCGTCAACATATCAATTGGACTGTCTCAGATTGGTGCAACGTCCTATTCACGGACGGGTCCATGTTTGCCCTGGAATCAGATGATAAGCATGTAAGGAGCTGGAAAGAACGAGGAACACGCAATAAGGTCAAGAACATCACCGAACACCACGCATTCAGAAGTGGCAGCGTCATTGTTTGGGCTGGAATTTCAATGGGATATCGCACAAAGGTGAACATCTTTAAAGGAGATTATGTGACGACTGCACGGTATCGGGATAAAGTCGCAAACCCCATTGCGAGACTCTACGCTTCAGCAGTTGGTCCTGATTTCCTTGTGACAAGTACCTGGAAAGTGAGGGCATTTCTCGTATGGGGTGGCTGCCGTATTCCCCCCCACCTTAACCCCAATGAAAACGTATGGAATGCCCTCTGACGTGCTGTCATTGAACGTTTACCTCCTCCAGCCAGTCTCAGTTGGAAACTGCCCTATGAGCTGGAGTTGGAAACTGCCCTATTAGAGGAATGGCCATTTCTCGCATATGCGATAGTTTTTCACTTCATTGAAAGCATGAACAATCGTTGTAAAGTTTGTGTGAAGGTCCGGGGTGGTCACATATCATATTAATGTAAGATTTGTTTGATTCGTTGTCTTTAAACATCATATTGTTAATGACCCAAATGTGACGTCCTCATATAACTTACGGAAAGTAAATATTTTTTTTTCTTCTTTGTACATATTTCTGGTTTCTTTAATGCATAAACACATGTGCTACCTTCATGTACAATTTCGAGTTAATCAAAGCTTTACTTTTCATTTTTGTTGATTTTACCTTTCGTGCTTGACTTTTGGAAGCCAGTGTATTATATATTTTAAAATCTAATCAAATCATTGGATTTATATCTAAATATTAAACCATATTAATTTTTTTACCTATTTTAGGATTCAGTTAGGAAATATTTATTTATTTAACTGTTTCGGAATTTTATAAAATTTATATATATAAAGATACCATTTAATGATGAAAGATAGTTTAATGATGAAGGATAATTTAATGATGAAAGGTACATGATTTTATCTACACAAAGAGCATGTATAAATTTAGATTGTTCTATTTAAATATTATTATATCTTTCCAACATTAAATTGGCGTTTGATGTTGGATTTCGAGGTTTTTTTAAATTCTTAAAATAATCTACAAACAAATATTGTTCAACCAAAATTTCGATTCAAGTTTGGATAAATATTCAAGATTTAAAATTTTCTGAACATAATTTGTGTAATGACAATTATGTGTAATGTAGATACGTGACGAGAGAACAGTAAATACGAAATTCACGAAATGCAATGAATATTTATGTGCAACTGCATTATGTATAAACTATAATTTGTAATTTTTTTCTTTAATTAGGGTAATTAGAGAAGATATTACTTGAAATGTATCAATAATTGAAAATGCTAGCTCATTAAAACGAACATACTGTATAAATGGAAAATTACAGAGAGAAGACTATATTAATGGAAGATTACACAGTGAATATCATATAAATGTAAAATTAAATTATGCACCGCAGATTATACAAATTAAATACTATGCAAAGATAATTATATAAATGGGCGTGTAGACAAAAAATATTAAAGCAAATTAAATATGAGCCAATGAAGATTATACAAATAGAGGACTACACAATGAAGATTAAACAAAAATGAAGTTGCTCATAACGTATTGTACAAATCAATTTTGATACAAAAAGTAGAAAATATTGACTATTAATGCATGAGAAAGTCTAGCTGTGACTCGCGTTTAATATATTTTTGAATTAAAGAAATTAAATCGTTTTTCTTATAGAAATCATTAAAATTAATGTGTATGTCATTGACGTATGCCGTTTCATGAGCTGAGCGAACTGCTCGAAAACGAATTCCTAGAGTCGAAAGCACCTACATATTATTTGAGCTTCTAGGCCTACTCTATTTGAGCTACAAGGCTTACCCGTATCCAAAAGACTCACTCCGTGGATATCAGATGTAACACGCTGATTTAACTTCGATCATTTTGATGTTTGGATTTTGTAGATGACATTGTTCTTTTGGCATCTAGACTTTATGATCTACAACAAAAAAGTAATGACCTTAACAAGTTTGCTAAAACTACTGGTCTACAAATCAATAAAAGTAAAACAAAAGTCTTAATTAATGAAAAAACTTCTGAAAATGTAAAATTAGATGATCAATCAATTGAAGATGTAAATAGCTTCACGTACCTTGGTGTACTGGTGAACAAGGAGGGTAGAACAGATGAAGAAATCAAAATAAGAATTGCAAAAGCTCAGATTTGTTTTAGAAAACTAAATAAAATATGGAGAACTACTAACATTAATTTAAAAACCAAGATCAACCTTTTTAATTCCTTGGTGAAAAGCGTTTTACTATATGGAGCCGAAAAATGGAAATTAACAAGGGACCAATGCAACAAGTTAAATGCCTGGCAGACTAAATGTCTGAGGAAAATTTTGAGAGTATTTTGGCCGCATGTGATTACTAACACTGAGCTCTACAAGAGTACTGGACAAAAAGAAATTGAGATAGAGATAAAAAAAACGTAGATGGAAATGGACTGGACATGTCTTGAGAATGCAGCAGCATAACATCCCTGCTGTAGCACTTACTTAGGCGCCTGAAGGAAAAAGATCTAGGTGTTGACCCAAGCTTACTTGGAGGAGACTGGTGGAGCAGGACAGAAATTTGATGGGATGGGCGAGCTGGTCAGAAGCAAGGAATGCAGCACAGGATCGACCAGGGTGGCGACGCAAGCTGAAGGCCTTATGTGCCACCAGTCACAATGAGTTATGATGATGATGATGATGATTTTGATGAACATGTAAACGCCTCACTGTTCAAGCCGTAGAACAAGTCATGTATCTTCAAATAGACCACCCTATGTTCTGATCTAATGGTTTTCAACAGGTGTGCCACACGATGCGTTAAGGGTGCCTCTAAACATTCAGATACTTCTCGTAAGATGATTAAAATACTTTCACTCAATGTTAATTTTAAAACGTAACAAGAAGAAAAGTATTGCCTAAACATATTTAGTTTACAGAGTGTATATTGGTTTATAATAAAATATTTGAGTTATTAATGAGGAACTTGACTTGTCGAGTCATACACAGAAGTTTAGATCACGGTGGAATTGAAAATAAATTGCTCAAGAGAGAAGTTTCTATAATTTCTTCTTTTCATAGTCGATAGTTAAGAAAAGCGCAATTTGCATAAATAGCTGGTTGAAAGGTGCAACAGAGTATTTACTGCTTCCACTGCTATTCGTGGGTACTCGTTCTTCGTCAACATCTATACTTAAGAGGTGGTAGCTCATCCTATTATAGTTGAAGTGGTAGTTTATCTTATTTCAGTTGAAGTGTTTGGTTTAACAACATTTTCCACTAGTTATACCCGATATATCTTGCTTCAGTCTTGAAACGCATCTATTAAATCTTCCAGTCATTGCAAGTGCACAGTTTGTACAAGATGAAAGACAATTTTTCCAGTATAGTACTTTACTTACAAGGTGATGGGTATGGAATTATACATTTCTGATCCGGTTGACGTTGAAGGCAATTCGACACATAAAAATATTGATCAATAATCGACTCCTGATCTACAAATATGATGTAACTTGGTAATTGACATTTCTTACTTATATCTTTTGACTCATTCAGCTGTAGTGGAAATACTCAACTGTCACTGAACTTCTCATGTACGTAGCTCTGTATATCTAAAGCTTTGTCATCAATTCGCCGAGAAAAAGTGTCGTTTGGCAATGGTACCAAATACATTTCTTTTTCGGTGCCATCTCCTAACATATATTTCACTAGTTTCTGTCAGGCATTCTCCGCGATAGTGTGGGGCTGTATTTTCGCTACTATTTTGGCAAGTTTATAACTGGCCAAAAGTACAAAGTTCTTCGAAAGAATAAGCGGCCCAGTTTATAACTGGCCACTTGTGCTTTTGTAGAACTAGTTGCTATCTGTACCATAAGTTTTGCTTACTTTTCTTCCGACAACAGCACTCAGCTAAAATAGTTCCCATTTTTTCCATATATGTAACAATGCCTGATTTTCGAATGTCTTTTTAATTTACTAGGGGGCCATACATTTGTTGCTGAGTTTTTCTACACAGTCCTCACATGGTGGTACAAGACGGTGTTCCGATTCACTGAAAGTAAATCCACAGTTTAATTAACTATCTTGATACTTACGGACTTTAGCAGTAGATTAATTATGTATCTGTACTGTTTTTACTATACTTACACTTGGAATATATTCCTTCTCAGTTTATTTAATGTTACATTCTGTCCCTGGCTAGCTTTTCTTTTTTTTTAATCAGACACTTATTCATTTTGAACTAAAATATTAAAAACAGTAAAAATAGCATATTACTGTATATAACACGCATCAAATTCTCAATCAATCTCAAAGAATGTCAGAATACGAAAAATTTGCGTTACAACTGAAAGCCAAAAAACAACAAACTACTGGATGAAAGTAATCTGGGCACGCATAAGATTGAATCTCCCGCACTGTTGCCAACTCGTACACTAAGGAGACTCACTGCAAATGATAGTGGACCATGAAAAAAAAAGTGTTAAAAACCATTGTTCTTATCATTAAGTGACAGGGACCAGATTTTAATTTTTTTTTGTAGATATGAACCCTATAATTCCCTACCTCTTAAATTAGATCAGAATTCCACTGCCGATCTGATAGATTGACTTCGCATTATTCACTTCTCTTTTATCTAGACTAGTATTCTATAAGGCTCTGATGTTGAAACTGGAGGCATAATTCACAAATTCCACTGAAAATTCAAAAACTAGCTCTTTTCCACCCCCCATTACCATTGCAACGAACTTCCAGAATTCAATCGGTCGGGCATCACTGTAAAGTTCTTATTATAGCAGCAGGGCATCGAACCGAAGATCTTAAAACGAGCCGGCCGAACTCTTGAACTTAATAAGGATAAGAGGGATAAGATGATAATTTTTTCTGGTATTATCTCATATATTTCTCTCATTATAAGTACTTTGAGCAGAATTATAATGCTACTTGAGAGGAGCCCACTTTAAACCCTGGAAGCTCAGGTACATAAATAGTAAAAGTATTCCAATACACTCTAATCTGAGATAGTAATGTATCGCCATAAATATTTTGTAAATTCATTTACATAACTAAACATTTTCTGTTTCTCACAGGGCAGATGTACTCCAGCTTGCTACATTGAAGTTGTATGCATAGCACTTGCTACATGAAGTTGTATACATATTTTGATAGTGCACCTCAGAAATTCAAACTTTTACCCAACACTTAAAAGGACTAGACGGATTTGCCCTGGTATTAAATAAGTACACGTTACTTAAATAATGCAGGTGCAGATAGCACCAATTAAACTCCAAATCACCTAGTTTGAATCAAAATCATTTCCAAAATCTTTCGTTTGTATCTAAATCATTTAATTCCAACGCATGAGTTGTTGCGAGCATCTGTTTGTCGCGCACATGCACAAATATCCGGGTCCCTCATAGCAACGCCCAAAAGAAAAAAAATCAAAACTTTAGATTTTTATGTTTTTAATTGGTTATTAACAGAATATCTGAAACTAGATTAATTAAGTTATTTGTTATGCAAAGATATACATTCATATTTTTGTCAAACTATAAAATTGTGCTAATCTCCCTTTTTCTGGATGCGACGATATAAATAATAATCCATAAATATTTCGATGTACTTAAAAATAAATATATAAATAGTTAAAGAATTGCCTACGAATTCGGTTCAATAATCATTGGAAAGAACGTTTTTCGATCTTTTCGATCTTATCGATGGTGTCAAAATGTATACTATGTGATAATATTTTCAATCACTAAGGAAGTGGTTTGGGCGAAAATCGCTCAAACTAGTGTTTCAACATAAAAT
Source organism: Amaurobius ferox (assembly GCA_951213105.1). Classification (NCBI taxonomy): domain Eukaryota; kingdom Metazoa; phylum Arthropoda; class Arachnida; order Araneae; family Amaurobiidae; genus Amaurobius; species Amaurobius ferox. The sequence continues at coordinate 91,982,061 of OX578139.1, read as the reverse complement.
AACTGAAACACTAATTTGAATTTAAAAAAAACCTCCCTAAGATATGCTACACTTGGAGTTTAGCTTACCCAGTACCGAATTTTGCGACTATCCAGCTTAGATTTTCCTCTAAAAACGACACATGATACTGATGAATTTTGTGAAGTGCACGTGTATTACATTGATAATTTCTCAGTCGGTGCCATTATAATTATTTTTGTTATCAAACTATTTTCATTAAATCTAGGTAAGATGAGTGCTTTGTATATAGTTTAACGGCGCAAAAACATGTAACAATTCTAATTCCAATTTAAAATACATTCTTTATTCCGAACCATTCTATTCTCAATAAAGTTTTCTACTCTTCAGCAATTAGTTTACCATGGTAAACGCCTTGGCAATATAAATAAAAGCTGAAAATAAAATCTTAATGCATTGCCCAAAAGTATAAAAGAAAGAATTCTCCAAAGAGAAAATGTTTAATCTCCAAAGCACAAAGGCTTCATGCATTAAGCTGATGTTTTTGCATTGTCCGGGTGTTTTCGTAAAGGTCTTAACACTATCAGTTCATGCTAAAATGTTTGTTTTATCTTGTCTCTTCAAAACACGTTCGGCTAATTGTGACTTTAGCTTTTCCGGTGATTATGCAAATTTGAAAGTAATTCTGATGACCTATGCATTAGCCTATTAAATAGTTAATGACGATACGAAGTTCTTTAAGTGTCTTTTGTGTGGGAGTAAAAATCGGGTTAAAGTAATGTCTCTATGAATTAAGTTTTTCATTACAAACCAGAATGGAAATATTGATCAAGAAAATATCCATTTATTTGTTATTGTGTTTGATACGCATTTCTGAAAGGATGTAGAGAGTACATCTTTTCTAAACATTATTTAAGAAAGTTTCCTTTTAGAGCACAAAAAGCTGATTTGAAAACAAGTATTTTATATTCAATGTGTCGAGATTAAATTATAGGAACACCACTGCATGTAATAAGCAAAGACTTGAATATATGGTGCGCAAATGAAGGGGAAATTGTAATATAAAAAGCAATTATTGATTACGGATATATTTCATAGGGTACTACATAGGGGATCAATATGGTCATACTACATAGGGTATTTTGCAGAAGTGTACCTAAAAGAAACCCTACTGTACTTGTTATACATAGTAAAGAAGTTAAATAGTATAGCATGTGTAACCTACTGATATTGAATAAAATTTTTAATCACAGCATATGTGTCTCAATCTTAAAAGTTATTTATATCTAATTTTGAGGTTTGGGGTGGGGTGAGTGGGTAGGGGAAGGCCAATTTTAAAGATCACAATTAGTACATGACTAGATAAGTATGTTAAAAAAACTCACATATATAATTATATGTCAATTTAAAAGTTATATAGAAACTAGCAGATATACCCGACATTCCTAGAGAATTTAAAGTATATGCAAATTTAAGGCGCATTCATATTGCTTAAAATATTACAATTTATTGAATTTAGAACAGAGAATGTATAAATGTATCAGTTCTCCTTACACAAAATTATGTGCGAAGACAAATCCAAAGAACTACGCACTCTAGAAAAAGCTTGCAGAACTTCCTCGAATAAAGCAGGAATATGTCAGTAAGGTGGCGACAATTGTTTCAAGGGCGTTATAAGCACATTCTTCGGGCCAAATGAACAAACAGGTAGAACAGTAAGCGGCATTAACCACTGCCAAGAACGAATTGGCCGTCCTTGGCAGGAATTTTCATTCTTATCAGCGATGGCTGTCACACTGTCAGAACGCGCTTTGCTTGTGAAGCTGTTTTATGAAAACAAAGGACATGCTGCAGCTGCACTTCAAGAGTTTCGTCGACTTAAGAATTTGCGCAAAGGACCATTACTTCCACAAGCTCTCAGGAGAATGATCGCTCGATTCGAGAAAACTGGACATCTTGGAGTTCAGCCAGATCGAGGACGCAAATCGACACGTTCAGATATCGTTGACGATGTTGCCACCGCTATTGTTGAACAATCAATGGATAACGTTATACGCAGCATTCCCTGCATCGATAAGGTCCTGGTGATATGAATGTTTGGTACGTTCAAATAAAATGTGTTACGAATGTGTATCTTGTGTCTTTTCAGCATATTTTCTGTTATACAGCGCCACCTATCGGTGTTTCTGGAACTAATTTTTTTTTCACGCAATCCCTTTCCCCATGTCTTGAATAGTATGTGCAACAATTTTGGAGCCTTTACACTGAGTAGTTCGATCTATAGAGAGCTCAGAGTAGGGGTGTTTTAATTCTGACCACCCGGTATATATATACATATATATATATATATATATATATATATATATATATATATATATATATATATATATATATATATATATATATATATATATATATATATATATATATATAATATATATATATATATTATATATATATATATATATATATATATATATATATGGTGAAACCGACCAGACGAAAACACAAGAATGATTTAGAAGTTATAAAATGACATTTAACAAGTAATAATTACAGGAATGGCTCCTCAGCGGCCGAAATGGTGGCGAAAGGTTCATCTTCAGATTCAAGGAGAGTGCCATAGATATCCCCACAAAAAAGTAGCCAAGACATGACAGATCGGCCTCCCAAAAGTTATAGCTGCAAACTGTTACGGCCGTACATTCGGTGTTATGAAAATTTGCTTAAGGGTTCTTCTTCCCCAGATGAAATTTGCATACATGGTTTTCTTTTTCAACCTGAAATTAAGAACTGGAATGAATAAAACTTTTATGTTTGCTGAGCGACCTCTTCCAAACGAGTAAGAGCCCTATAACACCCTTACGTTTCATTACCGACCCGATAAATTACAAAGAAAAATGCTTGGTTTTGTGTGTACTACCACCTCGTAAAGCTTGTCCCATTTTATTTTAATCAATCTGTATAAGATACATTTTATATAACTATAAAATTTAAAAAATATATTAAACTATGATTCTAATTGTTTATTGGAATTGATTTTTTGCAGCATTACAACATTTCAATTTCAAACCATTCAATTAACATTGTAATGCCAGAAATCTAAAATATTAAATAATTGATATGTATGAGAAATGGTGGAGGCAGGGTGAATGCGGGGGTGAGTGAATATCCCCACGCTAAGCCCATTATGGGTAACCAAGATGGCACCGGCGTGTCTGCATACCAAAGAGAAGAAACGTAGACCGTCCAGCAGGAGAAAAGTTATAAATATAAGGTCAAGCAGGGGTCAAGTCAGTTGCAGTTTTGAAGAACAAGCTGCAGTAGCAGTTAGATTGTGCGTGAGTGTCTCTAATGTAGGAATGAGTTCAGAGGAGAGCTCGCATGTTCATCTGGTGTTAAAGAAAAGTGTAAATTGTGGAAAAGCCCCGATGCGATTCTTCAAGGTGTGAAAGACCTTATCACGTACTGTACAATTAGAGTTGTATGAAGTTGTCGTAAAAAAAAAACAGAATAAAAATTTAAAAATAAAATACATGACAAGAAGCGTAATACTTCAAACTTTTTCTAAAGAAAATATAGAATTTTTAAATTGTATTAAATTTTCATTAAGAATTGTGAAAACGGTATGCAAAATAATTTTTTCTTGACAAAACAGAACTTCCAGGGGAATTATAAAATGATTCTAGGCTATAACTGTTTATCCTTGCATAAAGCAATTTTAAATACAAAAGATAACGAAATACAATTTGGGAATACTGCGATTAAATTCTATAAAAATGAAAATACAGGCCCAATTCAGAGTGCGAATCAAAAACCACAAAGACAGAGATTTCGTGACGGAAATAAATATAATAGTAATTATCAAAATTATAATACTCATGACGACGAATATGAGGAAATAAATAATTGTTATAATGAATGCAATATAGAGAATGAAGATAGAATAAGCGAGGATAATGAAAGCGATAACGATAAAAAAATTCTGATATTCAAATTGTAGCACTCGCGATAATGTAAATGGTGAAAAATTGTTACCAAGTTCTAATGAAAATAATCAAAATAAAAATGTTAAAGCTAAAGATAAAGAGGAAAAGCAGATTTTCGCTAAGTTGGAAAGCAAAATAACATTAAAGCCAGTGGAGTCAGAAATAGACCAATTGATTTTGTCACAGGAATTAAGTGAGGGACAGGATGTTTTATTTTCACCAATAAAAATGGCAAGAACATTAATCACGGATGAAGCGGTCCAAAGTATAGAAAATAAAAATAGGATTATAATGTTGTTATACATTGAAAAAAAATTGCAAATTACACTTAATAAAAATATGAACGTTGGTGTAATAACAGAACAAGTCGTAATTATTGATACAAAAATAAAAGCAATAAACCCACGCTGAAAATCAATAATATTCAAAATTTAAATAAAACAGATTATCAACAAATTCGGCAATTAAGAAAGAAAGAAATATCTCCAGACGATTTTCAAGTGCAGCACTTAAATAAGGAATATAGAAATAAAGTTATTGAATTAATGATGACCAATACATAGGTTTTTTCAAAGTCATATGCTACGATAGGTAAAATATCAACAATAGCACCGAAAACCGGACTTATGATGCACAATTATCCTATTCAGAATCGACCATACCCAATTCCGAGAACAATAAGAGAAATTGAGCAAAAATATATTGAGGAATTATTGAAAAATGATATTATTGAAAGTCCACAAAGCACGTATGCTAGTCCAATTATTCTTGTAAAGAAACCAAGTAAACCAAATGAAGAACCGAAATATAGACTTGCTATTTATTATCGTCCATAAACGCCTATTTACCACTTTTACCAATAAATTTACCGAAGGTGAAGAATTTATTACGAAATATCGCTGGTAGTAAAATTTATACAGTCGTGGATTTGAAGGTGTCATTTTTTTCAGATTGAACTAAGAAAAAAGATAGAAAGATTTCGAAATCTCACCACTGATAATTGTTGATTATATAGCTTGATGACTCGATATATGCATTTTATTCTCCTTGAATGATGAATTTCTATTTTTTACATCTTTTTACGTAGTTACCTCTTATATTTTAAGATATGGTTATATGAGTTATAATTTATCTCTAATCAACGATTGGAATATCATTTACATATATATATATATGTATATGTATATATACAAATTATATATATATATATATATATATATATATATATATATATATATATATATATATATATATATATAGTTTGAAAGTCCAATGAAAGAAAAGTGAGAAGCTGTAACTCGAAAAACCTAACATCTGACAAGCCTACAAAATAAAAGTATAAATCAGCAAATCTTCAATCAAATGGAAAAAAATACAAATTTCGAATCATCAGGTTAAAGGAAATCATCAAAAATCAAAGGTATGGGATCGATAAAAGAAAAACAAATGAAATCCAAGCATTAATGCTATACACATGGACAAGGACTAGGACTAAGTGATGGATTTGTTCGCTTCTTCAAAACCCTTCATCGGGTCCAAGTATTTTGTTGAAGGAAACACAAGAAATGTATGTTTCTGAAGAAATAGATAGATTATATCTATGAACTATTTCTACTTGGACAACATACATAAAGAAGAAAAAAATAAAAGGAAACAAAAATATCTGATGAAAAACACTACAAATGCCCAAGCCTGTCAAACCCGGGAACCCAGAATGAAGAGACCAATGTTGCCATTCGCAAAGTAAAAAGAAATGATCTACTGTTGCCATTCGTAAGAAATAAATAACAGTAATGCGAAAAGGCAAGAAAAAGTGATAATATACAATCAGAGTTACTAAACAGTGGGGCTAATAATAGAAAGGCTAATGTTTAAGAGGATGTAAAAATAAAAGTATTATTAATACAAGAGAATGGAGATGTCCGGTTAATATAAAAAACTATGAATAGATTTCATGAAAGTCCAGCTAACCCAAATTTTTTAACTATACCGTTTACTAAATAAGAGGGATATTTATATAAATTGCTGGTAATTTTTAGATTATTTATATGTATAACATGAAATTTTTATCAGATGATCTATATATTCTAAAAGCTGATTAAGTATAATATTTCTAAACAATAGAATCGAGTTGCATGAATTAAATGGCAAGATTTTATTAATGTTAGAATTAAAATAGTTCTTTTTTATCATATAAATTAGTAACAGTTATATTAGAAGGTTCAAAAATAAGATTTAAATCCAAAAAATTAATATTATTAATAATAGTAGCTTCATTAGGAATTTCTGGATAGAAATCTATATAACATAATTTTCAGTATATACTAAGCAAATCAGATCAACATATCTGTATAATGTATAATCTATTGAAGCAAAAGACTGTTCATAATGATAAAGATATAAATTAGCTAACATACTGCTGCTGCAGCTACCCTGTTGTACTCCTGAGACTTGTAAGTATAATTTATTTTCTTGAAAAATATAATTATTGGAAATAACAACGCGAAGAAGTTTAGAAAAATTTATAAAATTGGTTTGAGTTGATAGTTTAGTAATATAACTATCATATAGAGCTAAAATTATATCGTACAGGTCTGAGATCTTAATATTATTAAAAAGACCTTTGAATTCAAAAGTTTAAAATCCTATTAGTTTTCTAAGTGATGTTAATTTATTCTTTAATTCTTTACTATTATTTAGAATAAGGTAATTATTGCTAGACTGACGTAAACTATCATTTATTAGATTTAAAGAATTTAGTAGTAATTTACTGGCAGTAGTAGAGTAAGTATTATGACCATCAGTTATTCTTCTAAATTTAATAGGATTTTTATGAAATTTTGGAATAAGCACTATATATGGAAATTTATATTTAATATTTAAATCACTATACATATTGATAATTTTCAATTTGATACTATTAATGGAATGTAAATCCAGTTTAAAAAGACTTATTTTTTAAATAATCTAACATAAATTGTATATAACATTTTTTACAGATAATTGCATAATTATTAAAGGCTTTATCAACATAGGTGATGATAAAGATCTTTGTAAATCATTAATGAAGTGTTTAATATTATCAATATTATATATAGATCTGGACAATTTAATACTTCCAATAGCATTTTTAATAGATTTGAATAAAGTATATTTCCACATATTAAATGCCTCTAAAAGCAGAGCATATATAGAAGTTAATTTATATAATATATTTATCAAGATCAAAATAATTGATTTTGAAACTTTAAATGAACTATTACAAGATGCTAACCTGAATTTAGTGCTAAATGACATAATGGTTCTTAACGAATTGTCTTTAACTATACCTAAGTCTTCTGTAACTATATGCTCCAAGTCTGGATTTTGAAATTAAGCATAATCGTTTAATTTACAAATACATTCATTATCTAAAATTGACTTAGAATCAATATCTATAGAGATAGATTGTAAAATTTCATTATAATTAAATATAGATATACCAATAGGCTTGTTGTATTTAAAAGTCTTTAATACACTCAAATCTCCAATAGACATTAAATGTTTGAACTTGTTAAATAGATAACCAAAATTTATAGAATTATAAATGGGATGCTTGAAAGAGATTACTCAATAAGAATTAGTAGACATATTATTATGATGAAATTCATTAAGTTTTAAATTTAAATAATTTGATCTTGCAATAAGCAAATCATAGGAAATATGATTAAAATGTTCATTAGCAAGATTTAATTTTAAGAAAATTGCATAAACTTTATTTAAATGTTTTTTCTTTACCGCAAAAACCCAGGATTTTACTGATTTCCATTGAAAAGTGTTATTAAATTGATTATGTAAACAAATTATCTCAGCTTTAAATTATTTTGTAAGGTGTTCCCATTATTTAAATGATGTTTCAAAAAATGTGATTAAAAATAGAATACTTATTATCTACAAAATTATTTTTTACAATATTACCATTTAGATATATTTGATTTAATCCCTATGGAAAAAGAGTACAATTTGATTTAATATAGTAGTTTTCAAAATAAATCCTATCTGTTGTGTTTGTTTTTATATCCAAAATATGTATATTGATATTTTCAAAACCGTGTTTAGCCACCGCCTCCTTTAGACGCTGCCTGTTCAGTCAACCGTATCTCCCTAGTAAACGGTGATTTGTGTAGGGACAACTTTCTTATTAAAGAATTATAATCCATATAATATCTCATAAAACTAATTTGTAATTAAAGGAAAAATACTTACTTGAAATTAAAGGGCCTCAAACATTTAACAAAACCACATCAAATTGAAATTTTACATGCATTTAATATGTGAATCCTTCATCAAAAATTTATATATAAGTTAAATCATAAAAATTATAGAAAAATGACTTGCGATAATAAATTTGTGATAAAGTGAAAAGCTGTTCTTTAATGAAATTTCATGTTTTTATATGAAGAAATGTATTATTCCAAATCATTTTTCAATGAATTTTCTATTTCAATTTTTAATCATGGATATACATTTCATGAAATACATATACAATGTTTCAATTTGTTGTGTATCTGCTAAGTGTTCTAAGCTCTTTTATTTCCTGCAGAAAGTTTTTTCTATGTAAAGTAAATTAAGAGGCAGGGCAAAATGTGCATTTCTCCTATTGAAATGTATATAATTATTCTTAGCTTTAGAACATGAGTATAGATTATGTATACCCCCCCTCCCAGGGATACAAAATGTGTAATAAAACTTTACTAATTGATCTCTTTCACGTATGTCTATTATAAAAGTACTTTCAATATAACTGATTGCCTAATTTAAGTGATAATAGGCTGGTCATTTATGTTAGTTAAAATTTTATATTAAAGCTACATTAATAAGAATTGTACTCTAATTTTTTTTATTTTATTCAATATCTATATTTTAGCACATAAAAAGTTACACCCCCTTCCCTTCAAACCCATAATAATTTTTTAAATTATGTACTTGTGTATTTTTTATTAGTAACATAATCATAATAAGTAATTTATGACTCTAAACTATTAAAAACGTTAGATCACAGCCCTTTGTATATTGATTACCTGCCTAGGATGCAGCCCTTAAATGAGAGTGGTGAAAACAAGTTTTACAATATTTTTTTTATAAAATAAAAAGTGTCACTCAAAGAGCAAAATTGAATTGCATTAAAAATTTGTGTGTATAAAATCATCCAGAATTTGTATTTGACTACACTATTGTTACATAAAAAATAATAATAAATCCTCTATATGGAAAACCTATAATTTTTGACAATTTTTTTCAATAAATTGAAACAAATTCATAATAAAATAAAATACACATACCTTAATTTTCCCTTGATACACACAACCTTGATTTCAATATAAAAAAATATATAAGAATGTCCAATGATAAAATCAAATCAGCAATAAAATTAACATTAAAATCAAATTAACAATAAACTTAAGGATAAAATCCAATGATAAAAGTAGAAAAAACAAAAAAAATTTAAATTTCAAGGTTATTCTACCGTAAACCAATCTAAACATATGGATAAACCGCAAAAAACATTCGACGCAAGGGGTGCTCTAACACGGTACAATGTAGAAAGCCCAGACCACACGACCAACCCGAAGGCTACGCGGTACAATGTTGAAACCCAGACCGTCCGACCTACCAGAAAGGTGTAAGGTAACTGTTTGGACGGTCGGACGCGGTACAATGTTGTTGTTGTTGAAACCCAGACCGTCCGACCTACCAGAAAGGTGTAAGGTAACTGTTTGGACGGTGCCACCCAATTTAGACCGGAACCCAGTGGGGGAGGCATCCACAGGGACCGTACCCTCCTTCCCCTACCACCAACCTCTCGGAAGGACTTTCGGACCCACATGTTTAACGTGATCGTACTCCGCATGAACACGGCGGCAGTTTTGGCAGTGGCTGGAATCGAACCCGGGCCTACCGAGTGCAACTCCAGCGCGCTAACCAATGGGCTACCGCGCCCCGTACGCGGTACAATGTTGTTGTTGTTGAAACCCAGACCGCCCGACCTACCAGAAAGGTGTAAGGTAACTGTTTGGACGGTCGGGAAGTGCCACCCAATTTAGACCGGAACCCAGTGGGGGAGGCATCCACAGGGACCGTACCCTCCTTCCCCTACCACCAACCTCTCGGAAGGACTTAACGCGGTACAATGTTGTTGTTGTTGAGACCCAGACCGTCCGACCTACCAGAAAGGTGTAAGGTAACTGTATGGACGGCCGGGAAGTGCCACCCAATTTAGACCGGAACCCAGTGGGGGAGGCATCCACAGGGACCGTACCCTCCTGCCCCTACCACCAACCTCTCGGAAGGACTTACGGACCCACATGTTTAACGTGATCGTACTCCGCATGAACACGGCGGCATTTGTGGTAGCGTGCAAATCTAGCGCGCAAACCACGGGGATACCGCACCCGAGATGGCCAACAGCACGCGGTGTTCCGAGGTGGTCACCCACCAAGTACTAACCGCGCCCGATGCTGCTTGACTTCGGTGATCTAACGAGAACCGGTGTTTTCAGCACGGTACGGCCGTTGGCCCACGCGGTACAATGTTGTTGTTGAGACCCAGACCGTCCGACCTACCAGAAAGGTGTAAGGTAACTGTATGGACGGCCGGGAAGTGCCACCCAATTTAGACCGGAACCCAGTGGGGGAGGCATCCACAGGGACCGTACCCTCCTTCCCCTACCACCAACCTCTCGGAAGGACTTAAGGCCCTATCACATTCAACAACTTTTGGAACAACCAACTATTTCGGACAACTTTTCCTCCAATTTTTCGGTGAAAAAATTGGCGATAGGGTTATTGACAGTTTGAAGAAGTTGTGCTAAATGACAAAACTATGGCAGTATGTTTATCGCCTTTTGGTGACAACTCTCCATTTGTACTTTTCGGCAGGTAGCGCGTTCTCGCTTCGACTTCGGCAGTAAAACAAGACTTTTGCTTAGTACTTCCTTTTGTAACCTTTATTACTTTGTAATTATGACTAAATTGCTATCAGCTGCGGGGAAAAATCAAATATGCCTTGGCATAATTACGCTAGGATTATTCCTGCTTAAGAAGAAGAAACAAAGTAAACCGAGAAGGATGTGGACAAAATCTATTGTAAAATTTTGATTTGCTCTTTTTTATATGGATTACTTCAGATATCAGAAGCTTAAACAGATGAATGAACATTAAAGAATATTTGGATTTGTCACACATCCGTATAAAAAGGCAAATAAATATTTGTTGAAAAATATTACAAAATTAGTTTAAAAAGCGATATTGCCGATATTGACTGAAATGAAACAAAGAAAAAGAAAACGTAAAAAGTATTTAAATTCAAGAATGCCGTTATTAAAATATCATGTCTTAAACAAATTTAAGTTCATTACCATTTTATACTTGATTTTAAAGGTTTTCAAATACGTATCTATATTAAATATCCGAAGATGTTCTTTGCTCATTTGCAACGTTTAAAATATTTCTCATTAAAGTAAACTTTTAAAAATTATTTTATCTACATTTATATTCATTGAGTAATTATGTTTTAAAATAGATTTAAATGTACATTCCATCTAAAGCTGGTATAAAGTATACTTCAAGATGTTTTTCAAAGTAACTTCGAAATAAATTTTTATAAGCATTCAAATTTAAAAATAATTTACTGATATAAGGTTATTTTGTATATAAAACGTAAAATAATTTAAAACAAAAAGAAAATTGCAGATTATTAAAGAAAAACTATATTTGAATATTTTAGCAACAGATGGCAGCACTTGTAAAATTTAAAATTCGCATGGATTCGAACCAGAGCCCAGTCGTTTGCTGAGCTGATTCTTTACCACCCAAGCCAAAACTTCTCATTTAAAATGTACTAACAAATTATATCATGCAATGCATTTAGTGTTATTTTAGAGTACTATTTTGAAGAGTAAACAGAATAAGTTTTCAAGTTGTTTTAATATTGCAATAGAAGAAAAAAAAATGTCTATGAAGAACATACATGAAAATTCATTTTCTAAATTCTGTCTGATGCTTTTTTTAACGATTCGAGAAAGAGAACATAATTGTATTCGTTAAAACGAGGAAATTACCATAGTGTAGTAAATATTCTAAAACAATTTAAATTAGGATCCTTTGTGTTTTGTGATGGAATCACTTTAGTTAGCTTATTTTAGAAAACTGATAAAATATGTATATATCGCCAAAGCAAACTCGCGTACGCTCTTGTTTAAATTCACAGAAAGGCGGATTTTCTGAAACGCGGTAATACTGTAAACTAGCAAGCCGCTGGTAAATATAAATTTGCATCAGAAGAGACCAAAGAGATTATATTAGTAATAATATCTTAATTTTTATTATATAATATTTCATGTATATAAAATCGCTTTGGAAGAGATGGTTCGTAAAGATATTTTCTCGTACGCATGTTTCTTCAAATTCTTTTTTAAATACAGTGGATCTTTTAGATTCCACAAAAATGATTTTTCACGTATTGATTCAATTAACTCCATTTCCATTTCGTAAGACTACTTTTTTTGCCTTCGAGACGACTTCCATTGACATCCACCTTTATGACACAGAACTATTATAAATACTTAACAAAATTCTAAATCTAAACTAAAATAATACTTCGCGCTGCCTGGTTATTATATCAATATAATCTATCTGTTATTATATTCTATCTGTTCGCGCTCCACAGATTCAAACTTGCGCGAGAATTTCACGCCAAACCAGAATGTAGTGAAATCTGCGCCAACCTTTCTACACACGTGATTCCTTCGCTACTCATCTGTGATTGGCTGGTTGGTAAAAAATTGTCCCAAATGAACAACTTTTTCTATACCGGTCAGATAAAGTTGTCCCACTTTTTTGACCTTATTTCACACGAGTTTTCCCCCAACTCGGCGTAAAAATTGTTCGAAAAGTTGGTTGTCCGAAAAATTGCCGGAAAAGTTGTTGAATGTGATAGGGCCTTTACGGACCCACATGTTTAACGTGATCGTACTCCGCATGAACACGGCGGCATTTGTGGTAGCGTGCAAATCTAGCGCGCAAACCACGGGGATACCGCACCCGAGATGGCCAACAGCACGCGGTGTTCCGAGGTGGTCACCCACCAAGTACTAACCGCGCCCGATGCTGCGTGACTTCGGTGATCTAACGAGAACCGGTGTTTTCAGCACGGTACGGCCGTTGGCCCACGCGGTACAATGTGTCATAACTCAAAATCAACGGCAGCAGTTGACTGAACAGGCAGCGTCTAAAGGAGGCGGTGGTTTAACAATGTGTTTATATTCTATTGTATTGGAAGTAGGAAGAAAATTATTATAATTATATATATATATATATATATATATATATATATATATATATATATATATATATATATATATATATATATGTATATATATATATATATGTCTATATATATATATATATATATATATGTCTATATATATATATATATATATATATATATATATATATGTATATATATATATATATATATATATATATATATATATATATATATATATATATATATATATATATATATATATATATATATATATATATATATATATAAATAAAAATAGAAAGATTTTAATCGAAAATTATGCATAAACTACTGTATGTACAAAAAAACCCATCTCTAGCATATCTGTTACAAATGAGAACTATAGACCAAGACTAAGGATAAAAATAGAAGGTAACATATCACTACAAAGGAAAAGGGGATGAGTAGAATATTAGGATACAAAATTCACAATTAAAAGTGTATAAATATAAATAAAAAGAAAAAGAAAACACGGCAAAAATGAGAACAGGCAATAATAATTAGCTCAAGATAAAAGATTAAGACATTGAGAACAATCAATTGAAACTACACAAAAAATGGCGGTTTGTTCGAAATTGCATTCTCATCAGGACAGCCATACAATTCGAATTAAAACCGATAGAATAGCCAGTTTCTGACAATGCGATAGTATTTAACTATTGACACCATTGGAACTGTTTACTGGCTAGTGGAAGGAGAAAAATAAATCAATTGAATTACAAATCAGAAAAATAATACCTCCTCGAACAGAAATATAAACTCATAAGCATTGTTACCACGTGTAAGTTGAATAAGCGACTGAGCATTTCACCTCACTTCGTCAGTGCGAGTGGGCACCGGAATGAATACATTTGAACGATACATAATATGTATGGAGACTTTCAAAAATAGTAATCAGTATAGGACTCAGGACAAGTGGAAAATAGTCATTCGAAAATAGTAAACCGTATTAGACTCAGGCCATGTGGTAAGTTAGGTTATAAGAATGGGTGAAGTCTCAAAATTGAGTTATCCAATCAAAGATAAAAAATGCATGTGTAAAATTATTACGTGGTATATTTGAAATTATTAATAATATTATTTACAAATACTTCGGGATAATGGTAATTTTGACAAATGCGTTTAAGATTATTGATGTGGAGAAAGTGAAACCGAGGATCAGAAAGTCGATGTATTCGAAAGAGCTGGTTTAAAATGATGTTTCTAAACAATTGAGTAGAATTACAAGATTGATGTGATAGCAGCTTTATGATAGTGAAGTTGTAAGAATCTTTTTTACCATATAGATTGGTGATTACATGATTATTGAGGGTATCTAAATTTAGGTCTAAAAAATTTACAGTTTGACTAACGCTAAGCTCATTAGCAATAAATTCTACGTTAGATGGGTAAAAATCAATATTAATTGGATAGGAATCATCAATGATAATACAAATTAAGTCGTCAACATATCTATATATAATATATGAATTAGAGTTAAAATGACATTCATAATAATAAAGATATATGTTAGCGAGTATACAACTACTACAGCCACACACACACACACATATATATATATATATATATATATATATATATATATGTATATATATATATATATATATATATATATATATATATATATATATATGTATATATATATATATGTATATATATATATATATATATATATATATATATATATATATATATATATATATATATATATATATATATATATATGTATATATATATATATATATATATATATATATATGTATATATATATATATACATATATATATATATATATATATATATATATATATATATATATATATATATATATATATATATATATATATATATATATATATATATATATATATATATATATATATATATATATATATATATATATATATATATATAAGCCCGGTAAATTCTCTAGTGTAATATATTTCTATTCTTTATTTCTGTATTAATGAAGTCATAAAAAATACAAATAATTTCTGAAACTACTTTACATTATTTATTACTTTATCACGATTATTGTAACAAAAATTGTGTTACTCTGCTAATAAATAATGCAATTAAGGTCTTGAAACTTTCATACGCGTAGTTAAACGCAAAATTTTTACAAGATCTAAGCTTCCTAAAACCGCAATTAGTGTAAATTACGGCGCAATGGAAACTGCCATTAAAAGGAAATTTGCCCGAAAAAAAGGATCAGTAAAAACGCTCCTTTCGAGAAAAAGGACAATTTAATTACTCACTTCTGTCGCGAGAACTTTTAAATTTACTTTGATCATTTAAAACTGAGCTTATCAGCGTGCAAACAGTGTTTAGAAAAAGTTTAGGTACAATTAACCATGATATGTTTTATTTAAAATTTTATAATCTGGCTAAATATCATTAGTCGTACATGTGCCGATGGTAGTTTTTATTTTATTTCATTTACTTTTAAGCTTGGGAATTAATTAAATTTTTTTGGATATATTTATTTCTTATAATGTATGTTAAGATAAATATTAAGTGTTTTTATGAATTCATGTTTAGATAAATATTAAATCCCCTGAACAATCATCAAAGTAGTGAGCTAACTAGGCTTAGATAAGGGACGTCACACCATCTCAATATATTACACCTTTCTGCAGGTCGGGCGGTCTGTGTTTCAACAACAACAACACCATCTTAATCTGAGTCCGATATATTCATTGTTCCTAAATAATGCAACTTTTCTAAATAGTCAATAACTTTAATTTACTAGTCAATAACTTAATTTACTAGTTAATTACTTTAATATTTACCAATAGTCAACTTTAATAAATAATTCCTAAACAGTCCATGAAAAATAAAAAAATATAGATATAGAAAATACATAGTATATAGATGCTTAAAACACATTGTATATAAAAAAAGACATAGTATATATATAAATGGTCGAATATGTATACAAATTAAATTTTCAATGGATTTGCGATACATGATGTCAGAGCATGAATAATATGTTTTTTTATAAATGCCCCTCTCTGAGTATGTATCTGCAGTTTACAAATACTATGCATAAAAATATTCACATTTAGTAAAATTAATGAAACTCCCTCATTCTATGCGATTTTAAAAGAGTATTAGTTTTACAAGGTACAATGAATGTATAAAGAGAGTATAATGGGAGTATAATGATAATTTTATATGGTATGGTATAATGAGAGGACAAACGTATCCTATTTCAATGAACTTTTGTATAATGAAATATAAAAAAAAATAATTAGCTTGTATTATAAAAATAATTGCTTCGAAAGAGCATTTGTGTGCGAGCAGATTTTTTAATTATGAACCAAAATACATCAAAATCGCGAGTTAGTTTAAACAAGAAATATCAGTCATGCATAAATCATTGATTATGAAAAACTTTTCAAATCCAATGCAATTTTGTTTAAAAATCTCTAAAATACGATACATTCAGCTTTGATATTTTATAAATTATCACAATACTACAAAAAATTATTATATTTGAAGACATCATCGAAAACGAATTAACTTTATTCAAATAACGTAATCGAAATATAAATTGCCTGGCTCTCTATATAAAAGCAGTGAATATTTCATTTATAAACTCTTTCCCATTACTTTTATTCAGCGGCGATATTTTTCAAATTTTCACAATACTACAATAATTTATTTTGTTTAAAAACTTCAAACCATGGAGGTAAAAGTACTTTTTAACTACATGCTTAAAACTTCATTGAAAAAGGCAATACTGAGGAATTGGCTGCTTCTCTATGTAAAATCAATGAATGTTTCATTCATATCAGCTATATTTCAGACTCCTGAGCTAAATAATTTTGCGTTAAAGAAATTCAACAATTCTTAAACAACTCATATTATAGCTTGATGTGTTTCCATTCTTCATAGGCTTCGTTGTAGAAATAATTAAAGTTTGATGATCATTTAAACTTAAAAATAGTGCAATGCTTTGGCGCAGTATATTAGATGCACGAAAAAAATATGAAAAATATAGCCGATTTAGGAAGGATTCAACACTTAAATATAAATTAAAAACAACTTTAAAAATCACGATTTGGATACAAGATGGATGTCATTTTTTATTTTCAAGTGTGTCACGTGTTCTCTTCATATAATGTGGGTGCAATAACTATTTTAATTCTTATTTAAGAAAACTACTAAACATACTTTGCTGAATTTTTTTACATATATTTTACGGGATAATTTGAATATTTCCCAAAATTTTTTAAGCGATTTGTGAATTTTAAACTTGCTTAAAAAATATTTGAAAAATTAGATCCCATAGGGTTCAATGTATTTTATATTTTTAATCCGAGTTCAATCCAAAATACATTGGGTGGCATTATTCATTTACATTCCGGTATGTCCCACCGACCATCTCAACAACATACTAAAATTTCATATTGATAAAGTCATTTTCACGCCAGTTATCGTGCGAACGGCCAGACAGATATAATGAACAAAGTCATATGCACTGTTCAACTACGTTCTAAAGTGTTAAAAACAAACGTTTGGAGATATTTTGACGGTTTCTACAGCATGATTATGCTGAGATTGCAAAAGTTTTGGCAATAATAAAAACTGTATGTGTCACATTGATTTTTGATGATTTATGAATGTTTAATAAATGAAATCGCATAAAATAAATTATTGTTCTCAGTTCCTCTGTGGCCCACTCCCTCTCCTTTAAACTAATAGGTGTGGCTCGTGGTACAGACTTCCTTTACAATCTGACCTGTAGCAATCATAAATTTGTGCTTCCCTGATCTGCAGTAAAAGCCCATATATCCTTGTTCGGCCCTTATATTACTTTCCTTATATACATAATGTATAAGGAAAGTGTAGTGACGGGGTCAAAAATTCGAACTTGAGTTTTCGACAGGAAATCATGTTTCAAGCATCCCTGATCACGAATCCAACATTTTTGAAGTGATGCCTGTGTGTGTGTGTGTGTGTGTGTGTCAGTGAATCTGAGGAGACGATATCTCAGGAATGAAAGGAGTGATTCGAATGAAATTTGGCACAAAAGTTACAATCAATGACTACTGGAAGCCTATTGTGTTCAAATACAATCGAATGTTCAAAACCCTCCTAAATTTCCGAGTGAAATTTTGAAAAAATTCTCAAAATATCAAAACCTCTAATAAAGTTACGTAAATAGACATTCCTTATGTAATTTCCCCCCTAGAAAACGATTGGCATAGATTTTCGAATGCTAGCATGAACCGTTCAAAAGATATTGCCCAATTTTCAAATTAATTTATCAAAAAGTCCCATAAATTAAAAACAAATATTAACAGTTAAGAAACATGCTCACTTTTCATATGTAATATCATGCGATAAATTTGGTGACATCATTCTCGTGGATCTAACTCGTTCCATTCACGAGAAAATATACTTTAAGTAATACTTTTGTAGTTGAACGCCAATAGTCATTTATCCTCTGTAAGAATAACTTATTTCTCCGTCCATAACGCTTGGCGAGAATTTGGCGACGAATTCAGAGGAATGTCGCCAACTTGGCGACATTTTTAAATTTTGCCAAATTAACGAAAAGCTCGCCAAATGGATAGAAATGTTGCTAAATCAATGAAAATGACGACTTATTCAAGAAAATTCAATATCTTTGAAAGAATATAAATATCTACTATAAGGATAACATTGTTTTTAACTGTAAAAGTTGTAAATTCATTGCATTATATAAGGAAAGTCATGTGTTACCCACATCAGATTTTTTTATATGGAGCAGGATGTATAAATATTGAAAATTACGATAGTGATAAGGCTACATAATTTAATTCGATACTAGACCACCAACGCAACATGGTATACTAACAGTATGGTTGCAACATCCGAGGAAAACACTATCACCATGTTCTTTGACTATACACATAGTGGTTTGAAGATTTAAAACAAAGAATACGTTGTGAATTGTTTAAAACTCATTTTGTATTGCAATAAATTATTGCAATTCGGAATAAATATTGAAATATTTCTAAACAATATAGGTTTTATATCCCTTCCACAAAGTTATTTCATGATGCTTAATGATATACTTTTATCGTATATGAGAAACAATAGGAACATTGAATACATAATATTAGAACAAAATTTTAAAGAAGTAAATGATAAGGGACACATCATTAAATATAGGCTTTTGCAAGATTACCAAATTTTAGCAACATTGGGCGCGGTTAATTCTTGTCTTGTGGTAGCTAGGAGAGCATTGGATACTGAAAATTTAGTGAGTATTTTAATGGAGCAGATGATGAAGAAAACAACGGCCACAAGTTTCTCCAAACGTAGGTTTTTGTGACATTGTTGATATTAAACAATATCGGACAAGTAAGTATTTAGGGTGGCGGACCACCTGGAGACATGTGTGTGCTAGTCTCTTTTACTTTTGATCTAAACCGTCTAACCGAACCGAAGGTGTAAAGTATATGTTGCAGTGTCATCTAACATAGATCGAAACACAGTAGGGGCGATATCTGAAGGGCCCGTACACTCCCTTCTCTGCCACTAACCTCTGGGAAGGACTTTTGAACCACAGATTCAAAATGCCCGTTCTCCAAGTAAACACGGGTCATTTTGAGCACAACCGGAAATCGAACTAGGATTCTTCGATTGTAATTTTCGTTTCTTATCCACTGGGCTATACTGAATCTATTTATATACTGTTAACAAGAGTTCAAGTATCTGATTGGTTTGATATATTTTATTTTATCTGATGTTACCATTGTTTAATTTACACCAATAAGGGACAGGATAATCTCGTGCTCCGAGCCACCAACTAGGCTCAAATCTCCTAACCAGCGAGAACACAAGCAGAGGAGCGAGGTGAGCGAAATCATTCACTGGATGGGGTCCAAAGATGGTCCCGCCGAATCTCAACCCCAGTCACCGACCTGTTTAGGTTCATATCATGAATAGACGCAGTCCGTCTCCTCGTTACCTGGAAGAGTCTCGGTCATCGATTGCAAAGCAGAATGCCCAATAGCAGTGCCGATAAGGGACATTCAAGTGCAAGGTTCTGTGTTTAACGCTGAGTCATAATATAAATGGAGGTCTGAAGTAACACACTTCTCGCCTCCTAATATTAGCTCCCTCCCTCCCCCGAAAATAAACAAGATATATCTAGCATACTTTGCTCCTTGACTTTTAATGCGATATTATGGTACAATATTTAGTGTAGCTCTTTTTGATAGGACTTTTTAAAAACAGAAAGAGTTTTAAATTTTACTGAAAATAGAACCATCTATTTATGAACCTTTTTAGTTCTTTGAAGAAATCATGCATAGGTCAATCATCAGGGGACCACAAAAATATTAGAATTGTATATTCTCATAAGCAATAATACTGTACTTTATTCATATTTTACATGCATGTTCACAATCCATAAAACTACGTATAGATATTCATTCGTTAAACGTGGTAGTAATCCAACATCTATCCCCCAGGAATTCAATATGTAGATTTTCTAAACTAACTAAGTCTAGAATTAAAATATATTTCAAACTATGGTAAAAGTTCCCTTTAAATATGTGTTAATAAAAATGTTCGTTTCTTTACATACATGTTTCATGTAGTTTTACCAATGAAGTGTATTTTTACAGTTAAGAGAACGTTTCAAACTTATGATTTAAAATTTTAAAGTAATTTCTGATATTCAAGTTCAGGCGGAATTACATATATACAGAAAATGCAAGCAATTCATTAGGTACTTAAGAAACTGCTGCGCTCTTCTGTTGTCACTATAGCTAGTTTTGAAGAAAATTTTGACTAGTTTGAATGTTGAACGTTACGTACAGAGAACCCTTGTCACTTTGTTGCACTGACCCTTGAGCAAGTCTCATAACACTAACGATGTAAGTGTCTTCTTGTCCGTGAATTCGAGCTAATTTCAAGGATTTACTCTTAGACATGTTTATCATAACCGAGGCCATGAGACCTCGGTAATGAGTAAATGGAAAGACTGTACACACAATTTGAGAAAAGAAAAACAATCTATACTAGAACTCACTGTGTCGATCAATTATCGTATGCCGATCAATTTTCGTACTTCCTTCCTCTTTCGTACCTCCTTCCTTGTGACAATGATTTTACACCTTTTTGAGTACACAGAACCTTTAAAAACCACATTTTTTCCTGCAGCTCACCTGCAGCTGCAATGATCATCGCAAAGCTATCGGTAATCTAAAATATTCAGAAATTTATTTTTTTAAACAAAATGTAATAATAACACCTCCCTCCAAGGCGCAGCTAACCGGTAGAAAACCAATGTTATATGATTAACACAGATATGTCCGTTCTTGATGCTTATTGCAATCTACAATAACCATCCTATAAACACTACTTTTCTTCCTTGAAGGCAGAGCTGGACAATATTACAAATTCTCTCGTAGCTAGGTAGGTTTGGTCTTCTAGTAGTATTAAGGTCAAGCCGGAGAGAGAGAGAGCGGGGAGAGAGACAGTCTCTTAGGAATGGAACAGGATTTGAAATTTTATGACTGTTTGGGAAATGCTATGATATGGGAATACCACGATGAGTCAGTGAATGAGTTAAGGACTTTTCATATATATATTAACTTTCAATGTAGATAATCAATGTAGATTTCTTGTAGATGATCAATCATCACTAATCAATATCTATGATGACATTGCATTTTCAAATATAGATTAGGGATAATTTATATGTCAGAGAATTTACTACTGAGAATTACATAAAGTCCTTCATAAATTCTATAATCTCGAATATTTTAAGCACAAGATTAATGATTATTTTTTTCAATTCAGAATTTACGATGATATCCCAATTTAATCAAAACCATTTATAATTCATAAATATGAAAAAGATCTGCTGATCGTGATATTGGCAAATTAAAATGAGATCAATCATAAATAGTTTTTGGAACCTGAAATGCGGGCGGTACACGCAATATTCTTGCGTAATAAAGTACTAGAAAATCTACGAATTTCTTACGTTATATATATTTAATTCTGAAATTTATCTTTAAGAATATTCGAGGTTTTTATTCTGCACGCAGGTTTTTCAATTTTAATTTGGATTTCGCATGTTGTTGTCTCTTTCTGTGAATTGTTATTTTTGTAGATTCGGGGAATATATGCTTCAGTTTATTTTAAAAGTTTCTGTTCGTAAATTAAAATGCATTTTTTGGTGAATTTATTATTTTGTAACATGGGAATGAATATAAAGTATCGTGGGAATTTATTTCGTTCACTTTTTATTATCATGTTCAAACTTTATTTTCAAAATCCATCTTGCCTCTAAAGTTTAAGAAAAATACACTGCAAAAATATACTATCTACTGTCTTGAAGGAATCAAAATGTGTTGCTGTTATTGTAATGAATAAAACAAAATAATCCCATTGGTCAAAGCTTACAGACCTTATTTTTGTGGATTTAATTATCTTAGTGCTTCATTGTTTCTGTCTAGAAAAAACCTTGCATTAATCGAAGCTAGCATACCTCGAGTTTAGTTAATTTTGGTTATTTTAGTGCTTCATATTTCTTTCTACAAAGAATTGTCATTGGTCGAAGCTTGATGCTCTCGATTTCGATTGAATGTGGCTGCACTGCACTCTTTACGAATACCAATCCTATATTTACTGAAAACTAAAGTTTAACGTAAGGCACATAGCTCTACATATGCACTACATATTCGCACCTACGGAAAAATGCCAAATTGTTATATGTTTGAAACCGATAATCTCTATGAGTAATTAAATGTCCCGTATTGTTTGAATGTGTGCGGTTTAGACTGGCAAAATGTCGTTTTAACAGTTTTTTGACTAAGAGGGAATTGTGCGTGTTAAAGCAAAACAACTGGATATTCCCAACTTTCCATTTTCCGAAAATGAATCTCAAGGAGTTTTTAGTCTTCATTAATTCATATACAATTTATCTCGGGGCACACGATGCTGTAACGGCAAATATCACGAAGGCAAAACCCGTCTATAAAAGGTATATATATTTATAATATACATTTTATGCTAGCACACGTGGCAAGACTGAAATTGTCAATTCCCATAGAAGTTCGCAAATATTGCGGCTTATAGCATATTTCTTGCTGGCATTGTAGATGCTGGTCATTATATGCTGACAAAATATAATGCTGACGAGATCAGTTCCGTGCGTAATAAGAGACACATTTTGTGTTTATTAGTAAATATAGTTCATACTATATGTACAACGCATCTGTACACGCCTCTAATACTCATGTTATGTAAAACAATGTACAGACAATTAGTAGACTCGACTTGTTCACACTTCAACCAATTATATTTTATAATACTGTTCTATGCGACTCACACTGTACGATTTACACTATTCACAGCAAGTGAAAGCATTGAGATCGTGGCACTTCGAATTCTTCAATTCTATTATATGTTTATTTTTAGAAGAACAAAACGAAAAAGATTCTCTTAAAACTGTACACCCATATTTCTTGTAGCATACTGAAAGTTTTCCTGCGAAATGAAGATGTTTAAAAGAAATATTTCACCGGTACATGGTTGCGACTCTCCGATTGGATTGAATTGGATTAATTCGGGGCTCTAATTTTAAATATCTGAGCAAAAAAGCCACTTTAAACAAATTGTAAATTTTAAAATGTACATTACATGACTATAATCATGTATATAAGGCTCAATGTAGGCCCAATCTTGTATTCTTTAACTGGAGACCAAACAACAAAGTATTTGGTAAAAAGTAATGCTTGCCCATTGAGAAAATACATTTTTCCATTCTCTTTCGAAAACGAAATTTCTTAGTTCTTCAAGTTTATTTTACCTACAGGAAAACAACTTAATTTTTTCCAACTACAGTAAACTATCAAGAAAAAGGTCTAAAAAACATCCATAATTTTTATTTTTTTACAATTCATATTAATTTGTGATGAGGTTATATATTATTCAGATTCAATTACATAAACAAGTACATTCAAGCATATAGACAGGTTTTAGAAATTCTACTCCTAAAAAGTATATAGTTATAGTATCAATTATTTATATTTAAGCAAAAGAATATAATTATTTATACATTTTATCATGTACATAATAGTATACTGCGATTAACTGTTAAAAAAAAAAAGATTTTACTTGCAGATTAGAAGTGGACAAAGTGTATGCTTTGAGTCCAATCCAGATAATTCCATAAAAGACGTAATATATGCGAATGGTATAAGAAGGTATAGGAATTTAAGCTAAATAATTCAAAATGTATGTTTTCTATTACTTGATGTGCAATGAATATAATATTAAAAAAAATCTAAAGTAATATTTTTTGCACCAGTTAAATTGTTTCAAAATATATTTAAATTTATGTTAATATCCAAATACAATACTTTTATGTGCACTAAGAACATTGGGATAGTTATTTTTACATTTTAGAGTATTTTATAGTGTAACTTAATAGTTATTAACAGTGTAACTTAATAGATTTTGTTGCCAACAAAATAACTTCCTCAAAAATAGCTTATTAATAATCACTGTACAAATTTCCAGATTTAATCGAATCAATAAAATAAACGATGTGTTTCATGAAATAACATAATCCTACATTGTATCTATGTCGATCGTAAAAAATGACAGATATTTTACAGAAATAATATCATCACTTTTAACATAAAAAAATTGAACTTCTGCAAACATATAAAAAATCCATTAAACATACCTATTGTTGTCATCATGCCTATTAAAATCTAATAACGTTCAACAAGAAAAATGCTTTCTTTCCTAGAAAAGCGTTAAATCACTTGCTCATTGATTTTCATTGCGTCTCAGGACATATTGATCGCTGGTGAATAGATGGATATAATGGTAAAACCTAAATACTTCCGACGGATTATTCCCTTGAGTTTACTAACTTGACGTGAAATAAGATGATAATCAATCGAATTTCACTTCTGTGTCATCAGGTATCTGTATGCGGGGTGAGGTGTAATAATGCAATAAATTGTTCAGATGTAGGGGCGATGTTGCAGAAAGATGTAAGATGTTGAAATAATTCTTTATATTTTTACTGCTGATAAAAAGTAAGGAAAAGCCAATTGTTTCCCAGTTCTGAAAAATATTTACAAATTTTTATTAAATATTTTAAGCGAATCAAGTGATAGTGACGGAAGATTGAATCATTTCGTCATGAGAACATCTTACTCCGGTATATCAGGTGGATGACATTACATCCTTGGACCATCCAATTTAGACCGGTAATGCTATCCATGGAGAGTTGTTGTTGTTGATACCCAGACCGTCCGACCTACCAGAAAGGTGTAAGGTAACCGTTTGGACGTCCGGGAAGTTCTATCCATGGATAGTATAATATATTTCTTCTAATGCACCACCTCTCGGACAGGCATTCGGATGTACATATTTATTTTGAGGTCAAGTCCAGAATCTGGTTCCACCACATGCAATCCCGTGTTATGGCTATGATCACCGTAACAAAATATTTGAATCTACAGTGAATTTCTTCGTCAATAACAGTATAGAAAATTTATTAAAAACAGCATCCTATTTTGGGATCATAAAACACATTTCTTATTTACGATAGAGAGGTATAGCAACCACCCAATCAAAAGCGGGAGCGTATCTATTTGATATTTTAAGTCACAAACAAAATAATTCTATTATTACTAGGGTCCAACCGCACTCAAAGGCTTAATCTTCTATCCTGCAGATCCAAAAGCTATGTTCATGTACCGAGCATGGTTGTGCATGTGCACATGCTCGTATTTATTAGTGTTTCAGGATAAATGTATATCCTGGTAAAATATTCTTCTTGTACATAAAAAATAACCATATAGCGTGTTTTAACAATCTAGATAGTGCATTACAAGGATAATCCTCGAACTTGTAAGAACCAAGAGAGAACAGTCTTATTGTCAAATCATTTACTTAACGAGAACAGTTCTGTTTTAACTGGTTGCATATATTTTAACTACAGAGAGGTAGTTGCATAACTGTTATGCTTTTTATTCATGGAAAGTGAATCGTAGTAAAAAAATCTGATGTGGGCAGCACATGATTTTCCTTATATAATGCAATGAATTTACGACTTTTACAGTAAAAAAAAATAAATTATTTTTATAGTAGTTATTTATATTCTGTCCAAGATATTGAATTTTCGTCAATGAGTCGTCATTTTAACTGTCGTCATCATCAATGAGTTTCATTGATTTAGCGTCATTTTTTTCTATTTGGCGAGTTTTTCGTTAAATTAGCAACATTTAAAAAAGTCGCCAAGTTGGCGAAGTTACTCCAAATTCGTCGCCAAAATCTCGCCAAGCGCTATAGACGGGGAAATAAGTTATCCCTACAGAAGATAAATGACTATTTGCGTTCAAATACAAAAGTATTACTCAAAGTATCTATTTTCATGAATGGAACGAGCTAGATCCACGAGAATAATATCAGCCAGTTTATCGCATGGTATTATACATTTGAAAAGTAAACATCTTTCTCAATAGGAAATATTCTTTTTTTATTTTATATGACTTTTGGAAATTTTTTTTGAAAAATGTGCAATATGTCGAGAACGATTTATGTTAGCGTTCTAAAATTTATGTCAATCGTTTTTTAATGGAGAATTACATAAGACATGTCTATTTGCGTAATTTTATTAGAGGTTTTGATTTTTTGACGATTTTCTCAAAATTTTACTCGAAAATTTAGGGGGGTTATGAACATTCGATTGCGTATAAAAATAGGCTTCCAGTGTTTACAGATTATGATTTTTGTTCCAAATTTCGTTCGAATCGGTCCATTCGTTCGTCAGTTATCGTCTCCACAGACTCACTGACACACACACACACACACGCAGACATCACTTCAAAAATGTTTTATTCGTGATCAGGGATGCTTGAAACGTACTCTCCCGTCGAAAACTCGAATTCGAATTCTCGACCCCGTCACAATATTTTCCTTCGGTTACCTTACACCTTTCTGGTAGGTCGGACGGTCTGGGTCTTAACAACAACAACAACAACAATATTTTCCTTATACATTATGGTATATAAGGAAAGTAATAGTGGTAGTGGCAGATTTTGCCCCTTATTTTATCTTTATTCATTTTTTTTTCCTGGGGCACGTGTGTACCTGACTGCCTTCAACGTAATTTTTAGAGCATATCTTAAGTCTTTTGCTATATTCCTTTACTTATGCTTTCGTGTCAGGATTGACGAAAAACTCCGATGTGTAAGGAATATAAGCCACCTCTGTAAAATTTAAAATGTCCATATCTCACAAATGTGATACACGCTCAGCTTCAGAGATATATCATCTTTGAATTCATATCATTAAATTATATATGTATGTACTGATTTGCATTGGTTAAAAAATGATCAATGTTATTACCAAATTTCTGGCATGTGCTAACTATGCTTTTTAAATTACATTTTATTTTTCACTAATACGTCTATTGTCCAAAAACGCTTTTAACTTCCTTGCATACATGTGAAAGAAACTTATCCTGACGGGGATGAAAATTTGAATTCGATCTTTCAATGGGAGAACACGTTTCAAATATCCCTGAACACGAAACGAACATTTTTGAGATGATGTGTGTGGTGGGGATGTATGCGTGTCCGTTAGTCTGTAGAGACGATATCTCACGAACGGAGCGATTCAGATGAAATTTGGGACATACAACGCAGTTAGTGGATACTTCCCCGGCCGTCCCCTGTAACTGCTCCATATCCTTTAGGTGATTTTATAAATTTAGATATATAACCATTTCTTACGTTATTTTTCATTAAATATAGTGCCATAAACTTTAGAATGCTAGCATGACCCTTTCTCGAGATACAGCACTTTTTTCAATTAAATTAATCAAAAATCACATAAATAAGAAAAAATATTAACTGTTGTGAAATATGTTCACTTTTCATACCCAATATCATGCGATAAATTTGTTAATATTATCATCGGGATTTAGTTTGTTCCATTTAAGAAGAGACTTTGGGTAATAGTTGTGTTTCTTGACACCTTCCAAGTCGCAAATAGTTATTTATTTATAATAAAATAACCCATTTCTCTGTCCGTAACGCTTGGCGAAACTTTGGTGATTACTTTGGCGAAAAATTGCCAACATGGCGACTTTTTTATTGTTGCCAAGTTAACGAAAATTCTGCAAAGTTGTTAAAAATGACAACTAATAGATGAAAATTCAATATATTGTAAATAATATAAGAATTTACTATAATGACGTATTTTCTCTCTCCGTAACGCTTGACGAATATAGGCGACACACTTGGCGAAACATCGCTAATTTTGCGAGTTCTTTTTAAAGGTTGCGAAACTGACGTAAAGTTCACCAAATTTATAAAAATGACATTAAAGACGACTAATCGATGAAAATTCAATATCTTGAAAAAAAATATATATAAGAATCTATTATAAGAATAACCCATTTCTCCGTCTGTCCATAACACTTACGAAAAATGTGGGGGCAAATATGGCAGAATATCGCCAACTTGGCATGTTTTTATATGTTGAAAATTAGACTAAATGTAGCAAAAATGATGAACCACTTTTATAAAAATTACTTTAATGGAATGGAATGTTTTGCATATTTTGAATTCCTTCATACAACGGGCATATATATACCTTCTAAGATATAACAAGAAAGATCAATTATACTTAAAGCATTAATTATGAAATACTTTCCAACTTCAATGCAATTTTATTTAAACATGTTTAAAATGCAATACATTCCACGGTAATATTTTCAAATTTATCACAATACTACATTAATTTATTATATTTGAAAACTTAAACCTTCATCGAAAAAAATGAACTTCATTCAAATGACGGCATTGAAATATAAATTGTCTGGGTTAAACATTTCTAAAATGTGATACATACCTCAGTAAAAATTTTAGAATTATCATAATACTACGATAATTTATTATATTTGAAAACTTCATCGAAAACAACTGAAATTCATCCAAATGATGTCATAGAAAAAATAGCACGCCTGGCTCTCTCTATAAAAGCAGCATTTCATTCATAAATAATTTCCCATTCATGTGATTCAGCACAATACTATAATAATTTATTTTATTTAAAAATTAAGACCATGGAGCTACAAGTAATTAAACGCTATGCGTTAAACTTCATCAAAAAAAAATCGTCCTTCTCTTTGTAAAATCAATGAATATTTCATTCATATCAGCTATGCAGACTCCATGAATTAAATGATTTTGTGTTAAAGAAATACAGCAATTCTAATACAACTTATTCTACATATTTTGCTGTTTACATTTTACATAGGAAAAAAATAGGCTTCATTGTAGAAATAATCAAATTTGGATGAGTATTTAAATTCAAATATATTGTAATTGCGTTCTGAGTTTTTTCTATATATATTTTGTGGAACAAATTAAATTTTACCTAAAAATTTCGAAGCAATTTGTGAATTTTAAATCCGCTTAAAAATATTTGAAAAATTAGGTCCCTCAAGGCTCAATGTATTTCATTTTTTCAACCCGGGTTCAATCCAAAACTAATTGGGTGATATTATTCATTTATATTCCCATAGGTCCTACAGACAGTCTGAACAACATACTAAAATTTCAATTTGATTAAGTCATTTTTACGGCAGTTATCGTGCTAACGGACAGAAAGACAGACAGACAGAATGAACAACATCATAAACACTTTCCAGCTTTGTTGTAAAGTGTTAAAAGATGATTTTTTATCCACTCATCTGTAACGCTTGCCGGTGCATTTGGCACATTTGGTGAATAATCTAGCGAAATATTGTCATCTTGCCAATATTTCTGCCCAGATTGACGAAAATTTCGTTAAAATTGCAAAAATAACGCAAAGTTAACGAAAATCTAAAATCGCTGAATTACTTAAATATTGTGAGATATGGATTGTATTACTCATTCGGAGTGCTATCAATATTAGTAATTGCTAATTTAAAGTTGCGTGAAAAATAAGTTAATTGGATACTTTGAAATACTTTTACATGTCGTTCTATGGAAAAGTGCAAAATGTAAAATTCAATGTTAAGAACATTGTGCAGTGGATTTTATACATCATTTTTTCACATGGAAGAAGTAAATTCACATTATATAAAACAAGAAAGATCAATTATGCAATAAAGCTTTGATTATGAAACACTTTCTAACTTCATTTCAATTTCATTTAAACAACACTAAAATGCGATACATTCTTCGCTAATACTTTGAAAATTATCTCAATACTACATTAATTTATTATATTTGTAAACTTTAAACTTCATGGAAAGAAATGAACTTCATTCAAATGACGGCAGTGAAATATAAATTGCCCGGTTTAAACATTTCTAAAATGCGATACATTCCTCGGTAATTTCCTTGGTAATATTTTTAAAATTATCATAATACTACAATAATTTATTATATTTGAAAACTTCATCGAAAATCACTGAAATGTATTCAAATGACGTCATCGAAATATAACGCGCCTGGCTCTCTCTATAAAAGCAGCATTTCTTTCATAAACATATTCCCATTCATTTCATTCATCACAATACTATAATAATTTATTTTATTGAAAACTTAAGACCATGAAGTTACAAGTAATTAAACTCTATGCTTAAAACTTCATCAAAAAATCGTCCTTCTCTCTGTAAAGTCAATGAATATTTCATTCATATCAGCTATATTGCAGAACCATGATCTATATAATTTTGCGTTAAAGAAATGTAGCATTTTTTATACAACTCATTCTACATATTTCGCTGTTTACATTTTCCATAAGTGAAAATTAGGCTTCGTTGTAGAAATAATCAAATTTGGATGATCATTTAAACTCAAATATATTGTAATAGCGTTGTTTCAATATGTAGATGCACAGAATTTAGGCAAAAATAAGGCGGTTTTAGGACGGATACAACACTAAATACGAATTAAAAAGAACTTTAAAAATAACGATTTTGACACAAGATGGATGACATATTTTATTTTGAAGTGGGTCACGTGATCACTTCATATAAAAGGTGTAATTATTATTTTAATTTTTATTTAAAAAACTCCTGAATATATTTTGCTGAAAATTTTTTTATATATTTTATGGGATAATTTAAATATTTCCTATAATTTTCGAAGCAATTTGTGAATTTTAAATCCGCTTAAAAATGTTTGAAAATTAGGTCACATAGGGTTAAATATATTTCATTTTTTCAACACGGGTTCAATCCAAAATTAATTGGGGGATATTATATATTTATATTCCCATAGGTCCCGCTGCTCGTCTGAACAACATATTAAAATTTAATTTTGATAAAGTCATTTTTACGGCAGTTATCGTGCTAATAGACAGACAGACAGTCAGACAGAATAAACACTTTAGACAGAATGAACACAATGAGTCATAAACACTTTTCAACTTTGTTGTAAAGAGTTAAAAAAAGTGATGTGCTGCCCACATCTTTGTGATTTTAGTTACATTTTGACATTAAAATACGGCATAAGCTAGTTAATAAGATTTGTTTACTTAAAAATATTAAATATACTCAAAATTATAAAATATATGTTCATACATAAATCAGTTATTTAGGATAATTGCAAATGCAGACAGATAACGAAATCGATCCAAAATCTGTATGAAGGACACTTACAGCAAACCAATTTACCTTTGTTTTATTTTTCAAAATAAACAATAAGTTTAGCGAATCTCTGAAGAACAGCTTTTGTCATCTTTTGATAAAAATCTAAGCAGATTTCCTGTACTTTAATTTTTATTCCGTTTAAATTTTCGTCCGATCTAACAAGGGCATAGACTAATTAGGATTTTTATCTATGAAGTGATGGAGTGAACTCAAAAGAAGCTCTTACGGTTAAAATAGACTAATTAAATTGTCACACTAAAGAAAAAAAGCAGTGTTCTTTTGTGAAAAAGTTCGTGTTTAATGAAGGGTTTAGTGTTCCAGTAAGCCTCTGCAATTATGGTTAAAGAAATCTTGAGTTTTTCATTGATTGAACTTCGTTGCCAGATTTTTCTGATTAGATAAAAATACATCACGGGTATCATGGTTGTCTTTCGAAATTTTTTAGTTACAATATATATTTTTCTCCAACTAGTGGAAAATATTCCAATAAAATGCTTTACAAATACTTTATAAAAATAAATTATCTGTATACTGTGTTTGTGTACAGTATTAGTTCTTAGTGTATTATAATAAAACAAGGAATTCAGGTATTTCAGACAAAAATAATTACTCTGCAATACATGTTTGCATGTATATTTTGTTTATTAATTAGCTCTTAGTCATTATAATAAAAATAGCTTGTAAACTTCTCAAAGACAGAAGAACTAAGACTATTTAAAATTCACTATGTGCCAATGAAAATAAGACACCAAGTGGGCAGAAGGTGATGAAAATCGGCAAACAGAAAGACACAGAAACGAACATTAAGTGATGTTTATGAGTTCGATCTGCATACCCCTCATGGAATCGTCTGTCTGCTGGAGCTGCCTAGGTTGGCGGCGGCCTGGCATTCTCTGCTACTACACGTTTCCTCTGAGACAAAATAAAATTGCAAAATAATTTCCCTGGCAGACAGAGCTGTGGGACTCTTGCCGAATCTGCAGGTTCCTTCCCTCATATCTCACTCAACGTGCCGGAGACAGCTGCTTATTTCGCATCATTTACATAACTCTGTGACCTGCTTCTGCCCTGCGATTTGCATATTTTCCTGCCCACTCTTTCTTGGTGTCTCATTTTTACTGTCACGTAGTGTATAATGTTACAACTTTCTTTAATGAGTTATGTGAGACCAGAAATAGATCTAACACTTGTTATGATGAGACAGTTTTATGTACATTATTTATTGTGTTTGAAACATCGGACAATACATCCAGTCTGAATGACGTCAGTGTGTACAACACGTGAACCCAAAGGTCAGATAAAATCACAAATCTGGGGATGTCAAGACACAGGGAATCGAACGAACTTTCAAGAAAATGTGAAGTAACGACATTGGATGGAAAGGCTAACCAATGGAGAAGTTGCTTGTAGCGTCGCTGCGAAGACTGCCAATCAAAGCAAAGGGGGAGTGACAGTCCTGACGCAAAATGGCCACAACCTGTTACATAAGAACGACGAAAAATATAGATATATACACATCACTTGGAAAGAAACGATCGTACAGCACGACGATGAGGTTAACAGAGTAACAGCTCGAAATTAAGGAGCACGAGACTTACACAACGACTAGATATCGACTTCGATGGCAAGATCAATTTGCAGTGCAATCAGAAGTACGAGATAGAGCCAAATACGCAGAGTTACGGCCAGTACGAGTTACTGATGCAATCATTATGGTCTATGGTCAAACCTGAAAGTGAAGGTATGTGTTCCTCAAATATTTACAGGTCGTTAAGACATTTTAGGCATTTTAATACTGGTCTCACATGGTCTCTGTCCGCCGGAATAATGAATAAGAAGAATAATAGTTGTAATTAAATAATTAAGTATTTTATGTTTTTAATAAATATTTTACTGTTAATGTTAAAATGGTGCAATCAATTTAGTATTATGTTAATTAATATTCTTTTACAGAACTCGCGCGAAAGATAAATAATTGGAGGATTAATAGAGGCACACATCTCAATGTGCAATTTGATAATGATTCCACTAATACGATCAATTTCCGACCATGTCAGTTTAGCAGTAGTATAATAATTAATCTAAATTCCAAGTTAAAGTTGCTTTATTTTAAAT
The DNA here is from genome assembly GCA_951213105.1 of Amaurobius ferox. NCBI lineage: Eukaryota > Metazoa > Arthropoda > Arachnida > Araneae > Amaurobiidae > Amaurobius > Amaurobius ferox. The sequence goes on along the minus strand of OX578139.1, from coordinate 91,948,020 downwards.
GCACACCACAAGTTAGATCTTATTTATCAAGGTATGTAGCTTAGCATCGAAAAAAATTGTTTAAATCGAAAATCGTTTTGTACTGTAGGATTGTTGCCATAAGTGTGCAAAATGTCTGCCTTCTGGTTCATCGGGTGGTTTCTGTAGTGTCTGACCTCATTTTGTCCGGTCTCGGCTAAGAATTCGAAAATCCAGCGCTGTTACATTTTGTCTCGCAGCCGATAATGTAAGTGTGTAAAGATTCAGCTCTCTTGGACAGTGGAGGCTCTTGGAGGATCAGGAAATACCTTATACCTTCATTTTGTCCGCCCCCACGTAAGTAATCAAAAAGCTGGCTCCTTTACTTTATGTCTCACAGACGATACAAGAAGTGTGCAAAAATTCTGCCTTCTAGGGACTCATAAAGGATCTAAATAGTTTTTTTCAAAATAATCCATTTTTCCACCCTCTGTATATGAATTGAAAACTTTTGGCTCCGTCTGTTTCTATATCTTTGCAAATTCTGCAATTGTGCAGATTTTAAACTTTTGGGGTTACTGTGGGCTAGCGGAGTTTCTGCAAAGGCTTTCTCAAAAATATCCATTTTTGGTCTTCGGAGTTGAAAGCAAAAATCCGGCCTCATTTAGTTCTGTCCGGTAACTGATTTTAGGAAATATTCAAATTATCCCATAAAATATATAAAGAAAAATTCAGCAAAATATGTTCTGTAGTTTTTACATTAAAATTAATATAATAATTGCCCCCATACTACATGAAGAGATCATTTGACGAACTTCAAAGTTGAAAGCAAAAATACGGCTTCGTTTAGTTCTGTCCTGGCACTGATACTTAATCTGCAAAGATTCAGCATTTTAAGTCACAAATGGGATTCTGCAAGGTCTGTACACGTTAGAAAAGCACATAAGACATAAACACGTGTTGGACATTAATTAGATAGATACATGCAGCGCACATTTGTGTTAAACAACACATTAAAATAAATAAATATTGTTACGACGTATAATCTGGAATCGTGGATTTACTCTCAGGATGCAGGAGTGAGTTCAAATTTCTGGATAACTAACACTTTTATTTAAAAGCATTTATAAGCATAAACTGGAACAATATATAGAAAATAGCTCGATAACTATCTTATAAGATCACTGAACAACTATCGGACATAGTAAAGCAGCAGTTATATGCTCTACTACTTCACAAAATAGACGGTATTATTTTTAAAATACTGACTTTGTCTTACAATTACATTTTTGCTGAAATCACGTCTATTACTCTCCAACTGGGTGATGGCTTCTTTGATATATCATCCAAAGAAATTTCTAGAAAGGGATCGTATCTCCAAGAATATTCAACATTTTAAGAAAGTTCTAGTACATTCGAAAAATCGCCAGAAATGGCGAAATTGAAGATGGATTGCCCTCTTGGCACCCATGCACTGAAAAGTATGTCAACTCTACTTTGACGTAATAAGAATGGCTACCTGTAGATGTTGTTTTTCCTTTATGCATCAAAAGCAGTTTATGTATTAGTAACATTATTTATTTTACATCATATATAAATGTTTAAAATTTATTTGAAATACATCGTGCTTTGGAAAACTTCATGCACCAATGTCGCCAAATACCACCATATATTCGACGTTATGTAATGTAACAACATTTTAAGCAATAATAACCAGTGTTGCATCAAATAACTTACTCTTTACATATAAATAAAATTAAAAAAAGATTTTTTTTATATAAAATCCGCAAATTACAAAATACAAAAGTTATGTAATTTAAAAATACAAAAAAAAAATGAAAAAACTGATAACGATTTTATAACTCATGTACACATGCTGTGTATTAATTCTTGTAAAATCCAGTTGTAATATCTAAAGAAAGCTGATGTTTTTTAATATTATCGTCCTTAAAAATAACATAGCGATATGAACAAATAAAATTTTACTAAACAGAGAAGAATATATTTAATCGCTCTACTGAGGGTTAAGTAGATTTTTTTTTATATAGAAAAAAGGTTTTTTAGTTAGGACGGAATTTGATAATGCAGTGGATGACATACTACATTTTTAGGTCACTTTGATGTTCAACTAACTGTATAAATACGCTACTAATATTTGGCACTACCAATGTAGTATAATTGCTGTCGCAAGATATTACACACACCACTGGCTGAATTAAGGACATTGTGATCAATATAATACTTGCAGATAAATTCTATTGGGTTTAGAATGATTTCATTAAATTTACAAGTAGTTATACATTGCGGCTTTTATTTTATTTATACACATTAAAAGCCATTCACTAAATAGGATATGAAAATATTTTACTTTTCAATGTACAGCTGCTAAAATAACTACCACTCATTCTTCTGACATCTTCCATAACAGAGCAAATTAAAATATATCTTTAGGTAAGGAACAATGGCTTCTGCAAATTCATACGCAAATAATTGGCAAAGGGGCCGTCTTCAAAACAAACTGAGCACATACGGCAAAATCTTCAAAGCCAAAACTCACTTTTGATATTATAAATAAATTCTACATCCCCAAATTAGTATAATTAGTAATTTTTATAAAGTATGTGTTGTAATATCCGGATATATTTATGCTATTGTTACTTATCTCATTCTAGAAATAGACGAATTACGCAAATGGTAGAATCAGCACTTTCTAAGAGTTTTTGAATAGATCAAAATAACCAGACAACTTTATTGAAAGAGGACTTAAACCATGTTTCACAATATAGTTTTAAAATCTATATAACAAAAATCAATCCATATGTGAAGATATGTTTAAATATATTATAATAGGTGTCCACCAAAGTTATTATCATGCTAAGGCGCAAAAAGACAGATTTCTGGTGGCGGTATAGCAGCGGAAAAAATAAAGATACAAATTTCGTCATTTGCACATCGTTCAGAGTCAAGTACATTCAAAGATACGTTTCTATAGGGAATAATATTTTAATCAAATTCATGTGCATGACACGAGCCTACTTATATCTAGATGCGCACGCCTCCAAAATTGCCCCTGCCGACACACACATTTGGCCCAGATTTGAAAATGTCATAAAAAATGTTCCCAGTCCCCCACTGATGTCAAGTTTAAAGTGTTTCAGTACAGTCGTATATGAATTATGAGTATGTAAAACTTTTATCTCCAAATAATAAGCCAGTTCCCAAGGCTTGTATTCATTTCATGTGTAGTATTATTTTTCTTCCCGCTGATTGCTTTTAAATGAGGTAACACAAATCAACGTATTTTATCGTTTCCGATATCAATTCTCGCATACAAGGTGAAATACGAAATAATTATTCGCAAAAATATGAATATGTACTTTTATATATTTTGATATAAATAACGTTTATATGACTATGCAAAATTTCAGTTCCTTCTACTCCATAATTTCTTCGATCCGACGTAATATTTTAAAAAGTCACATAATTTTATTGATTGATAGCGTTGAGTTATACTACAGTTTTGCACACATTTTCATAAAACTGGATAAAAACAATATCCGTTATGTTAAATTATACGGGTTGGTTTCCAATTTTTTTTTAAATGTAATTTTTCATGTCAGTCATTTCTCTATGTAACTAAGCGATGCTCCCCTAAAATCATTGTAATGATGAAAATTTAAAGAAGATAATTTTGCAAGATGTGAATAAAAATCTGACAAATTAATTTACTATTATGAGCATCGAACTGTACATATACATAATCCAGAAACAGGTGGAACAAATAGCAAAGTACAGCAATGAATAGAAAGGAAACCCATCATCAAGGGTTCCTTTCGGTGTTGTATTTTTAAACTCGAAGTCTGAAAGTTATGAACTTAAAATTCGAAATTTTGCCGGTTGCTTTAATGACACAATCTGCAACAGGTTTAAAAACTAAAATAATTTTTCCGATTGCTATAGAATATTTTTAGAGTATTTCATTTATAAAAGAAATCCACTTATATTTTTTTTTCTAACTTTTAATTTGTTTATCAACATAGATGTCTATATCAGTGTCAAAATATTAAGGTACGAAAATACACGCAGATATCAGATTTCTACAGAAAACGTAAATATTCGGCCCACTAGATTGGTGGCGACATCTGATCATTGCAGATTGCTAAAACTAAAGCTGATTTATTTCTTCTTTCATCCAATTTTTGAAAATTTAAATGGAGGAATTTAATCAATCCTTGTTTTATCAGTCTGGCAAATTCAAACAAATTTTCTAGTGCATACGTAAAAATAATGTATTCGATAAAATTTTCATTAAAGTCCGCATTTGTTTGTTATTTTTATGTAATTTTAAACATTATTGTTAATGTATATATATATTTATTTTCAGGAAAGAAAAATGTTTCCGTTGTGTTGTGATATATGCAAAGCATCCAAACGTCCTCCAGTATCGGGAAAGTGAGTAAAATTTTAAGCTGATATATAATTTGAAACAATTGGTTGAGATATTCATATTTTTACTTGTTTGTTAAACTCTAATAAAGTGTAGGTTTTTGGCTAAATTGTTTCAGATATTGAATGAATTTAATATATAAAAGTGAAAATCATGATGAGCTTCCAAGATATTTATCTGCAAAAATACACGATTCAATTGGGAAAGCTTTTTGAAGTGATTAATCCAAGGAGTGCTTTAATATATATATAAGTTTCATACTCCCACACCTCGCGGTTTCATACTTCCACACCTCGCGGTTTCATACACCCACGACTCGCGGTTTCATACTTCTACAACTCGCGGTTTCATACTCCCACACCTCGCGGTTTCATATTCCCACACCTCGTGGTTTCATACTTCCACACCTTGCGGTTTCATACTCCCACACCTCGCGATTTCATATTCTCACACCCCGCGGTTTCATATTCCCACACTTCGTGGTTTTATACTTCCACACCTTGCGGTTTCATATTTCCACACCTCGCGGTTTTATACTCCCATACCTAGTGGTTTCATACTTCCACACCTCGCGGTTTCATACTCCCACACCTCGCGATTTCATATTCTCACACCTCGCGGTTTCATATTCCCACACCTCGTGGTTTTATACTTCCACACCTTGCGGTTTCATATTTCCACACCTCGCGGTTTCATACACAAACAACTCGCGGTTTCATACTTCCACACCTCTCGGTTGGGAACTCCCATACCTTGCGGTTTCATACCCCCATACCTTGCGGTTTCATATTCCCACACGTCGCGGTTTCATACTCCCACACCTCGCGAGTTCATATTCCCACACCTCGTGGTTATATACTTCCACACCTTGCGGTTTCATATTTCCACACCTCGCGGTTTCATACACAAACAACTCGCGGTTTCATACTTCCACACCTCGCGGTTGGGAACTCCCATACCTTGCGGTTTCATACTCCCATACCTTTCGGTTTCATCTTCCCACACATCGCGGTTTCATACTCCAACACCTCGCGATTTCATACTTCCGCATCTCACAAATGCATACTCCCACACCTCGCGGTTTCACATTCCCAAACATCGCGGTTTTATACTCCCACACCTCGCGGTTTCATATTCCCACACCTCGTGGTTTCATATTCCCACACCTCGCGGTTTCATACTCCCACACCTTTCGGTTTCATACTTCCACATATACTTCCACACCTCGTGGTTTCATACTTCCACACCTTGTGGTTTCATACTTCCACATCTCGTGGTTTCATACTTCCACACCTCGCGATTTCACATTCCTACACCTCGTGGTTTCATACTCCCAAGGGGAACTAAAATCTATATCTTGTCAGTTTATAATGTCCTTTTCTGATTCGAAAACGGATTTACTTATTTACAACCTTTTTGACTGTTTTTAAAAGCATAATACATATCTATCTATCAGTGGCGCACCCACGGGGGGGGCCGAGGGGGCCCTGGCCCCCCCCTTGGGCTGACAAAGCAAAACGCGAAGGGCGCTGTCAGCACAAGAGAGAACTAGGTCTGCCTTCGAGAAAGTATAAAAAAAAAACATTTGCAACCATTATTGTAATAAATAATTTTAATCATTGTGAAGAAAACAATTCCAGCATATCCCAACACTTACACTGAATGTAATTATACATATAAAGCTCTTTATCGTACTGTACAAATTATAAATTAATTCGCACTAAAGGCGCCAATTCTGGAAACCCGTTCTTCTTAAGACGTTTCTACCTGTGATTGAATTTAACTAATGGACTCGTCCAAAATCACGTGACCCAAACGCGCCTGGTGCTCTGTTCTGGACGAAACTCTATGGGGGAAGCGGCTGTTCGCTCGAAAACTCGAGGATTTCGTTTACCCAGTGAGAAAATTGTGGAAGTGAATAAATAGATCGTGCCAACGCTTCGCGAATTAAGTGTTGCTGTGAGTTGAAATAAAGTGCGACGTTACGACACAAGGTGATAACAGTGAATTGGTAGTTTCGGAACGAGGGCCTGCGTGGTGAATAGCTGAATTTAATAATGGTCCTGAACTTTCAACTGATCTTACAGTGAAATGCATCTTTAACGATCAGTGTGTGTGTTTATGTGCGTATTTCGGCTATATAGCAAATTTTGTTCTTGAATAACTGAGGAGCAAGGTAAAAAAAAAAGACAATGAGTGAAAAACGAAAAGGGCTAGGCCAACAGACACTGGGAAATTATTTTAAAAAAAAAGTAAGATTGCAAATAGTGACGTTCCCAACGACGTTTCCCTGAGCTCTTGTTACATTGATGAGGCTGCAGTCGAAGCAAGCAACAGCCGTGACCCCGGGCTGTCTTCAAACGCTTGTGAGGAGGTAAAGGTAGGACAAAACACAATACCAAACACAGTTGAAATAGAAATTCTGGCTGCAGATATTTTTAATTATGTCAAGAAATCTAACCTCACAGATGAAGATAGGATAACAGCGCTAAAAAATCTTTGGGAACCATATGCAAATTACAGTTTTCCTGCTACTGTCACTAGTGCTGTATCAAGTCAAGGAAAACCTCACCACACTCGGAAGTTCTGCTCATCTTGGTTGAGTAAGCATAACTGGCTAGCTTACTCAAAGGCAGAGGACAGTGCCTATTGCAAATTTTGTGTTCTCTTTGCACCCCATGAAGTTGGTTTAAGATCCACACAAGCTACAGGTCAACTTGTTTCAAAAGGATTTAATAATTGGAAGAAGGCCTTGGAGAAGTTCTGTCAACATGAAAATTTTTTCTATCATAAGGATTCAGTTCTCAAAGCCGATGAGTTCTTAAGGGTCACGGAAGGAAAAACGGTTCCTGTGGATCAAGTAATGGACAGAGGAAAGCAAAAACAAGTTTTGCAGAATAGGGCTATTCTTAAACCTATTATCAAAACAGTGATTTTTTGTGGAAGGCAAGGGCTGGCCATGAGAGGGCATAGAGACTGTGGGGATTTGGACGTATTGTCAGAACCATGCCAATGCGAAGGAAATTTTAGAGCCCTTTTGCGACTCCGAGTTGATGCAGGAGAAGAAATACTGAAAACTCATCTACAAGGTTGTGCAAAAAATGCAACTTACATAAGTTGGAATATACAAAATGAGATTATTTCAGCATGCAATGATTCCATTGTGAAGCACATAGCAACTGAGGTGAATGAGGCCAAATGTTTTGCGGTTTTATGTGACGAAACCACAGATATTGCAACGGTAGAGCAAATGACACTTTGCGTTCGTTATTTGAAACGGTTTGAAACAAATGATAAGTATAAAATTGAATTTAAGATAGTGGAGAACTTCCTTAAGTTTGTGCCCCTGACTGAAACTACAGGTCGAGCAATTGCAGATGCTATTCTTAAAGGCCTTGCAGACTGCAACATTGATACGTCTTTCCTCCGTGGACAAGGGTTCGATGGAGCTTCTGCAATGAGTGGAGAGTACAATGGCGCCCAAGCAATTATATATGAGCAACACCCCAAAGCCCCCTACGTTCATTGTGCATCACACTGTTTGAACTTAGCCATAACTTATTCATCTAGAGTTCCGGATATCCGAAACAGCTTTGGAATAATAGGGAAAATCTCTAGTTTTTTCAACACACCAAAACGAAACCTTGTTCTCACCAGCAAAATTAATGCAGCTAATCAGGGAGAGACAGAAATCAGTGCCAAAAAACTGAAGAAATTATGCCCTACTCGTTGGGTGGAGAGACATGATGCCGTCACAGTTATGGTTTCATTGTTTGATCAAGTAATCGAGGCTCTGGAGGAGATTACTACCTAGAATGACAAGGAGACATCAACAGAGGCTCATACCTTGTTATGTTCAATGTTAACATCACAGTTTGTCATAGCACTTGTTTCAGCTGACAGATTACTCAGCTACAGTGTTCGTCTGAGTGAAAAGCTGCAGGAAGTTAACCTTGATCTGGCAACTGCTGTGAGTGACGTAGAAGACGTTTTGAAAGCTATATCTATAATTCGAGAGAACGCAGAGAACGAGTTTCACCATCTGTTTGAACAAGCTGTTAAGAAGCTGGAACAGCATGGAGAAAACATTACTCTACCACGCCGTGCCACCAGACAAATTTATAGATCAAATTTCAACGTACAGACTCCTGAAGAATACTACAGACTTTCTATTTTCATTCCATGGATTGATAATTTCATCACTCACCTCCATGAAAAATTTCTCAAACATAAGGAATTTCTACAAAGTTTTGCATCTGTCATTCCGAATGGAAGGCAGCCGACACTGGAAGAAAACGAGAGATTTGTTGCCTTATCAAGGAAATTTGCAGATGATTTAGGACCTAGATCAGATAATACTCTAAAAGCTGAACTACATCTGTGGTACATGAAGGTCTCTGCATTGAACAAGAAAACTAAAAGCCCAATCGAACTGCTTAACTTTTGTGACCAAAGGACTTTTCCAACTGTGTTTGAACTTTTAAAAGTGTATGCCACCCTCCCAGTATCAACAAGCAGTGCTGAGAGGTCATTCTCCACAATGAAGAGGTTGAAAACTTACTTGAGAAACAGTATGAGTGAAACCAGACTGAATGGACTGGCGTCAATGAACATTCACCGTGAAGTGGAAATTGATCCAGACCAGATAATTAATGCTCTGGCTACAAAGAAAAACAGGAGGCTGGACTTCGTTTTATAAATATGTATAGATCATAATTGAATAATATAACAATATGTAATCATGAGAGAGTGGTTGAAAACAAGTATACAGTATAAGCAGACCAGAACAAATAATTTTATCTTCATCTATTTCTTAATTTGTGTTGTTTTGTATAAATATCTACTACTACTTCTTCTAATCATTCAATTCTCTTGCACTGCACTAAAGAATTGTTAGTAATTTGATAAAAATAAATGTACAAAAAAAGACAACCGCCTTGTTAATTGATATGGCCTCTGATCATTTTTTCTCGGAAAATTTATCGAGGAGTCATCCTCTTTCATAAAAATTTTGTGCACCAATGGCCCCCCCCTTAGGAATATTCTGGGTGCGCCACTGCTATCTATTCATTCAGAATAATAATAGCATATAAGAATTTATTTCTGTTCAGAAGTATATATTCTAGCTCAAAATACTATATTAGGCATATTTATGGCTTTTGCGTTTTACATTTTATATCAAGTAAATTTTTATTTCTGTAGTTTCTCGGACAAAGCGGGGTATTTCGGCTAGTATTCTCATAAAAATATATCCCATCGTTCAAGTTAATGGACGATCATAACAGAAATGATTAATAAAAATGAACATAAATAATTATTTAAAACATAAACGGTTCATAAAAATTATACAGAAGCTGAGATTTTCATACATGTATTTATTTGTGATATTACTCCTATTCATATATCTTCCATATATTAACTTTTTACATTATAAATTGCTCCCCTCTACATTTTCTCAGCATATGTGCTATTTGGGTATAAGTAAATGTAATGCTTTATTAGTGCTGATAAGCTCCAGCAAAACATAGCAGGATCCACACTGAATGACAGTATTCTCTCTGGGATAATAATAACATCTAAGAATGTATTTTTGTTCAGTCCAAACTTATCTTACAAGCACAAATGCCCATCTAAATATTCTATATGCCAATATTAAGAAGAGATAAAATTATATAAACAAAGTATAAATTTTTATCTTTGATAGAAAGATATGGCATAGGGTAATATGGTAGATAGAAAAAATGACATAGGGTAATATGGTAGATAGAAAGAAATTGCATAGAGTAATATGGTAGATAGAAAGAATTGGCATTTTGGAATTGAAAAGTTATTTACAAGTTTTTGCTTCTTGCATATACTAAGAGCGCTAACTTGATAATCATATCTAGTGGCTTTCGTTTAAAAGTTTGTCAGATTTTCACAAAAATAGAAATGTTAGTGTTGGGGTGTATACAAAAATATCTTTCAAACGGTGTCAATCTGTTTTCAAGCTGATGATGTCGTTGATGTCACAGAGATCGACATCATCAGCTTTTTATCGCTTATAATCACCGAATACCTGATAACCTCAGCGAGAAAATAAATTTTGTTTACAATGTATTAATAACTTTGGTTACAAACTTACTCAATCTCGCTTCTCAATCGGGATGAAATTTCAATAAGATAATGATCAGGTAGTACAAGAATGTAATCGTCAATTTCATGGGGTCGAGAATTCACTCATATCTTCCATTATAGTAGTTAGAGCCTCGTGTTGGAACTCAATACTATCAAAATTTGATGGTAATGACGTGATATGATGGACCTTGTCAACCACCACTGAAAGTCATAAAATCGAAGTACATGGATATTTTTCTTAATTGCAAATGGTATTCGGTGCTAATAAGTTCGCTGCTTTGGAAAAGCGATTACACGCCCGGAAATGCTCCCAATAGGTGAGATCTATGACCGGAAATTAATATTATATTAAGTTGACAATGGATGCTTAGTAGGATAGATTTCGTTGATCACCACTGAAAACACTGATAACCCCAATTGTATTATTAGAGTTAACTGCACATCCTAAAGATGTAAATTATGTGACTGCCTTTTGTATACAGGGACAACCTTCCTTATGCGAAATAGATCGCATTTATAAACATCTGTGGATCAATGACATCAGCACTTATAGTGCCCAGAGTCTATAGGAATCAAGTATTTCGAATAACTTTACTCTTTCAAATATAATATTTAGAAAAGCTGATACGGAGAAATAATACCTACTGATACTACCGATACCCTACATCAAAAATGTTAATTCCACCAAAGTGGCAGGAATTATAAAAAATTGAACTTCATTCTACAAGATATTGAATTTTCATTAACTTCGCCATAATCACTTTTGGCCATTTCGCGCTCGTCAATTTGGCCATATTTTTAAATGTTACCAATTTGGTGATATTTCATAAAGTTCGTCGCCAAGATAGCTAAATTGTCGTTACATTCATTGCCAAGTGTTATACATGGAAAAGCAGACATGGTAAAGGATTTCCTTTTCTTAAGTAGTACTAACCGATGAAATTAGTTCTAATCAATATATGCCTTATCCCATTAGTGGAACGAGTTAGACCTACATGAAGGATGTTTGCCCCATAATATTTCATATTGAATATAAACCTATTTATTATATTGCATTTTTTTATTTTATGTAACTTTTTCGTATAAATTTATTTTAAATATGTGTAATTATGTAACATTTTCTGATTTTTTAATGATTTTTTCAAAAATTCAGTTGAATTTTTGGCAGAGGGTTCAAAATATTCGATCATATCTAAAATCAATTGGGTTTCACTGTTGAGTGGGTGCAATAATATATCAATATTTTTTTCGAAACTCGCCATTCGTTCGTGAAACACATATTCTACAGACTCATGGACACAGACGCACTCACATACAAACATACAGACATGCATATATATATACATACATACATACAGAATCACCTCATAAACGTTAAATCCATATTCAGACATGCCTGAACCTTGCCGTTCAATCGAAAACTCGAATTTGAACTTGCGACTGCGTCACAATACTTTTCCCCTGCATTACACTATGTATGCACGGCAAGTAGTCAATGCAGTAAAGCGGCATGTCCAACTCTCGAATATACAGAGAATTAAAATATAAAAATGAAATATAAAGATAATTAAAATATAAGAATGAAATGTAAAGAGAATTAAAATTGTTATAAATTTTATTTCAACCTAAAAGACGTAAATTACATTTAATTCACCCTAAGCGCTTTTGAACGTTATACGCTCCTTATCAAAGGCTTATGACAAGATGCAAGTGCATTGGTGCTTTCAGGTCAGACGACCTGCGGACAAACTCTAAAAATTAAAAGACAGGCTGGGGTGTAGATTGTACAATTTATTTCGCCCTACAGTAGTTACAAATTTCATATTTGCGCTAATTAAGCTATTGATTTTAAATTATCAAAAACAAAATATATTACATCACTTTATCACGTACTTTTATTAATCATTTTGACCTACTGTTTGATAAAACTTTTTCTTTAACTTGTTGCAATTACCTTCGTAATATATTTTTATTTGGGTATTTGTTTATTTACCTTTATCAACATTCCCTTTGTTAAGTTGACTCTGTTTAAAAATCCAGTTTTGTTTCATGTCTTATCCTGGATTTCATACATGTTAAACCCTCTTAAACTTTATAAAGTATACTCGTCATATGACTGAATTAAAAATTTGCAAATCATTAACTCTGATAGCTAACCTTGTATAAAGCATTGGTGTACGCAACATATAAGTCCGCTGCGTGTTTGCAAACAATTGAAAATATCAGCCCTAAAAACACTCGCAGGTGCTTGACAGTGCATATTGGCTACGACGTACGTAGACACCTGACCGGTTTAGAGTTATTCAGTTTTTGAGTTCGTTGAGTTTGTTTTATAAATTTGTACAGTTCGAATTATGTTCGTCCAATATTATATTTTATCTATGTACACAATCACTTTATCTATTTTTATTTATGTACACAATCAGTTTCTGATTTCTTTCAGTTCGTTTTATAAAATTGTATAGCTCAAGTTATGTCCGACCAGTAAAAATTTTTAACTATGTATACAATCATCTGAGTTAATGCTAAGGTTCTGAGTTTCTCTTCTGTGATTGAAGTAGCCTTCTGTGATTGAAGTGTGTTTGTTGTGTGGTGTTGTATTTATGAGATCAAGTTCGTTAACTTCAAGGTAATGTTTTTAGTCTTGCCAGTGTTGATGAGTTTCTCAGAACTCTGTCAGTCCAGAGGGCCATGTTGTCTTTTTTTTGTGTTCTAACATGGTATATGTGCGTCAGTGGACAGTATGATATGCAGTGAAGTGGGTTGCCGACATCCCCACAAACAAAAGAGTCCGTGCCGCTCTTACTTATCTGATATAGGAAAGAAGGAAAAGGACCATGTCCGGTGAAGAACATTATTATTTCTCTGTTTGTAGGCTGTCTGTCTGTTCTGACTTGTGGTGTATATATGTGTGTTTTACGGCCTTTGACGATGACGTACAGAGTTCTCGCCAAGTTCTCATATGGTATTGCTTTAGGTCCGTCTTAAGGCTTGAAATCGGGAGCTTGACACCGATATGAATAGTCTCTTCAGGACGTTCTGTTGCGTTCTTTGTTGCTCCGTCCGCTCACTCATTACTCTCTATTCCTGTGTGCGCTGGAACCTAAGTCAGTTGTACTCTATAACTCAAGTTTCTAATTAGATTCTGAACATTCCTAACCTGCCAAGATGTCGTTTGGTGCTTCTTCAATGCCTCGAGACATGACAGGCTATTTGTGGCAATTACCGTGGTGGCCACCCGTGTTGTATCAACCATATTAGAGCCTCTGAAACCACATACATTTTTGCCTGGAAGACCTGGAAAAGAAGTTTTTATTTTGAAGTCTCTGTACCTGCGTATGTGTTAGATTGTAATTTGTGTGGACACAGAAAGCCGCTGTAGTACCCAAGCTTGTCTTTCAGACGTCTGTGTATATTATTGTTTTGGTCTCTTGACATTCTGTGGATGTGTGGTCCATCCTGGTATCATCTAGACAGCCGGAACAAGGTTCAGATCTCTCTCCACGTGAGCCACCCTGAGTTTGCAGACTTCGGCTATTAATCCTCCCTCTGCGAGAATATGGTGGATGAGCATGACACACGACAGCACCTGTAGGGCCTCCGTCAAAGTTGAGAGATAGGCTCTTCTCATCAGGAGCAAGAAAGGCCTTTGTGAGGATAACATTTTTCTTTCATGGTAACCCTTCCGATTGGTGCTCCAAACAACCACCACACAACAGAAGACCTTCTCAACTACTGTCAAATACCACACCTTGAGCAGCTCGGTCGAATACCCCACGTCCTGGGAGCGTGTCTTACTAGGTACCTGTGCATATGTAAAACTTCGGCTTTTAAGGCCTCAATGTGAGACATCCATGACTGGATATGGTCTAATGTAACCCCAAGATATTTCAACGTGTTTTTTGTTTGAATTCCTCGACCACCGACCCTTATTGTCAGCAATCGTTCCATGGGTTTTTTCTTTTTCTTTTTCTTTCCGTATACTATTTGGACAGATTTCTCAGCGGACACTGTGAATCCTACCTTATAGCACTAGATTATAATGTGATTGATCGCAGCCTAGCCACTCCATTTTAGCTCTCCTCTGGTACTATCGGACTTTATCATGATAAAATTATCAGCGTAAGCAGTTAGTTCGCAACATTGTGGTTCATCGTCTGTGGTATCTCATCGCCAACCTAGGTCCAGAGCAGCTGGCCTAGGCAAGGCACTTGCGGATAACCCCTTGTAGACTTCAATTTATTTATTTCCTGAACCCAAGTTGACTTACCGTTTAGAGTTATTATTACCAATATGGTGACATTTTTATCAATTTGGTGACATTTCAGCAATTTGGCAATACTCAAAAATATTCGCCAAACATTACGAACGGGTGGAGAAATGGGTTATTCATATAGTCGTATGTTATGTTATTTCCAAGATATTGAATTTTCATTAATTAGTCGGCATGTTCATTGATTTAGCATCAGTTTTATCAATTTGTCGACATTTTCGTTAATTTAGCAGCATTTAAAAAGACGCGTCAAGTTGGCGATATGACATCCAAATTTTGTCGCCAGAATTTCGCCAAGCATTGCAGATGGAGGAAGAGGTTATTCTTGTAGTAGATTCTTATATTTTTTCCAAGATGTTGAATTTACATCAATTAGTCGTCATTTTCACAAATTTGGCTACACTTTTACTATTTTGGCGACATTTTTATCAATTTGGCAACATTTAAAAATTCTCGCCAAGATAGCGATATTCCGCCAATTTCGACACCAAAGTTTTGCCAAGCATTACCCAGAGATAGATAGATAAACAGACAGATAAATCAGGTTGTTTGTATCATACATTTAAATGTTTCTTCATTTCCCTGTTTTTAGTTTTACACATTGTTGTTTTATATTTTCTAGATAATATGTCTGTTTTATATATTTTCATTTCGCATATAATTTTTTTCATAGCGACTATTAATTATATGCAAATTTTGATGGTGGGTTAGCTGAATATATATACAATGATAAATTTAAACCTGTGATGAAGAAAATAAAACTCTGTTAAGTGCACAGGCTCATTTAAATGTAACTTAAGCCTTAAGTTGAAATAAACGTTAAATTAAAATAAACATTTTAACTACTTAAAAATGTAGAAACATCAGCATGAAAAATAATCTTCATTTAAAGATATTTAGTATTTGCACTTTCTCTGTAACGTGTTTACCATATAATGCTAGTGTTTAACCTAAAACACATTGTTCGATGTTTGGTGAATCCTAATGGAAAAGTTCAAAATACAAAAAATATAGAATTTTTTTCATTGATACGTTTAGCAGTTAAGAGTACTTGTGCAAACAGTGTTATTCACGCGTCTCGGAAGCAGCTTTCCTTCCCCGTCTATTTATCCATTGTCGAGTAATGAAGAAATTGCGTGACAAGGTTCGTTCACCAGACAAATTTGACTTACGCAAATATTTTTGTCCTTCCGGGGAATATCTTCAACACATCCTTTTGAAGTTTGAATTAACGGTCTGAGAAAAAATATGAGTGGCTGCAAATAAAAACTGGTAATTGTAGTAATGCTGCTGGAACAAAAACAGCACTATGTCTGCACTGCTAAAATTGGTAGTGTAGGATCACCTAAGAACATAGTAATATGGGTAAATTTCGGGGTGAAATAAATATCTGTTTCAGATTATCAACAGCCTTGTGAACGAGATGGATGCATTTTGGTTATATATGTTAATAAAATAATGTTCTTTCCATAGCGTAATTCAAATTACCAGTGTCTGCATAATACACTATACATTCATCATTGCTTACCATAAGAAATAATGCAATAAAAATTTTAACATTTGAATAATTTATTAAAAATTCAATTTCTAATTATGAAAACTTATAAACATTATATATCGTTCAACATATTTTTTATTCTATATCTGCACATCAAATTTCATAGCATTGCTCTTTGACTATCGTGACCACTATTCTCAGATACACATACACACAGGTTGGAACCTTTCCAAAAATATTAAAATTGGGTTCAGGGAATTTTTAAGACGTACTTTTTCACCAAAATCTTTATTTTGGAATTTTCCGGGGAAGCAGTACCTTCTCATCAAAATGATATGAGATAATAAAAATTTAATTATAGTCTTCTTAAAACCCGTAATAGAAGATTTTTACAGTAACTTAGGATCATGTTCATACTGCAGCACTCAACATCGATAAGTCGGGCGCTCGAAATAACTCTTCTTCAGCTCCAAATAAATGTTACTGCTATTACAGGAATAACTTGTTATGTTACTAAAGTTTGCGAATCCTGTGGTAACATAAATTCTGACTTATCACGCAGTTGTTATCAACCATTGAGTGTGAACTGAAATAGGAACTGAAATTATTTGCCAAAAGCATCTCTAATACCATAATCATCCTAATAACATGAAATCTTGCACCTACTGTGGTTTTCTTGCTGTTGCAGCAATGTCAGTACGATGAGCGCTTAAAACCATGTAATTGATCCACTGATTATAGATGTTGAAGTGGAATCATGATACCTGTTGTTATTTCTTAACTAGAAAATACATTCGCTCTTTCTAAGAACAGTAAAGGTTATTAAAAATTAGTGATAAGCTAATACATTACTCACACACACACACACACACACACATATATATATATATATATATATATATATATATATATATATATGTGTATATATATATATATATATATATATACATATATATATACATATATATATATATATATATATATATATATATATATATATATATATATATATATATATATATATATATGCATTAATTCACGAAAATCCGTCTATTAATAATACGGATTATTTTCGAAGCTTTCGTGAAAGTAAGTTTGTTGGTCTTTTCGATGATGTTGTAATGAAAGCACATGCAGTTTTTAAACGCTAAAATACTAATTTTTGCAAAAATTCCTCGAAATAATGCTTCAACATCAAATAATTAAAAATCTAATTTGAATAAAAAAAAATTTTCGATGTCTTTGGAAATGATCTATAGTATTCCTTAACCTTACTAAATTTGATAACTGCCTGTTGCATTTCACGACCAACATACAAAAAATGACCAGACAGACATGTTTTTTAATATGATAGTTTAATTGTATAAAAACGAATTGCTGAATGAACTTTAAAAAATGTAGTATTTTCATTTACCCTATTGTATTTATTTCAGCATTTTGCGATGGTTATAAATCTCTTTTTCAAGCTTGTTCCACAATAAATGCGGATGCTCCTTTGTATTCTTTATTCAGAGGTATGTTATTTTAATCAGTTATTTAATTATTAATGCTTAGTTCAGTTGAAATATAACACTCATTAGATATTAAAACAATGGATATAGATACCATAAAATATCAGTGGGCAAGAGATCACTGGTTTAAGCCCAAGATCTGCTTTTCACCGCTTTCGGGGTTTACAGATGCTCTGCAATAGGGGTGTAGAATGTGAGATGATTCAAGGATTTAAGGAGAAACCTATTACGGAGTTCACAGGACAAACTTTAAAAGCTGCCTATTCACTCGAATCTAGGGGTCTTCTGGGAAATAGTAGTGAAAATATAAATTACAAAAGATAAATTTAAAAAAGCTGGCGATGCTCTTGGAACTGGATTGTGTCCCATCGTAATACAGATCCTACGAGTCGCAGAATTTGGAATAGGAGGTAAAATTCCTCGAGAACTGAAAGGAAGAAGTTTAAGCGGACGGGATCTAACTGTGCTTCGCGAAGCACTGGCCATGTAAGATGATTAAAATCTGCAAAACTTCTTAAGCGGAAATCAACTTATTTTCTTCTTTTTAGTTCTCAAAAGTTTATCTGTGGAAAGAATACTATAACACCAGCTTCTTCACTTTTTAGAATATTTCCCGCTCATTTTTTGCAAATAATTAGACTGTGAAAAATGTGGATGTCTTTTGTATTCCATGAAGTAATTAAGAGTATTTAAAATATTTATGCAAAATAAGTATACTATTTTTTGATAGATTTTAGAAGCAGTTCTAAAAACATAATCATCATTTTATAAAGTAAAAACCGTTTTCCTCTGCATCTATACTTGCTAAACATCAGAGGTGAGTCCCTAAATATAAACGAGGTAGGGATACTTTTCTATTATTAATCATGCATATATATATATATATATATGTATATATATTATCATAACTATCAGAAACCTTACTCCTAATTACGGACAGATGAATCCCTTGAAATTTTCAGTATCATGCTTGCAGATATTTTACAATGTATCCGTATAATGAAAGGCGTAGGAAAGTACTCATATGAAATGTTTTCTTTTAATAAAAATCGCAATCACTGTCTAAACCAAGATTTTTTTTGTCTAGATGAAGCTCTATTCTTCAAGCTGGTAGAACGATACCTTTAGCTTTCGTATTGTAATCGGACCTAATAATTTCCTGCAGACTATCGGATTGAAGTCCGATTTATACGACTTAATTCATGTTATGCTATTTTTACGCTAGAATCCCGGTTAGAATCCCGATTGCAGCAACACGCTTAAATATAAAACCGCTTTCACACATCGTCGGGTCTTTGGAATTATCGAATATTGAACATGATAGACCTCAATTATCACTGCATCCAACCTGCAAGTTGCCCACGAATCATTGAAACAAATTCAAGACCGAACTTGGCCGACTGTATAACGATCTATGCATTAAGCTACTGGGTAGATATGCTATTATTACCTACTATTTTAGAAGTGATTCCCAAATGTTCTCCAGGTTCGCAGATTTAAATCACTCTTCCGACTTATACACCTATTTACTCCCTATGTCTCTATATAGTCTACATTCTTGTAAGTGGTAATACTTGCGAATTAAAAATCGCTGTCATAAATTGTAAAATCATTCGAAAACTCAAAATATTTTTAAATGTCATGATCACCATATTTTTAACCTGAAGAGTTCAGTTTTTTTAGTACCATTGTCAAGAGCACATATCTCAACAGGGTTTGAAACCAAAGATATTTGTTAACCAGATAATGTGCCATCTATTAAACTACTAAGAATGTATTATTATATTTTATATTTAAAATAATCCCGACATTTTTGTCTAGATTTTAAGATAGATGCAAAACGTCCAATGTATATGCTCTTTTTAATGTTTACTTTCTTGTACGTAGGATCACACAGAAATTTTTGAGATACGGCAAAGTGGTACATATTAAACTTACCAAACCTGTGCAGAGTAGTCCCCTCCAACATCAATGCACTTTTAAAGGCGAATTTTTCGAAGATTAAATGCTTCAAGCCATCCATTTCTTGGAATCGATGAAAAATATGCTTTTATAGCCTCACCAATCTCATCTTCGGAATGAAAACAACGCCCACTTAATATTTTTTAGTATACAAAATAGCCAAAAATCACACATAACAAGATCAGAAGAATAGGGTGTATATGCTATCACTTTGATGTTTTTTTGTTCAAAAAATTCGACTGTCATTCTTGCTGAATGGGAAGAGGCATTGTCATGGTAAAGCATGAATCCAATAACATTCATTTTCTGAAGAATTTCAGAAAAACACTTATTGGTGTACCAGTTAGCTGTAACTACCTGCTGTCCCTCTAGCTGCATGGCTTTGGCAAGACTGTAAGACTGAAGAACACGGCATACATTACTTTTTAAACTGATCGCTGTCTTCTCACCATTGTTGGTTTGAGGTCATCTTCAAAGACCCATACATTACTTTCTTGACGTGTTGGAACGTCAAAAAACGGTTACGTTTCATCATCACTTATGATTTTAGAAATAATGCGATGTCCACCATCATTAAGTAATTTTAGGTTTTTTTTACTGATTCTGATACGTTCCGCTTTTTGTTGTTCTGTTAAAATATGGGGGACCCAACGACAAGCTAATTTTTTATATGCAGTTCTTCGTGAATAATTTTATGTATAGCTGCTGATCCAATGATAAGTTCCTTCTGTATCATTTGGTAGGTACGGCAATTATCATCAATTAACATTTTCGGAGACTACAGCTGACAAAGTCCGTCCTGTGTGTTCTTTCAGGAAAGAACTTCGACCTCTTCTAAACTCAGAAAACTATCTTGAATACAGTGGTAATGGAAATGATGGAGCATCATTTTCATATGCTAATTGTAGACGTTGTAGAAATTCCTCTTGATTTAGCCCCACTTTAAACTCATAGAAAACCATAGCTTGATAATGCTCTCACGTCAACTGCATTTTATTTTCTTTCAAAATTTATTCCACGACAGCTAAATTGTAATTGTTGCCACAAATTATCGTCTGCGGACATGAAAGTGTTCAAATTCAAATATCCGACCAATATTTCTTTTTCTAGCGTATATCGTCTGCCTCTGTTTAAAAAATTTCAGCGTAACCCTCGTAAGTGTTCGCGTCAGCCAGTTCTAGCTATTTGTATGCTAAAAACTGTGTTGGTAAAACATATTTTGTTTCTAAAATTTTCGTGTTTTACGTTTAAAATATATTGCTCTGAAGATATTTGTAGGTGGTTCTACTTTTATTTCTATTTCCACAAACTATGATAATTTGTCGTTTATTTTTGCATCGTGTAACTATATGGAATTAAATACTAATTTTGTTTTTAACTAATTTTAAATTTAAAAGTATAATGTTTAGGTTTAGCTAATTTACGTTTAAATCTAATTTTGTTTACTTTTAAATAATTTAAATATTTAAATTTTATGTGTTTTATTACGTGTTAAATATCTTAAAATAAATGCATATGTGTGCCCTTTCACATTATTTAAATATTTATATTTTAAAATGCTTTGCTTATTTTCAACAGTTTCGATTTTAAATATTACTTTATATATCAAGTAAATAATTTTAAACAGTTTAAGCTTTTAAATGAAATTCACAACCAGCTTACTTAGATAATACGTTTAACAAAGTACTTTTCAAAAACAAAATCCTGCACATGTATTTTGCTTGACACAGAATATATTACGTCCAAATATTAGCAATCCCAGTAGACATCCAAAAAACTGCTTTAAACTAAGAAAATTACCAATCCCCAACAATCGGGGTGGGGTGGGGTTCCTAGGAAAGGGAATTAACTGTATACTAAAGTATGTCTTCTAAACCTAGTGCAATAAATGCCCAATACACAGTGACCGATAACAATATTCAACAAATATTAAATCCCAATAGCCAAGTAAATTGCTGTGAGATTTAGCGTAAATCTTGGTACAAATAACATTTTATTTAATTTTGGATTATACTCTGACACTGCATGTTTAAAACATACTCAACATATTAACACATTTTTACTTTATCAACTATTTCTATTTAATTAAAATAATATTTCAGTCAGTTTTGTTTTAACAAATTTGACTATAACCGAATAAAACTAAAATGAGCTTGATATATTCTTGGGATTCTAGTATGAAAGCAAAATACTGTAATACTAAAAAAGGAATTTCGTTTACCAAAATATTCAAAAATTTTGTGCTGATACTTGAATTTACGCATTTAGAACAAACATCAAAAAGATCATACACTTAAGTATCACTTAATCTTTTCTAGAATTGCATGTTTACGAGGATATCGAAAAATTGTAAGATAATACTACATTCACGGTAAATAACTTTACAAACAGTGCCATAAAAGTAAACAAAGGATATTTAAAGTCCTTTTGAAGTTATGTTAAAGTGACCACTCAACGAAATCGAGGATACTCTGTGCATCTTCCTGTATCAAGTTTTAATATTTGAGTGGTAACCGATTTACTTAGCCTTCTTTTAAATTACATATTGAAATATAAGTTGAACACTTAAATAATCTGAAACGCCACTTCAGTAAAAAATAACGAAAATTTAATTTTAAGAATCTTACGAAAATTTTATGAAGTCGGTTCAAAGAGTTTTTAAAAAGAATAAATGTACATAAGGCCAGGACACCATGCGAAAAAAAATATCGTCCTTTTTTCAGACTTAAGAGAAAATGTTAAATTGTATTCTTAATTAAAGGAGCTCTTTAATTTTTGTTGATTATTCAAGAAAAGAACCCGTGATCTTCGAAACTCTTTCATCCTCTGTTCAAATAATCATCCGTTTTTGTTCCCATTAATTTCTTATCACATTTAATCTGTTAAGTATCGAAGAAGCTTTGCAAAAATAACTGAAGAATACTTAAAATATAATTTTATTCATGCATATCCTGCTTGGCTTAAGACGTACAAAATAAACACAAATCAGCACCCTTAATATGTTTCTCCAGAATATACTCATGTCCAAAAGTTAAGCATAATTCGTAAAATGCGAAAAATTCGAAATAATATGGATGCAAAGGTTTCCAATCAGTTGTGGAGAATCGCGGGACGAAGGTAAATCATTGAGCATATGCAAAATGGTTCAGTCAACGTCGACATGCGCAAAGCACCGGCGCACGTCGGAACAGGTATAAAACGGCCTCAAGCGGCATGGCCAGTTGAGGCAGAATTTCGCACTTGCTGGGGTACGGAGCATAC
The DNA here is from genome assembly GCA_951213105.1 of Amaurobius ferox. NCBI lineage: Eukaryota > Metazoa > Arthropoda > Arachnida > Araneae > Amaurobiidae > Amaurobius > Amaurobius ferox. The sequence goes on along the minus strand of OX578139.1, from coordinate 91,924,993 downwards.
TTAACAATAAAGAAAGACGAAATATGTCACAAAGATGGCAACTGGACATGTTTATTGGGACAGATTAATGGAATGCTGGAATCCGGTGATCCCAAACCGAAGCGTCTCGAATTCTGAATGTGCCTCAGTGTGTGGGCCTCCAGAGTGTGGCAGAGGTTCCAAACTACTCTTCTTCTTCTTCAACCCAATCCGTGCCCCTTGCCAACAAAGAGCTTAAAGGGAGTAGCTTCACGGCCGGGAAAGTGAAAAGGAACACAATACATCAAACCATATAAATCCACCACCACAACACCAATGGATAAACATTAAGAAACCGACAAGCCCTCTAAAAAAATTTTTTTAAAGAAAAAACCGGCCAAACTGGTTACAAGGCAAAATTTTCAAGTACGTCTGCATCATTTGGCGGGAAAAATTTTCACAGACGAGCAAAGTTGACAGGTACATCCTCCACAAATTTATTAATTGAGTGGAATAATATGTTGATGTAAATGTCCTAGAATTTGAAAAAAAAAACATATACAGGTTCACTCCCTTGCAAAAGAGCAAATTTAAATAATAACATTTTTATATATTAGACATTTGCGAAGAACAATTATCATACCAAGGGTTAAAATTTAAAATATATTTACAAATTTTTCAATTTTTACAACATATTTACAAATTTACAAATTTTTACATACTCGTATTTGCATATATGTTACCGTGAAAGACCGAAATTTGGAGAATGTCGACTTTTACCGGTGGTTGTCAGCATTCACATAGTCGCTTGGTGTATATCCAAAATATTTGCCAAATATCCTTATTTCTCACTAACACCGGCAAATGTCGACATTCACCATGCACTAATGGTGAATGTCGGAGGTTTGCATTTTCTTCTCCGTGTTTCAGGCGCAAAAAAACGTCACAAGGATGACGAAACTTTTTCGCCTCGCTTGCTGAGAGGAGTGACCAATCACGGTGAGTAGAGGGGTTCGTCACTCTGTGGAGGAGTGTTAACTGCGGGACTAACCCCGGAGAATTTAAATGCCGTGGTAGATTTAAAGGGCAGCCCGGGATTTGTTTTTTTGAACATGTAGCTTTAGATTCTAGCGAGAGAGGAAGAAGGGATGCTCGATATTACTTGCCTTCTTAATAATGATAGCAGTTGTACTTGGATAAATGTTAATCATTAAGATTTTAGTTTTAAGTTTATTCAATAAAGAACTTTGCATTTATACCGTATATGTCAAAATAGGAGAAAGCTTAAGTAACAGCACATGTAAATAAACTGTTGAACTTAAAACAAACAGTACATTCTAAATGAGAAAAGAAAATAATACCAATAAAAAACTTTCTTAATTATGTGACTGAAATCTTATTTATTACAACAACTTAAACTTTTATGACACTTTGAATAGCACAAGATTCCCTTGCTTTTACAACTGCCTTTATTTGTGGAACACTTCCTTTTGCAATGACAGCTTGTATAGCCTTGCACTCCACTTCTCGAATTAGCTACAGCTGCTTCTCTCAGCGACATTTCTTGAGAAGAAATCTTATCTATGGAAAGTAACTTTTCTTTATAAATTACGAACTGATTACGGGTATAAAGCTGCTTGAGGGTACCATTTTCATTTGCTAGTTTATAAAAGTCAGAGTCTTCTATTCCAACAACAATTGCCAACACATTTCGGCCATCTGTACGACCACGGTCGACATCAGGGACGTATTCGTACGGTATCACCAATTTGAGTAGGAGGACTTTTTTTTTTGAGGTTCGTAACATTTTCGTTGCTTGAAGTAGGAGATTCTCTTTCGCGGTCGATCTTTTTATAGAAATAAACTCGTGTTGTTCAGTCAGGGCTTGATATGAAGACGTGGTAGGTTGCAGGTCCTCTTCAATATTTCTCGTTGGAATATGGTTTTCGGTATGGCCATTGCTCAAATTTTCTTCAAAAGTATTAACAGTTTCGTCAAGCTGTTCTTCGGTTTCAAAAGTATTAGCAATTTCTTCGAGTTGTTCTTCGGTTTCAATATTTGCAATTTGTTCGCCAGGCAAAAAAGACGATGCTATGCCTCTTTTTGGTTTAATGCCAAACATGGCTTCATAAGGATTTGGTGTATTCCTTAGTGGTATGTAGTGTTCTTGGCAAACTGAACAAAGGGCAAACCATCTGACTATTTATTTGTATCGTTATCGTTCATCCATGCAGTTAACATATTCTGTATATCATGATTAGCCCTTTCAACTGAGCCTTGTGTTTGACTATGACGAGGCTTTCCATGAACTGTCTTCACATCTTTCCACATAGCGCATAGTTCGGATATGACTTGATTACTGTATTCCCTACCATTATCTGAATGCAATATAGCTGGAGCACCAAATGTTAAAAATATTTGAAGAAGGTAATACGCAACTTCTTCAGCTGTCTTAGTTTTCAATGGTCGTAGCTGGACAAACTTAGTTAAATGATCTTGATACACCATTATGAACTTATATTCACCATCCCTGTGTGACTGCAGGTCTATCAGATCAACTTGACATCTTGAGTTTAACTCAGAACTGACCATTGGTTTCACAACAATACCTTTCTTAGGTGCACTATGTTTCATTTGACATTGTGTACATAAATTTAAATACAGCATTACAACTTCATATGTAATATTTTTGTATTTGACTTGCAAATCTTTAAGCATACGTGTTCTTCCTCCGTGGCCTATTCTGGTGTGAGTTTCAAATAGTATACTGAACAATTCATCATTGGTAACATAATACTGTATATTCGTTTCTCCAGGTTTTAATGGTACAATTAAATCTTCATCATTAATTTTTAAAACGTCTAAACGTCTTAATCGTCTGTAATCCAAAGATGTGCTGCACTTAGTTTTAACAGAAATCACTTCAGAAAGTATTTTAGAGTACTTTTCTTGAGAAAACTAAAGACAATTGTCTTCTAGTTTACTCGCAATTAATGCATTTAACTTTTCAAAAAAAAAAGATCACGATTCACTGCAGTATCCATTCAATATAAATTAGGGTATCGGACAAAAAAATAAAATTTTTCGAAAACGTTACGCGCACCATCAAACCTTGCATAAGACTGACAAACAGTAATGTTCCAGAGTATAACAAATACATGCCACATAACTTTAATCGCAGCAGAACAAAGGATTTGGTGCCTCTCTGTTGACCTCGGCTTCTCTTTTCGACCTCCACCAGAGCATATCTGTGCTTGTCGACATACACCAGTGATGGTCCGAATGCACAAGAATATAATCAAATATTTGGTCTTTCACCGACGTATTTGGTATGTGTTGACATTCACCGGTGAAAGTCGACATTCTCCAATTTCGGTCTTTCACAGTAACATATATACAATAAATACACTTAAATTTCAACTCCCCGAATTACATACAATGCGACATAACTGTATTTACAATATTTACAATTTTTCCGTTAGGTGGGCAAAATACACAAAATGACTGGTTATTCTAATATCATTAATTTGTATCTGGTAAGATGTATCTAAGAGACCTATATCTAGGTTTTGTTATATTTAATAAACAAGAAAGTAGCTATAGCAAAAGGGCTTATTAAAAACTTTAAAACATTTTATAACTAGGAGGTATTATGTGTAACCGAATAGTACTATAACAGAAGACAAAAGACCTTTAGATCAGAACAAGCCGAAGGTCGCAAAGATAAATCAACTGCAGTTGTCACACACTCCTGCAGCGGGTGCCAACGGCCGTACCGTGATGAAAACACCGGTTCTCGTTAGGTCACGGAAGTCAGGCAGCAACGGGCGCGGTTAGTACTTGGGTGGGTGACCACCTGGGAACACCGCGTGCTGTTGGCACATTTCGGGCGCGGTTGCCCGGTGGTTTGCGCGCTGGATTTGCACGCTGCCACAACTGTCGGCGTGTTCATGCGGAGTACGATCACGTTAAACATGTGGGTCCGTAAGTCCTTCCGAGAGGTTGGTGGTAGGGGAAGAATGGTACGGTCCCTGTAGATACCTCCCCCACTGGGTGTCGGTTTAAATTGGGTGGCACTTCCCGACCGTCCAAACAGTTATCTTACACCTTTCTGGTAGGTCGGACGGTCTGGGTCTCAACAACAACAACACTCCTGCAGCGACCAGGACGCATGCCTCTATGTAGCTGGTGGACGAGGAACTAGCCACGACCCTATTAAACCACAAAGTCCGTCCTTTTGATAAAGATTTAATAAGGTGCCACCTAAGGGTCAGCGGGCAATCGGACACATAGTGGTCAGCATCCCCCACTGCCCCACAGGAACAGAAGGAAGAGAGTTTTATTTTGAACCTGTGCAGATAAGCGGGGAAAGGACCATGTCCAGTAAAGAAAAATATAAGGGATCTGTTAATCATGTGGCGGGACAAGTCAAAAGACGGACAACAGGACGGGCCCGCACGCCACCGTCCCACGAACCACTGAGCGACTGCTATTTCCCAATCACCGCCGTCCTAACAAATCCGGACAGAAGCGAGTAGGTGGTAGGGACATCCAGCGGCTCGCCGGACCTAGCCGCTAACTTCGCGTTACTGTCTGCCTGCTCGTTACCAGTAATGCCCACATGGACCTTAACCCATTGAAGAGAAACATAGTCCCGACAAAGCTGCAAATTCTTTTTAACATCGGCCAGAAGCCGGGAACGATTTTTGACCGAGAACAGCGCAGCAATTGAAGAAGCGCTGTCAGTGAAAATAACAGCAGAACCACCCGACTCGGGAGCCCAATTTCCGGCTTAGTTAATATCGCAAAGTTCAGCTTGGAAAACTGAATTGAAATTATTAAGTTTGTATTTACTAGTATGGACTAAATTATCATCTTCATAGACGCAGAAAGCAAAACCCACTTCTCCGTCAATCTCCGACCCATCAGTAAAAATCGGATACCGGGGTTTGTCCGCAGCTCCGTCCAAAATCAGGAGCCTTTCATTCAGGGGAAGGGAGCTCGACGCAATCCGGTCGTCAAATCCTGTCGGAGGAGGCAGCAAGGGATCAGTAAACAAATTGAACCTCCTCTTTCAAAAATGGAATTTCATATAGCTAGCCTCTAGAACGGCCTGGGTGGGTGGAATGCCCAGGAGAGAGAATAAAGCAAAGTAGGGAGAGGTCCGGTACGCGCCGGAGATCTGCGAAAAGAACGGCCGTTTCAACGAACGGAGCATCAGGCCCTGCTCTTTAGTCAGCGCCCCAGCCCAAATTCCGGTGCAGTAGCACGCGACCTTCTCCACTACGGCTTCAGTTCCAAACTACTGGAGATCCTACCCGACAACGAGTACCAGGTCGTCTAATGGTAACAACCACTCGGCAGGGCCGATAATTTTTGATAACTGCGCGAAGCCAGAGAACCGTTCTGCCAAATAACTGGGTTCACAGGAGTCACTGATTCGAGACAAATCGTTTACAGGAAACTCATGCACGTTGGTCTCTGTACCAGACGACCAGCAGTTTGCACCCCCATGACGTCTGCAGAGAAACGCGCGCGTTTTCAGTGAAGCTTGGAACATCGGCAATGGAGTGGACGAGAGTGGGGGCAATGTCATGTTCAGTGGCGATTCCAGGTTTACCTGCAAACTGATTCTCATCGTACCACGATCTGGAGAGGACATGGAACGTGTTTTCGCCCGGAAAACATCACGGAAAGACATCGTTTTCCGTTTGGAGGGGGGGGTCATGGTCTGGGCAGGCATCATTATAGACGACCCCACGGATCTCCATATCTTTCACATAGTGTCGGTTACCGGTCAAAGATGATCCTTCAGCCTACCGTTCGATTGTTTCGAGGTGCTGTTGGTTCTGATTTCATATTCATGCTTGGTAACACGCCTCCTCACCGTTCGGCTTTGGTCGACGACTTCCTTCAAACTGAAGATATCCAGCACATGCAGTGGCCTGCCAACTCTCCTGATCTGAATCCAATAGAGCATTTGTGGGATATGTTCGGGAGACATCTGGCAGCCCTCAGCTACCCACCAAGTTCCGTTCAGGGATTGAAAACTGCTTTCTGTGAGGCTTGAAAATCTTTGAGCACACATCTCATCCAAACTGTCATCTAAAGAATGGGAAGTCGTTGTACAGCATGCGTGGCTAACCGAGGTTCCCACACACAGTATTAAACTGCTACATTCATTGTTTTAATCATTCTGTTTCTCTGGGATTGACATTGGTGTTGTGATCCATTTTCTTTCAACCCTTTTCTTTGGATAACAAAAGTCGTTATTATCCTTGTTTTGCATTGTTTTCTTATTCTATATTCCTATTACACCCACATACCGCTAGTCCGGCCGTCCAAGCAGTTACCTTACACCTTTCTGGTAGGTCGGACGGTCTGGGTAACAACCCACATACCGCTTTTCCTTCCAATCCGATGTAGATTTCCTGAAATTTTCACACAAATAACAACTATGCTTAACTTTTGGACATGAGTGTATATACATATGGTGGGTCTTTACAATTTGAACTGGGAATTTATTGAAACCGAATATTCAAGGAGAATTTCGCCGTGGTAAAAATATGGTTCATAATAAACACATACGCATCTGATTTGAGAGCAGAATTTTTTCATTTGAAAAATAGGATGGGATTTCATACATTTTTTGTTAAACATAACATCTCAGAGTTCATTCGATGATTAAACATTTGGTTTTACATTATTTCAACATGATGTGTAAGTTTGAGTCTACAAAAAACAAGAGCTAAGCAGGGATATAATAAAATAAGCAAAATAAAAAACCATCATGAAACGTGCAGTCCCTATATGCACTCCGAGAAAAACGGTTCCAGTTTTGACACCATCCGATATCTTCTAGTAACCTTAAATGGTGATTTCAGTTGTTGTTTTTGTTTACACTTTTGTTTGTTGTAGCATCACAGGAAATTAATAAGGCATGTTTTAACATATTACAACCATTGTTAAAATTCATTTTAATAGACACATACTTAGTGAAATGTTTCTTGACATTCTGAAATTATTTACACAATTCGTTGACTTGCATCATTTCTTAAATACCCATTAAAAAAAATCATAGATTAAAATTTAGAGCAGTTGCCAGTATGAAGTACTACCAAAGACCACAAATTTCCTAACATCATTTTCAACACTCATTGATTTCAAACATTTTTTAAGCGTAGTTAAATTTCACAAATGGCTTCGAAAAATTTAGGAAATACTCAAATTATCAAGTAAAATGTGAAAATAAAATTAGGAAAATATGTTAGGTAGATTTATAAATAAAAATTGAAATAATAATTATACCCATATAATACTAAGAGATCACGTGACTATTTAAAAAAAATATGGCATCCATGTTTCTTATTGCTGAACCCGTTAAATAAATTGCCCTATATAGTAAATAAAAGTTTGATTTGAAATTATCATATATTGTTCCTAAATTTTTCTTGTGTCTGAATAACATTTTGCTTACACTTTTGTTTGTATGTGATCTCCGAAATTGTAATTTTAAAACGTTTGCAATTTACTTGAAGTTAGGCATGCAAAACTGTTCATTTATAAAACTAATAACTAAAATATGAGCATTGTCTGTACTATCATTTTATTTGGAACATAACTTATGTATGCATACAAAGGAGTTTAATAATCAAGAACAGATGTTCATTAGCTTTGAACCACCTATGTATTGAACATTCAATGTTTTGCGGATAGCATTTAACATTTAAATTTTACTTCCTCTATTAATTTTTTAGATACAGAAACTTTGAACTTTGAAAATTAACTTAATTCGAATTTTATCAGAAATATAAATTTACGCTTTTTAAATTTTCATATCATAAATTTGTACATGATAGTACATAACACTGTACTAATTAAAATATTATCAAGGTCTGAATATCGGTAGTTAAATTGTAAACAATGTTTGAAAAAAAAATGGCCAGTATTTTAAAATGTAAATAATTTTAAGTTAATCATCAAAAAATTTTTAAACATAATAAAGTAGTTAATTGCATAATAGTAGTTTTGTATTGCATAATAGTAGTTAATTGCAATATAACAGTTAATTGCATAATGTGAATTATGAAGAATGATTATAATTGAAAGCAAACTAATGATTGCATAGCTTAATGATTGATATAAATTTAGCAGCATAGCTTAATGATTGATATAAATTTAACAGCTCATTCAACTTCAAAGTATTTCATAAATATTAGTAAATTGCTTATTTGTTTCCAATAGATGTAGTGTTTGCTGTATAGAATGTGTCGTGTACATATAAAAAAAAAACTAATTTGTAGCCATTCAACGAGTATGTCAAATTACAACTAGTGTATATATATATATATATATATATATATATATATATATATATATATATATATATATATATATATATATATATATATATATATATATATATATATATAGATTTATATAAATACGTTTATATATATATACATATATGGCTAAATACCTGCTATAAAATGATCCGAAACACATAATTGGGCGAAAAATCAGGCCAAATTAAAATTTTTAGATTTCTATAAATACCTAAATATATATATATATGGTTAAAATACCTGCTATAAAATAATCCAAAACCCATAATTGGGAGAAAAATCAGGCCAAATTAAAATTTTATAGATTTCTATGCAAAATTGATCTATAATATCCATGTAATGTAGCAGACTTATTGCCAAGCGGTAAATACGCTGCCGTAACCCTAACCGCAATGCTTCAAAATACACAACTGTATATTTCTCGCCAAAAAACTGATAAAAATACAGTGCTTTCACTCGCAGTTTTACATTTAGCCCAATTTCTTCAATTGTCCGACAACCCTATCACCAAATTTTTTGCTAGAAAATTGGTTAAAAGTTGTCTGATCTAAGTGGTTGTTCCAAAAGTTTTTGAATGTGATATGGTCTTTAGAGTGTCTTAAAATAGTATGATTCCGAAATAGAATGCGATATAGTACACCTTGAAGTTTTATACCTCTAGTGCTAAAATGTTTGTAATTTCCATGCATGTTTGCGAGGCACAAATTTTGAAATTTAGACCTTCTAATTTTTAGGATTCAAGATAAAAAATGTTCTTCCTGATTTATATTCAATTAGTTTGGGGCCCAGTATAAACGGAAAATACTTGTAAGAATTTATCCGGATATAAAAAAAAACCTGATGTGGGCAGCACATGACTTTCCTTATATAATGCAATGAATTTACTACTTTTACAGTTTAAAAAAATGTTATTCATATAGTAGATATTTATATTATTTCCAAGATATTGAAATTTCTTCAAGTAGTCGTCATTTCCATTAATTTAGCGTAATTTTCATACATTTGGCGAGATTTTCGTTAATTTAGCATTATTTGAAATATCGCCAAGTTGGCCACATTCCGCCAAATTCGTCGCCAAAAATCTCCGCCAAGCGTTATGCACGAAGAAATAAGTTATTCTTACAGCAGATAAATAACTACTGGAGTTCAAATACAAAAGTATTGCTCAAAGTATATTTTTTCATGAATGGAACGAGCTAGTTCCACGAGAATGATGTCACCAAATTTATCGCATGGTATTACATATGAAAAGTGAACATGTTTCTCAATAGGATATATATTACTTTCCTTAAATACATAATGTATAAGGAAAGTATTGTGACGGGGTCGAAAATTCGAATTCGAGTTTTCGACGGGAGAGCACGTTTCAAGCATCCCTGATCACGAATCAAACATTTTTGAAGTGATGTCTGTGTGTGTGTGTGTGTGTGTGTGTGTGTGAAAGTATGTGTGTATGTGTGTGTGTGTCAGTGAGCCTGTGGAGACGATAACTGACGAACGAATGGACCGATTCGAACCAAATTTGGTACAAAAATCACAATCCGTAAACACTGGAAGCCTATTGTTTCTATACGCAATCGAATGTTCAGAACCCCCCCTAAATTTTCGAATGAAATTTTGAAAAAATCGTCAAAAAATTAAAACCACTAATAAAGTTACGCAAATAGACATTTCTTATGTAATTTTTCATTAGAAAACGATTGACATAAATTTTAGAACGCTAACGTGAACCGTTCTCGAGATATTGTACATTATTTAAAAAAATTATCAAAAAGTCAAATAAAATAAAAAGAAAAATATTTCCTATTGAGAAACATGTTTACTTTTCATATGTAATACCATGCGATAAATTGAGTGACATCCTTTTCGTGGATCTAGCTCGTTCCATTCTTGAAAAAAGATACTTTGAATAATACTTTTGTATTTGAACGCCAATAGTCATTTATCTGCTTTAAGAAAAACTTATTTCTTAGTGTATAACGCTTGGCGAGATTTTGGCGACGAATTTGTCGGAATGTCGCCAACTTGGCGACTTTTTTGAAATGTTGCCAAATTAACGAAAATCTCGCCTAATGGATAAAAATGACGCTAAATCAATGAAAATGACGACTAATTGTCAAAAATTCAATATCTTGGAAAGAATATTAGTATCTACTACATGAAAATCCTATTTTCTTACTGTAAAAGTAGTAAATTCATTACATTATATAAGGAAAGTCATGTGTTGCCCACATCAGATTTTTCACTTTCCTTATATACATAATGTATAAGGAAAGTATTGTGACGGGGTCGAAACGTCGAATTCGAGTTTTCGACGGGAGAGCACGTTTCAAGCATCCCTGATCACGAATCAAACATTTTTGAAGTGATGTCTGTGTGTGTGTATGTGTGTGTGTGTGTGTGTGTGTGTGTGTGTGTGTGTGTGTGTGTGTGTGAAAGTATGTGTGTGTGTGTGTGTGTGTGTTTGTGTGTGTCAGTGAGCCTGTGGAGACGATAACTGACGAACGAATGGACCGATTCGAACCAAATTTGGTACAAAAATCACAATCCGTAAACACTGGAAGCCTATTGTTTTTATACGTGATCAAATGTTCAGATCCCCCCTAAATTTTCGAATGAAATTTTGAAAAAATAGTGAAAAAATCAAAACCGCTAATAAAGTTACGCAAATAGACATTTTTTATGTAATTTTTAATTAGAAAACGATTGGCATAAATTTTAGAATGCTAACATGAACCGTTCTCGAGATATTGTACATTTTTCAAAAAAATTATGAAAAAGTCACATAAAATAAAAAAAATTCCTATTGAGAAACATGTTCACTTTTCATATGTAATACCATGCGATAAATTGAGTGACATCATTCTCGTGGATCTAGCTCGTTCCATTCATGAAAAAATATACTTTGAATAATACTTTTGTATTAGAACGCCAATAGTCTGCTGTAAGAATAACTTTTTTCTTAGTGCATAATGCTTGGCGAGATTTTGGCGACGAATTTGGCGGAATGTCGCCAACTTGGCGACTTTTTTGAAATGCTGCCAAATTAATGAAAATCTCGCCAAATGGATAAAAATGATGCTAAATCAATGAAAATGACGACTAATTGTCGAAAATTCAATATCTTGGAAAGAATATTAGTATCTACTATAAGAAAATCCTATTACTTTCCTTATATACATAATGTATAAGGAAAGTATTGTGACGGGGTCGAAAATTCGAAATCGAGTTTTCGATGGGAGAGCACGTTTCAAGCACCCCTGATCACGAATCATACATTTTTGAAGTGATGTATGTGTGTGTGTGTGTGTGAAAGTATGTGTGTGTGTGTGTGAGAGTCTGTGAAGACGATAACTGACAAACGAATGGACCGATTCGAACCAAATTTGGTACAAAAATCACAATCCGTAAACACTGGAAGCCTATTGTTTTTATACACAATCGAATGTTAAGAACACCCCTAAATTTTCAAATGAAACTTTGAAAAAATAGTCTAAAAATCAAAACCACTAATAAAGTTACGCATATAAACATTTCTTATGTAATTTTTCATTAGAAAACGATTGACATAAATTTTGGAACGCTAACATGAACCGTTCTAGAGATATTGCACATTTTTCAAAAAAATTATCAGAAAGTCATATAAAATAAAAAAAAATATTTCCTCTTGAGAGACATGTTCACTTTTCAGTAATACCATGCGATATATTGGATGACATCATTCTCGTTGATCTAGCTCGTTCCATTCATGAAAAAAGATACTTTGAGTAATACTTCTGTATTTGAACGCCAATAGTCATTTATCTGCTGTAAGAATAACTTATTTCTTTGTCCATTATGCTTGGCGAGATTATGGCGACGAATTTTGGCGGAATGTCGCCAACTTGGCGACTTCTTGAAATGTTGATAAATAAACGAAAATCTCGCCCAATGGCTGCTAAAAATGACGCTAAATCAATGAAATGACGACTAATTGTCGAAAATTCAATATCTTGGAAAGAATATTAGTATCTACTATAAGAAAAACCTATATATTTTACTGAAAAGTGGTAAATTCATTACGTTATATAAGGAAAGTCATGAGTTGCCCACATCAGATTTTTTTTTTATGTTATATGACTTTAAGATATTTTTTGGAAAAATGTGCAATATCACGAGAACCGTTCATGTTAGCGTTTTAAAATTTATGTCAATCGTTTTCTAATAAAAAATTACATAAGATATGTCTATTTGCGTAACTTTATTAGTAGTTTTGATTTTTGACGATTTTTTCAAAATTTCACTCGAGAATTTAGGAAGGTTCTGAACTTTCGATTGCGTATAAAAACAATAGGCTTCGAGTGTTTACGGATTGTGATTTTTGTACCAAATTTCGTTCAAATCGGTCAATTCGCTCGTCAGTTATGGTCTCCACAGACTGACTGACACGCACACACACACACACACACATATACACACACACACACATACACACACACACACACTCACACACATACACACACACATACTTTCACACACACACACACACAGACATCACTTCAAAAAAAATGTTTCATTCGTGATCAGGGATGCTTGAAACGTGCTCTCCCGTCGAAAACTCGAATTCGAATTTTCGACCCCGTCACAATACTTTTCTTATGCATTATGTATATAATGAAAGTTAAAAAAAAATTAAATCGTTACTTAGAGGTTTTTTAAAAACAAGAACTTAGTAAGTAAAATTAATTTGCTTATGCTTTAAGTTCTTATTTAACATTAAAATTATTTTTTTATTAGAAAAACACATATTAAATTAGACAAAGTAAATGTTTTCTAATTGCTGCATTTCTCGAAGACGAACCTCAATTACCACGAAAATCACTTGCTAACCTTCCACGCTGTAACAAATAAGTCCAATGTCTGCTAACCGATTATTGATGGTGAAATCAATACTAATCACTGATGAAGCAAGCATCTCAACAGTGTTTTGTAAAAGAAAATTTCTGTTTCAAACGATTTTATAATGCTATATATTTTTACTTTCCTTATATTAATAATGTATAAGGAAAATATTGTTACGGGGTCGAAAATTGGAATTCGAGTTTTCGACGGGAGAGCACGTTTCAAGCATCCCTGATCACGAATCAAACATTTTTGAAGTGATGTCTATGTGTGTGTGTATGTGTGTGTGTCAGTGAGACTGTGGAGACGATAACTGACGAACGAATGGACAGATTCGAACGAAATTTGGTACAAAAATCACAATCCATAAACACTGAAAGCCTATTGTTTTTATACGTAATCGAATGTTCAGAACCCCCCCTAAATTTTCGAATAAAATTTTCAAAAAATCGTCAAAAAATCAAAACCACTAATAAAGTTACATAAATAGACATTTGTTATGTAATTTTTCATTAGAAAACGATTGACATAACGTTTAGAACGTTAACATGAATCGTTCTCGAGATATTGCACATTTTTCTAAAAAGTTATCAAAAAGTCATATAAAATGAAAAAAAAAAAATTCCTATTGAGAAATATGTTCACTTTTCATAGGCAATACCATGCGAAAAATTGGGTGACATCATTTTCGTGGATCTAGCTCGTTCCATTCATGAAAAAAGCTACTTTGAGTAATACTTTTGTATTTCAACGCCAATAGTCATTTATCTGCTGTAAAAACAACTTATTTCTTCGTCCATAACGCTTGACGAGATTTTGGCGATGAATTTGGCAGAATATCGCCAATTTGGCAACTTTTTGAAATGTTGTCAAATTAACGAAAATCTCACCAAATGGATAAAAATGATGCTAAATCAATGAAAATGACGACTAATTGTCGAAAATTCAATATCTTGGAAAGAATATTAGTATCTGCTATAAGAAAAACTATTTTTTTTACTGTAAAGGTAGTAAATTCATTACATTATATAAGGAACGTCATGTGTTGATCACATCAGATTTTTATTTACCTGTCAGAAATCACACAGTTTTATAAGATAAAGTCTGACGGACTGGTTAAAATATATAAAGCAATAAATTATAAAAATTTTACATAAATTTGCTAAATATTAGCTGTGTTTTGGTAAGTCAATACTGCTAAACGTATCTTCTATAAGAATACTGGTGTATTATTCGTTCCATATTGGCGTGATAATATGTCTGTATTCACTGGCTCAGGGTGCAATATTTTTATAATAGTCCATTAATTAACGCAAACAGGGTTCACAACTTTCCCAGTAGGGCCTCCAAAAAGACCTATCGCAATTAACAGCTTGGCGATTTAGAATTTTTTTAATTATTGTCTATCAGTATTACTTTCCTTGTATACATAATGTATAAGGAAAGTATTGTGACGGGGTCGAAAATTCGAATTCGAATTTTCGACGGGAAAGCACGTTTTAAGCATCCCTGATCACGAATCAAACATTTTTGAGGTGTTGTCTGTGTGTGTGAGGAAATACGTGTGTGTGCGTGTCTGTGAAAATATGTGTGTGTTAGTGAGTCTGTGGAGACGGTATATCACGAAAGAATGAAGCGATTTGAATGAAATATGGTGCAAAAATTACAATAAGTAAATGCTGGAAGTCTATTGTTTTTAAACGCAGTCGAATGGTCAGACCCCCCCCCTCCCCCTAAATTTTTTAGTGAAATTTTGAAAAAATCATCAAAAAATCAAAACCTTTAATAAAGTTACGCAAAAAAACATTTCTTATGTAATTTTTCCTTTGAAAACGAATGACATAAACTTTAAAACGCTAGCTCGAAGCGTTCTCGAGATATTGCACATTTTTCACATAAATGTATCAATAAAATCCCATAAATTAAAAAAAAATATTAACTTTTGAGAAACATGTTCACTTTTCATATGTAATATCATGCGATAAATTGATTGACATCTTTCTAGTGGATCTAGCTCGTTCCATTCATGACAAAACATACTTAGTAATACTGTTGTTTTTGAACGCCAATAGCCATTTATCTGCTATAAGAATAACTTATATCTCCATCCATAATGCTTGGCGAGATTTTGACGACGAATTTGGCGGAATGCCGCCAACTTAGCGACTTTTATAAATGTTGCCAAATTAACGAAAATATCGCCAAATGGATAAGAATGACGCTAAATCAATGAAAATGGCGAATATTTGACGAAAATTTAATATCTTTGAAAGAATACTATTAACTACTATAAGAATGACCTATTTTGGGTGTTACTGCAAACGTAGTAAATTCATTGCATTGTATACGGAAATACATGTGCTGCCCACATCAGATTTTTTTATTCTAATGTTTGAAATATTTATTTTTTATAGAAATATCTACACGTGCTCTTTCAAAATCCAGTTAACCAAATATGCCGCCCACCTAACGGCTTATATATCGTAAATTTAAATCCCAAGATTATTAAATGTATACTGTCCAGATTATTTGAATGCTTTGACTGTCTAGAAATCCTAGATTATTTTAGTACTGGTGAACTCAAATTTCAGAAACTATTGTGACTGTCAGCAAGTTGCTAGAAATGTTGCTAACAATTTAAAGAAAAAGTTTTTAACGAAAAATTAGAGTAATTGAAGTGTACTCGTAAATAATTTGAGTAATCGCTTAGAGTAATGAAAAATTAGAGTAAAAATAAGAGTATCCTTTCTCATTGACTATAGCATCTTTTAGTGCACAAATATTATCATTTATCGTACATTTTCAATGTATCTTTTTATATCTATATTTTCTTTACATTTGCGCATGCGCACATTTTTCGGTCACCTGATAAGTACAAGCATTTGGAAATGTAATTTGATCCGTAAATCATAAGGCGCTATTACTTTACTTACATACATAATATATAAGGAAAGCATTGTGACGGCGTCGAAAATTTGGATTTTAGTTTTCGACGGGAGAGCACGTTTCAAGCATCCCTGATCACGAATCTAACATTTTTGAAGTGATGCGTGTGTGTGCGTGTGTGTGTGTGAAAGTGTGTGTATGAGTGTGTGAAAGTGTGTGTGTGTGTATGTGTGTGTGTGACAGTGTGTCTGTTTGTGTGTGTGTGTGTTAGTGAGTCTGTTTGAGACGATATCTCACGAACTAATGGAGAAATTCGAATGAAACTTGGTACAAAAATTACAATCCGTGAATACTGGATGTCTATTGTTTTAAAACACAATCTGATGTTCAGAACCCCCCTAAATTTTCGAGTGAAATTTTGAAAAGTCATCAAAAAATCAAAACCTTTAATAAAGTTAGCAAATAGACATTTCTTATGTAATTTTTCCATAGAAAACGATTGACATAAACTTTAGAACGCTAGCATGAACCGTTCTCGAGATATTGCACATTTTTCAAATAAATTTATCAAAAAACCAAATAAATTGAAAAAAATATTAACTGTTAAGAAACATGTTCACTTTTCATATGTAATATCATGCGATAAATTGGGTGATATCATTCTCGTGGATCTATTTCGTTCCATTCACGAGGAAATATACTTTGAGTAATACTTTTGTATTTGAACGCCAATAGTCATTTATCCGCTGTAAGAATTACTTATTTCTCCGTCCATAACCCTTGACGAAATTTTGGCGATGAATTTAGCGGAATGTCGCCAACTTGGCGACATTTTTAAATATTGCCAAATTAATGAAAATCTCGCCAAATGGATAAAAATTACGACTAATGGAAAAAATTCAATATCATGGAAATAACATAAGTATCTACAATAAGAATAACATTTTTTTAACTGTAAAAGTAGTAAATTCATTGCATTGTATAAGGAAAGTCATGTGCTGCCCACATCAGATTTTTGTTATATGCTTGGGGCTGCATTTTTATGCCTTATGTTCAAAAAATTAATTGACTAATTTTGACTAATGTTTCTAATTATTATATTCTAACATGCTTATTGATCGACTACTACGATGCTTGTATTCACCATTTGCCTCTGATGGTAATATTCTATGAAGTTATAGATATACCGTATTTTTGTAAAAAGCTAGAATGATTAATTCTTATGGCCAACTCTTTGCCGTATACGCCACAGAAACAAAAATACTAAACTGTAGTTTGAGAGGCCATTACTTTCGATACTGAAGCAGATTGTCCCAAATTTTACAAACTGCTGTCTTCTGTTAGGCTAAATAAGTCTGGCTCTTTCTGCTTAGCTTGAACACCCATCTCAGATTGACGATCGCATGTCCAACGAACATAACCAGTTTTTTGTTTGGTGATTTATTCTCTACAACTTCTAATAACTGATGCTATAAAGAAATCCACAAGTACAGCCATTTTGCGAATACGTACATTAACCACTATGATGAACGCCACTATCAATCCACCTCTAACGTTCTTTAGATCACGTATTTCATACATTACTATTTCTACATCATGAATATGTTCATAGTAGCTACTTTGCATAAAATGGCTAATTACTCATAAAACTTAGACATACGGTGTATTGATGCATATTATAAACTAGTTCGCAAGGTAAAAAAATCTGAGATGGATACCACGTGACTTTCCTTATATAATGCAATGAATTTATTAGTTTTACAGCAAAAAAAGGTTATTCTTAGAGTAGATACTTATACTCTTAATATATTAAATTTCCGTTAATTAGTCGTCATTTTCATCGATTTACAGACATTTTTATTCATTTGGCGAGATTCTCGTTATTTTGGCAACATTTAAAAAAGTCGCCAAGTTGGCAACCTTCAGCCAAATTCGTAGCCAAAATCTCGCCAAGCGTTATGGAAGGCGAAATAATTTATTCTTATAGCAGATAAATGAATATTGGCGTTCAAATACAAATGTATTACTCAAATTATATTTTCTTATGAATGGAACGAGCTAGATCCACGAGAATGATGTCACCCAATTTATCGCATGATATTACAAATGAAAAGTGAACATGTTTCTCAACAGTTAATATATTTTTTTTTAATTTATGGGATTTTTTATAAATTTATTTGAAAAATTTGCAATATCTCGAGCACGGTTCATGCTAGCGTTCTAAAGTTTATCGCAATCGTTTTCTAAGGAAAAATAACATAGGAAATGTCTATTTGCGTAACTTTATTAAATATTTTGATTTTTTGATGATTTGTTCAAAGTTTCAGTCAAAAATTTAGGGGAGTTCTGAACATTCGATTGCGTTTAAAAACAATAGTCTTCCAGTATTCATGGATTGTGATTCTTGTACCACATTTCATTCGAATCCTTCCATTCGTTCGTAAGATATCGTCTCCACAGACTCACTGACACACACACACACACACATACTTTCACACACACACGCACACACAGACAAACATCACTTCAAAAATGCTTGATTCGTGATCAGGGATGCTTGAAACGTGCTCTCCCGTCGAAAACTCGAATTCGAATTTTCGACCCCGTCACAATACTTTCCTTATACATTATCTATGTGAGGAAAGTAATACAGTACAAATACAGATAACTATTCAGAGTCCATTTCGAAGACAAGAGCTTGCAAATCCGACCCAGTAGCTCAATGGTAGAGCGTCGACTGTCCAGTTCGGAGATCCAGGGTTCAATTCTTGGTTGATGCACCAATACTCTTTACAACTGAGTAAACTTACATTTAGGAAAGCATTTGGATTCCCTTCTTCAGTGCAACAAGTCTGGACCTGAACGCTCAAATAAGCGATCCTTCGTCAGCCAAATTGAAACTGGCTAAACTACAAGAGTCGAATATAGTAGCACCTCATAGTGTGGCGGCAGGAAAAATATACTAGAAAAATTAAAAGAGAAACAAGGACATGAGAACATGAGAAGTAAAAAAAAAATAAATGCAGACAAAATTTCCAAGAAACGAAAAATTAGACATGGTCATGCCATACGTCTTCTGCAAAATGTAAATAACAAATCACCAGATTACTAGTGATATATGCATTTTTTTCATATGGAAGGCCTAAAAAATTTCAAATTATTTTATTATCTTGCGCTCATTTGGGCATTCAGGCCCAGACTTGCTGCACTGAAGAAGGAAAACCAGCTTATTTCCGAAACGTATGTAAGCTCATTTATCTGTATTTACGTTGTGTTTTATATTGTTAACCAGTTCATTTTAATTGTGCTCAAAGTCACGTGCTTTATTTATTCACACCAACCCTGGCATTTACACTTATTCTGTGATATTTATACATATACCTACACACACGCTTTCATAACTTTCTACTAAGCTATATTACACATAGCGCAACGAGGTCTTTTTGACAATAATCCAAGTATCTTTAAATAACAAATAATCCAATCCTGCATTTTATATAAATTCTAGCCTTCGTCAGAAAACGGATACAATCTTAACTAATGCGAAAGAGAAGCGCAAGTAAATTTCACCATTGATGATGACTAATTAGTTCACATTCCTTAATGACCGAGAAACCGATAATTTACGCCAGATGCTTCTAAATCGGCTTTTCCGAAGATTTCTCTCCCACTCTCTTTCACTCTCTCAACTCTTCACACTAGTTTCAACAGCACGCCTGCTGAAAGTTCTCAAAAGCAACAGAATGTGTAAAAATGAAACTGATTCTGCAGAAGTCTCGCAATTAGGAACAACCTGATTAAGTTTTAATGGTATTTAATAGTGTTAAAAGATGTGATGATTACAGTATTTGTGATTCGAGTGATAATAAAAGTAACGGTGTAATAATTGCTTAATGATTTAATAAGAAGTAATCCTATTTAGTTGGGTGATGGCTGAAATTTCGTAGATGCAGTCTGTATTGCGCTTCATGAATGTGATGATGTCGTAGAAACGAAAATGTGTTGATGTCAATAAGTGAAGAAAAAAAAGCATAATTAGGTACGATTAAAATGTTGAACATGTAATGCACTTATATGCAAAACTAGTATTTAAACCTGTCTATCAGGTGAATACTATTTAAAAAATTATGCACTAAACAATTATGATCCACGTTTTATTTTGTTAAAAAATTGTAGTATGTTGCTATCCTCAAAAATGGCCATTTTAATCAAAGTTTGACTCTGTCTCATGCTCAATCAGTGGATATTATACGCGTGCAAAGTGCCAGCCGACATTGCGGAGCTCCTAAAGGATCTGATAATACTTAAAGAAAAGGAATTTGGAAGCCACAGCGCCGATTTAAAGATCGTTGAAAAGATAGTCATTCGAACTTTTCGGTGGTGACAAGATGGGGACTCTGCAATCATATTTTCGATCGCTAACGAATTTGATTTGTCCAGAAATCCTTCAAATTGTCGTTTTAGCATTTATTAACTGAAAAACTAATTTTAATTTGAAAAAAAAATGTATCGATGAACTAGTGGTTCCTCTTGGAAGTCACGGTACCATTGTACCAAATTTCATGGCCATGCGTTGCTTTGATTTTACGTTACTGATGACACAAACAGACAAACCTGCATATATATATATATATATATATATATATATATATATGATATAGGAATTTTAAGCTGTCCCTAATAATGCGTCCTTTTCCTTCACAAATATTATCATGTTCACAAGTATTTCATGTCCAGCACGTACTGCAGCTATATTAAATTCTATCCCACACCATAAATATTAACAAAGCCACATACACTTTTATTTTCTGCTTGAATTTCCTCTTTTCCACGACCATACCATATATGGTCACTAATTTTAACCTCTGTGTAAACATTCTCATATACAGAATTTTATGAAATCGATTAAAATTTTCAGGGAACTAAATTTCAAAAAATGCAAAATTTAAATTTTTATACGGCTCCCGTACAAAAAAAATGCCAATGAGTAAAATGTGCCCCATACACTAATAAGGTGATATACAAAATGTCAACATTTTATCATAAAGTCCCAGAGATATAAAAAGACAAAAATGCTGACTTAAACCACTTTTCGATGTATTGACATTGGTTCCCAGATGGGAAAAATCATGTCAGCATATCGCGTTTCAGAGGTCATTAAAATGTACGAAAGAAAACAATGATTGCATAAATAAATAATAATTTCGCTATTTATTGGTTCAAAATATCTACATTGTGTAGAAACAAGAACTTTACACAAATATTACAAAGCTTGTTCAAAATGTTTTCCATCCATGCCAAAGATCCATTAAAGATAAGAAGCAGATATTATTTGTCTAAGATGCATTTCTGTGTTGCGTCATTTGCACTCTTGCTGTAAACATTTACATTTTAATTTGTGATTAATCCCTCACCAACTTTGTTTAAATATATCTCTGGGACTTTTAATGATAAAATGCTGAAATTCTGTGCATCACCTTATTAATGTATGGGGCACAATTTACTCATTGGAAATGTTTTTGTACGGGGGGGGGGGCGTATAAAATTTTAAATTTTGTATTTCTTTAAATTTAATCCCCTGAAAATTTTTATCGATTTCATAAAATTATGTACCTCTTTCTACGCAAAATTGTAATTTATTATATATATCTAAGATCAATATTTGAAGACTAAAAGCCGAGGGCAATGTTTTTGGGACACATTGTATATTTGGGTGTGCCGTTGAATTAGTGGTTTCGTCTTTGTAGATAATTAACATGTTAAAAATTAGTTCCATGTCATTTGGCAAGGACATTCAATAAACATGTACAAAATAATAGATGTACAAACATGTACAAACGTAAACATGTACAAACGTACCATGTCTGTAAATGGTTTTCATCTACTCCACAGTTGCGAGACACATTGTAAGGCCTGCCAATTGATATGATAAAAAAATTATGTGGCTACTAAATTGGTCTTTATAGAATATATTATACATCCTAAAAAGGTATGAGATAAGGTATATAATATACCTTATAAAGGTATAAGAAAGGGTATATAATATACCCTTCAAATAATTTATCTTCAAATAATTTAAATCTTCTATAGTCAGAACTATACAATATTAGTTTATTAATTAATGACATGATCAGTAATATTTCTTTTCATTAATATAGTTCACGTCACGTCGGTTTAGACGTCGAATTCATATGAGTCCCGCAAGTCGTAACTCAAACTTTGCAGTTTAGATGCTCGAATTTTGTAGTAACAAGCAGTCCATTCGACTATGCGTTAGAGTTAATATAATTAAGTGAATCAAATAGTTTTCAAACATGTAACCACCCGTAATGTCTTGTGGACGAGAAAGTTTTAATGCCATAAATATGATTAAACGAATATAATTTATATGTAAAATACACTCTGTTGCAAAAACTTATTCTCAGAGTAGGAGTAGCAAAAATTCCAAAAAAACTAAAATGTCTCGAGAACGGCTGGTGCTAGAGTAATGAGGTTGGTCTTATTATTTTCATCGCCAAAAATTACGTATACAGTTAGAATTTATTTGATATATTTGAGAATACGTAGGCATTTATTTTTACATATAACGATTTTTCAGGGCCAATTCGCAGAAAAGGGCAAGTTCTTTACTTAACGTTTAAATTAAACAACAGGATCAATCACGAATAAAGCACTAATAATGAAACATTTTCCAACTGAAATGGAATTTTATTTAAACTTCTCTAAAATGTGATACATTCAGCGCTGATATTTTCTAAATTATCACAATACAACATAAATTAATTATACTTGAAAACTTAAAACGTCATGGAAATATAAATCGTCTGCCTCTCTATGTAATATCAATTGATATTTCAATCATATCACTACACTCTGTTCAAAATATCATTACACTCTGTTCAAAAATATGGACACACACATAAAAAGTTTGGCGACAGCCACGAAACTCGGCATGTAAAAGTCGTTTTAAGTTTTATGCAAAGGATCATATTGTCAGCGCCAATGGTGTTATAGGGCTTATGAAAATAGTATGAGAACGACGCAGAGTTAAACATTTAAAACGAGCCGACCCGGTGGGCGAACGGTCAAGGCATTTCCAAGCGATCGTTCGGCCGCCGCATTGTGGGTTCGAGTCCCACGTAAGGTATGGATGGTGTGTTGTTGGGCGCAGTGTGTTCCGCCCCCCCCCCCTGGTGCGCCTGGGACAACATCTCAGGATGGCTAAATGGTTCACTTTTCTGGCCGATATATAAGCGAATGATGGAAGTCAAGTGCCTGGCCATTTGATTAAAAAAAATAAATAAATAAAATAAACGGTCTGTGTTTTCACTCAAGTGCAATAAGGAATGGATATTCTACTTTGATACTGCAAGTTGTGTACAAAGATGCCTTTATAGAAAATGTCACTAGAAGGCGCTACGAATAATTGTCGAATTAAGAGATAGGTCACACCATGCCTTTGCCTAAAGGAAGCCGGTTGGGCCGATAGACGTATCTATCACCATCTGGATCGGAACGATATAATAGTTACTCTGTGTTGACAACAGTATATTAGAGAAGGAAAATGCAACAGTCGCAGAGACTTAGGATGTCCCAGCTTCTCGAAAATATCATGCAGCCAGGAGAGGGGCACGTCCGCACCAATGACATCACTACAGTCATTCCAAGGCACTTGCCATGTTCCATGCATCATGTATCAAAGGATACAGTAATTCTTATACAACTCACCTTAAAATCGCATGATTTAATTACATTCCGCATAAGTTAAAAGTAGGCTTCATTGTAGAAATAATCAAGTGATCAGTTAAAATAAAGAAAATATTGTAATTGTGTCAGCACTTAAGTTAGGTGCACGGATATTACGCAAAAATTAATTGGTTTTATGACAGATGCAACACTAAATATAAATTTAAAAAAAATTCTTAAATATCACGATCTTTACAAACGGGAAAAAAAATCTAATGTTGGCAGCACATGACTTTCCCTGCATACTCATATTCACGTTCTCTTTATTTCTTCAATAATTCATAAAATCGAGTTTAATTGCACAAAATAAGACGCATATTTATTACGTTCCTTATATACATAATGTATAAGGACGACGGGTAATGGATAAGTATTATGACGGGGTCTAAAATTCAAAATCGAGTTTTCGACGGGAGAGCACGTTTCAGGCATCCTTGATCACGAATCAAACATTTTTGAAGTGATGTCTGTGTGTGTGTGTGTGTGTGTCAGTGAGTTTGTGGTGACGATATCTCACGAACGAATAGAGCGATTCGAATGAAATGTGGTACAAAAATCACAATCCGTGAACACTGGAAGCCTATTGTTTTTAAACGTAATCGAATCATCAGAACACACCTAAATTTTCGAGTGAAATATCATAAAAATCATCAAAAAATCAAAACATTTAATACATAACGGAAATAGGCATTTATTATGTAATTTTTTCTTAAACGATTGATTTAAACTTTAGAACGGTAGCATGAATCGTTCTCGAGATATTGCACATTTCTCAAACAAATTTATCAAGAAATCCCATAAATTAAAAAAAATATTAACTGTTGAGAATCATGTTCACTTTTCATATGTAATATCATGCGATAAATTTGATGACATCATTATCGTTGATCTAGCACGTTCCATTCATGAGAAAAGATACTTTGAGTAATACTTTTGTATTTGAAAGCCGATAGTCATTTATCTGCTATAAAAATAGCTTATCTCTCCACCCATAATGCTTGGCCATATTTTGGCGACGAATTTGGCGGAAGGTCGCCAACTTGGCGACTTTTTTAAATGCTGCCAAATTAACGAAAATCTCGCCAAGTGGTTAAAAATGACGCTAAATCAATGAAAATGACGACTAATCTTCGAAAATTCAATATCTTGGAAATAATATAATTATTTACTATAAGAAATCCTATGTTTTTACTGTAAAAGTAGTAAATTCAATGCATTTTATAAGGAAAGCCATGTGTTGCCCACATCAGATTTTTTAAAATTACACTCAATTTGAACTTTTAATTCATTTTCGTTCACCTTTGGTAACTGGACTTATTTTTAATGGTGGCGTAGCAAAAATGCAAAAAATCTCAAATATCTCGAGAACGGCTAGTCCTAGTGTAATAGCGTGTTGGTCTTATTCTTTTTATCGTTAAAATTATGTTTAAAATAAACAGATAATTGATATATTTGAGCATACGTAGTTTTTATTTTAGACTTTTGCAATTTTAGCGGTCCATTTCGCAAAAAAATGCAGATCATGTTCTCTGAATCCTACCAAATTCCACCCTGCTTCAGAGTAACCCACAAGTTACTTATCTATCAAATTTTGTAAAATTTGATCCATTAGTTTTTCAGCTAGAGTGATTAAAGTAGTTTTTGAGTTCCATTGCGCAAAAAAAGAAGGGTTAAGTTATTGCGAATCGCACTCAAAACTAATCAGAACCAGGGTGACCCACAAGTTACTTACATACTAAATTTTATGAAATTTGGTCTATTAGTTTTGGAGTTAGAGTGGATACATACATTGCAGAGACACAAAGACAGACACACACACAGACGTCACGCTAAAAATCTTGCTAAGCAGTCTCTTGCAACGTCTGGTGGAAACAAAATCTGGTGGAAACAAAAATAGAATTATAAATTTTGTCAAAGCACCCATGAAAACATCTTAATTCTTCAGTAAAAACCTCAAAAGTATAAGCGACATTTTGAATTAATTTAATAATAATTAAGTTATCACGTAGTTGTTTTTGAACAATCTGAAAAGAAGCATCTACCAGAAAAGAATAAAATAATGTATAATACCACCAAAACATGACTTTCATCAGTTAAGACAGGAAAATATAATATACCTTGCTTTAACTATAAGCTGTTTTTCTGATCTTAGAAATGCTCTTGACTTAAGCTTTCGAGAGTGTCAAACTTTAAGAAAGATATGGTTCTAATTATGTGGGTAAAAAAATAGCTACCATTTTTTCACTTGTGTATTGTTAAAGAAGCGTTATAGAAGCTAAGATTTGCAATTTTAAACATAAATATAATAATCCGCAAAACATAAAAATAAAAATGTTGGTTTTATAGAATAGGAGTGAAGCCACGGAATACATTTTAAGTTAAATATGAAGCGCATAAACATAAATATTTTAATTTAGTTAATTAGTTTAATGTCGTGACGCCCTATGGACGTCGTGCCAGATATAAGGTTGATAGCAGGTGTTTAAGCGTTAGAAGCAAATTTTGCTTTTATAATCCTTATAAAAGCGGAACGAGTATATCTGTTTATGTGTGGAATAGAGTAAATAATAATAACACACACTTTATTCGTGGGTGGGTCTGAGCTTTCATATTACGGACAACGATGCTCAAATCATTCTAACGTTTAAAGTAGTCTATATAAATAAAAATGAAAATCTGTCTGTCTGTCTGTCTGTTTGTCACACCATCACGGGAGAACGGCTGAACCGAATTTGATGAAATTTGGTGGGTAGCCTAGAAATAGCCCCACTTAAAATTTAGTCCGTGTTTTGAGTTTCTACGACCAGTGGTTCTCGAGATAGTAGTAAAAAACGAAATTTTCGTTTGTCTCATCATCACGGAAAAACGGCTGAACCGAATTTAATGAAATTTGGTGAATAGCCTTGATATATCCCCCCATAACTTTTGTACAAGTTTCGAGTTTCTAAGACCTGGGGTTGTCGAGATATTAATGAAAAACGGAACTTTTTCCTAGGAGTTCTACTCCCTAACTCCGTGGTTTATCCAAACGAAAAGCTTGAAAATCGTTTGAAAGTGAATTAAAATTTAATCTCTGAGTTTGATGGGAGATTTTTTGCGTTAATTAGTCACTTTCTGAAAACATGAATTGTTTGAAACATGATTTAAAGGGGAAATTTATCTCCATGGTTCATGGTTTATTTAAAACAAGCTTTTACGGAACAATGAGAAGTATAGAGAAATCAAAATCGTTATTTAATTTCGCAGTTTATGTTATAAGACATGACATATTTAACATGTTATAAGATTCTATCTTATATCATGTTACTCAGAAACGCAATTAAATTAAATCTGTCTGTTAATTTTAATAATTATTTTTTCAATTTGAATAATAAATAAATGGATATAAAAATATATTTTAGAAAAGAACGATTTGATTTTTCTTATAGCATTTTTGACTGGATAATATCAATTACGGTCTTCAGGTTTAAAAATTATTATTACTTATATTTTCGGGGATTATTGATTCAAGGATTATTGATATTTTCAAGTTATTATGCAATTATTTTATTATGACAAAAATTGTTTAAACTCATATATTGTATGTTGTACGAATCTTCTACAAATACACGTGTATATCTTTTAATCTACGAGAATATAAGTAGTACAGGTATATTGACATATGTTTTGATATATATTGGCATATATTGGAATCAATTACGACCTTCTGGTATAAAGAGTACGGATATTATTGATGTTTTCAATTTATTACGTCATCTCTTTTATTTTGGCAAATATTTTTGAGACGCATATTGTAATACGGGAAATCTTCTACTAACACATTGGCATATTTTCTGATCTGCGACAATATAATTAGTACGGGGTTGCATATATTCATTCAATTCCTATTTTTTCTTCTGTAAATTTGCTTACAAAAGGGGGCAGGATGTTTTATTCTTCAGATCTGATCGTGAAGATAATTTTGCATAGTGAGAACATATATTCTTAAACTTCTCTTTAGGAGCAATAAATTTAATATTTTAACAGAATTTGCACATGATTGCGAACTTTAAGTTTCTTTAAATTATACACTCCGTACGAATAACGGGTTTGAAAAAATCGTCAAAAAATCAAAACCTGCAATAAAATTACGCAAATAGACATTTCTTATGTAATTTTTCATTAGAAAACGATTGACATAAATTTTATAACGCTAACATGAACAGTTCTCGAGATATTGCAGATTTTTCAAAAAATTATCAAAAAATCATATAAAATAAAAAAAAAAATATTTCCTATTGAGAAACATGTTTGCTTTTTATATGTAATATTATGCCAAAACTTTGGTGACATCATTCCCATGGATCTAACTCGTTCCTTTCTTGAGAAAATATACTTTGAGTAATACTTGCATTTGAACGCCAATAGTCATTTATCTGCTATAAGAATAACTTATTTATCCATCCATAACGCTTGGCGAGATTTTCGTGGCGAATCTGGTGGAATGTCGCCAACTTGGCGACATTTTAAAATGTTGCTAAATTAGCGAAAATCTCGCCAAATGGTTAAAAATGGCGCTAAATCAATGAAAATGACTACTAATTGAAGAAAATTTAATATCTTGGAAAAAAAACAAGCATCTGCTATAAGAATAATATTTTTTTAACTGTAAAAGTAGTAAATTCATTGCGTTATATAAGGAAAGTCATTTGCTGCCCACATCAGATTTTTTTCTGTATTTGTATTAGGATGATGTACAATTTATTTATTCATTTGCTTATGTCCACGCACATGATACTGTCAATTGTCCCCCTATTTATCTGCCAGAGTCGTGAACCACTTAGCAGTCGTAAGACTTTGCCACAGTGCACCTGCGGGATCGAAACACTCTACGCCCACAACCCATGCCCGCTGATAGGCCTTGCACGCACAACGTAGCAGCCGAGAGAGCCCGATCAAGTGCTTGCCTTGACCGCTCAGCCACCAGATAATGTACAATTAAATTTTGCAAAATAGCTTGTTTACAAAAAAAATATATAGCCAATGTAGTAATAAGCGAAAAATCCGTCAAACTTAATACAGGATACTTGTTTAGATATGTAATACGAATATTGACATAATTTCTAAATATGTATTAACTATGCGAAACAACATACAGTCAAGTAGTGTGCAAATGAGAGAGCTGGACCACAGCCATAAACCCCCCATAAAAACTCCACCCACTTTTAGAAATGTAATGGCTCTATTTCAGCCATAAAATTTCACATGAGAGAGCTGGACCACAGCCATAAACCTCCCATAAAAACTCCATCCACTTTTAGAATGTAATGGCTCTATATCACCCATAAAATTTCCACCCACTTTTAAAACCAATGGTGCGAAACCCACCCATAAAATTTCACATGAGAGAGCTGGACCACAGCCATAAACCTCCCATAAAAACTCCATCCACTTTTAGAATGTAATGGCTCTATATCACCCATAAAATTTCCACCCACTTTTAAAACCAATGGTGCGAAACCCACCCATAAAATTTCACATGAGAGAGCTGGACCACAGCCATAAACCTCCCATAAAAACTCCATCCACTTTTAGAATGTAATGGCTCTATATCACCCATAAAATTTCCACCCACTTTTAAAACCAATGGTGCGAAACCCACCCATTAAATATCCACCCACTTTTAAAAACAATGGCTCACAAAACCCCATAAAAATCGAACCCACTTTTAGAGATCAATGGTATGAAAACCGCCATAATTTCCTTACCCCCCTTTAAAAAACAATGGCTCTCAAACCCCATAAAAACTAAACCCACTCTTAGAAAGTAATGGCTCTATTTCAGCCATACAAATTCGATTAAACAATGGCTCTCAAACCCTCCATTAAAACTACACCCCCTCCTAGAAAAGTGATGGCTCTATTTCAACCATACAAATCAAACAAATCAATGGTATCAAAATCATCCATTAGCAAGGTTCTAGCGCAAGCACCTCCCGAGAAAGTGATGGCTCTATTTCGACCACACCAATTTTCCGGAGCGAGCAAGCGAAAAGTCGTTGGGAGGGAAGGGTACCCCCTTCGGCGAGCACCCCCTTTTAGAATCTGCGAAAAGTTAGACTCTTATATGGAGGAGGAGGACGGTTCCAATCAGCACTTTAGATGTGATATAGACACTATAAAAGAGGCATTCAGAACAGAAGAATGTGTCCTTCGAACTGAGGACCATTAATTATCTTTTAATAGTTCGAAAACTGTTAAAAAATTATGATCGCCTACTCCTTTATTGCATAGTGACCGTGAGCCAAGGTATGGATACCATCTTCCAATATATGGCGCTTGTCATCTTTTCCTGATAGGGCAATCTTATTGACTTGTATGGAATGAATCTCATGCTTTGTGCTCCTGATGAGATTCATGGTTCTATGCTGTACTTCTTGCTTGAATAGGCAGTTCTTGTAGTCCTCGAAGGATATCCTGTTTTTCACGACACATTTCTTTACTCCTTTCGACTTTTTCACCAGGTCAACCTCAGTTTTACAGGCATACATCTTAGATCTTAAGCCAACGAACTCTTCTAAGATCTTCCCTGCATTTTCATCCTTCATCTTCCCCAAGACCTTTTTATTTACTCGAGGCATACCATACCTATTGTTTTCTGGATAATCTGATGTATCAAAGTAGTCAATCAATCCTTTCATATCCTCATAAAAGTCCTCGGTCTGTATGTCATAGATGTAACTGTCAGTGTCCATGTACAATAGCTTGATATCGTCTCCGTATTTAGGCTTCATAAGATTATAATGGAAGTCATACATCAGATGCTTCGATAGATCTAATATACTCATGCCGACGTATATTGGCTTATTAAAAATCACTTTCGTCTTGTTCATATGCACGGCGGCTAATCTTTCGTCAAAAATGGTCCTTCCCTTGAAGTTGGGCTTAGCAACTAGCTTCTCCGCTTTCTGGGGATCGCATACTAGCCTAATATCGAGTCGCTTCCTGATATTTTCCATCGTCTTGCCAAAGACCGAGTTGTTCATAAGTTTGTAGAAGTCTTTCTCAAAGTCGTTGGTTGCCTTGGTCCTCATATCAGTGTTCAGGTCTATGTACCTCTTCAACCAGGGAGACTGCTGAAACTCCAACACTTTGTGCACCTTTTTGAGCTTCACCCCCAACTGCAACAGCTGCTTCAAAACCCTGTAATGAACCACATAATGCTCTTTGTCATAGAGGGTCGTCAGTAGTTTTGGCTGTTTTGAGCCATCGGGCATCCTGCTCTCAGGTGCTAGAGGTATGTCTGAATGGAGGTTGTGCAGATGGGTCGGGTACTGTAGGTCGCAATCTACGATGTATCCTTTGTCTGAGTCATCCTCTACTTGGGTCACATCTGACACAGTGCTCCACTTGAAGCCACCATGCGGTAGGTATTGACTCATGGCCCATCCGTAAAGGTTGTTGGCGTCAAGGTACATCAGGTAGTTAGACTTCTTGTTCTCGTCATAGTCCCTCATGTACTTGTTGTTCGCCCTCCCATATCGGTTACAGCACTGAGAGATGCCTCCTCTGGTCCCCTTTTCTAGCATGAGTATCATGTCATAGTCTGTCAACAGCTCTAGCTCAACCTCTGTGGTTTTGAGCATGGCGTCCCACGAGAGTCCGGGCGCAGTGAAGTACCATGCAGGATCCAACTTATAGGTCTTTAGACAGACATCTCTAAAGTGTTCCATGATGTCGGCTAGGATGAGTACATCAGTCTTCACATACAAATCGGAATATTCACCCAATGTCTTAATGTTGAAGGCCTTCCATACCCTTTTAGCGTGCTCGTAGTCCTCATCCTTTATGTGTGACTCATTCAATTGGTTGTAAAAGTCTTCTTTTGGGGGCAGCTTGGTTTCTTCGCATTTGTCCCACGAGTCCATGTAATCGTATGGATAGACGCCTTTTCGGGTGACGAGGTCCAGTTTGTCCTTGGGGAAGTACTTGGCTGTCTCCCTGAACTCCTTTACGTTCTTCGCAAGACTGTCGAGGCTAGCGGCCATGAACTTTAATGAGTCGACAAACCTCAACTTTATACCAGGTACCTTTACTTTCTTCCCATCGCCTACTTCTACAGTTTTTGCCCCGACCTCCTTACTGAAGGAAATGTACCTCTCCTCGTTGTTCGGGATGACGTCGATATCACCTTGGTCTCTACCGAGCTCCTTTATGAAGAGATGGGCGTCGTAGCCAGATAAGTTGTGGATAAACACTGGAATGAACGAAGGCTCTTGATACTTTAGGTTGCAAAGGTTGTGAGCAGGTCCTCTGTAGTTCGATTCACATTTCGCCGGATTGAGAAGATGGTCATGATCTCTAACTTTTCGGAAGTCTGGTTCATCCTTGGGTGAATAGGGTGAAGGTTTCTTCCTGATATCTTCGTCACAGATGTGGCAAACATGGGTCCTTTGGAAATGCTCTTCATCTTCGGTGGTCATTTTGATGGGTTGCTTCTTATCATAAATGTTCTTTATCGCTAGCGCCTCAGTCTTCACTGTATCAAAGAACAGCTTGGTGGCATTGGGTCCTCTGTATGTGATTGGTGCCTTATAGTCTGCATGTTTATATTTGATGTAGACAGTGAAGCTCATAGGTTCATGCTTTTGATATTTATGTAAGAATGAGCTGTCTTTTGTAGGGCAGCAGGTGTTTATCTTGTTTGTCAAGCACTCGAAGTCTCCATACATCACAAAGGGTAATCGTAAAGACCTTTGATAGTTTTTGAACCGCAGAGATTCGTTCTCCTCGGGCATTACAATCTTTACTGGT
Source organism: Amaurobius ferox (assembly GCA_951213105.1). NCBI lineage: Eukaryota > Metazoa > Arthropoda > Arachnida > Araneae > Amaurobiidae > Amaurobius > Amaurobius ferox. The sequence continues at coordinate 91,892,385 of OX578139.1, read as the reverse complement.
GTATTCTTCCTACAATCCGTTTCATGAGCTTGGAGGTCCTCTTCGGAGTTATAATACAGCAGGCATCTCTCACAGGTGAATATCTTTCCGTTGTGTTTAGTCACTTGTCCGCTTATCAATTTGGAGAGGTCTTTTATCCAACAGTAATGACTGTTTCCTTCCTTATTCTTTATGTACAGCAAATTGATGTGTTTGTCTTCCTTATTTTTAGTGATTCTCAATGGGTAAATATAATTACCTTCGTATGAATATATGTTCACCGATATCTTATTCAACTTTTCGAACCTGTTAAATACTCTATCTTCCATCTTCACTGGAAACTCAATGCCTTCAAACTTTAGCTCATTCTCATACGGTTTATATTTAGAGACTCTATCTACGTGATTATCAGCTGGATAAATAGCAGACAGTATCGCCCACTTAAAGCACTCGTTATCATTTTCATTTTTCACGTTAATGACTGCCTTTTTATCTTTAATTCTTTTCGGTAAATCAATGTAGGATGATCCTCTCAGCGGGTTGTATTTATTGATCCTCACCTCAAGGCTTTTAATTCTAACAAGCGTCCATCCCGAACCCTTAGCAACAAACTCCTCCATTTCTGTCAATAATTTTTGGATAACCGATCTGTAATAAGCTACCAAATCAGTTGATTCTAAGATGACTGCGTTTTCTGTTTTGAAGTTTTTCTCCATTTCTATAATAGCATCGTCTTTACCCTTTTGATAGTCACAGAGGAATTCGAAATTAACCTTCAAACCATGCAGCCTCTTTATGTGTTTAGTGATGAGTCCCCGGACTAGTGATGCCACATCGTTCAAAAAGTCGTTGGGAAGCATCAGGTTGTGTTCATTTTGGATGTCGTACGTCTTCAAGCGAGATTCAAAGGCTGTATTAACTTTGTGGAGGGTGTAGAGCCTTCTCTCTCGCGTATCTAAAAACAGGTCTGAGTCAAACCCGAAATGACGGTTGAACAACACGCTTTCTATGTATGCTATGATGTCTGCCCTCCTTCCTAACCTGGAATAGCCTCTAATGCCATGCGTTCGACAAAATTCCCGTAGTTGAGGGAGAGTCATGTGATGTAGTCGATGCTCCACCCTTCCACACTCTGGGAGAGCCTTCTTTGGTTTATAGTTTAGGTGCCCTTTAGATTGTAGGTGCTTATTCATGCTTGATCCCTTAAATAACTTACCGCAACACCTGATCTTACGCACTCTGTTCTTCTTTGGCTTGCTAAACAAGTCATTGTGGAAACTGGAAAACCCGTTATGATATTGAATAAGGTCGACCAGCTCCAACTTTTTAAGTTTCGAGTAACCTCGAATATTATTTTCACGACAGTAGCCTTGCAACTGTCGAACGGTTTTAGATTGAAAATCCATTTTGTCTTTCTTTAGAACTACAAATCGTTTCTTTAAATGCTTTTATTACTGAAGGGGTATGATGTCTGCCCTCCTTTAAACGATTCAATTTTTAATGAGTATTTCAATCATTAAAAATATAGTCATATCTACATCTATTAAATTATGGAAGGGCATGTCATCGTTGTCGGTCGATCGCTATCGCTATCACTATCGCTATCACTGTCAGCCTGATATATTGAAAAGGTTTCGTAGAGGTTTCGAAAAGGTGGTTTTTTTACCACGAAACCCTCTAATGGTGTACAATAATATAAAACCCTGAAGCCAACATATAATCTTAATAATCTTATTTCATCCCTGGTCAAAATCATACCAACCCTGGGTATATCATTTTTTAAAAATAAAATTGAGTTGTTCGACAAACGTATTAGGATAGATTTCCCATGCTCAGTAATGTCAGAAACCAAATATAAGCCATCCACTGACTCAAAGTTATCAGTACTCAAATCGTTTAATTTTTTTACAATACGATCCATATTCTTTATTCAAAGGAAAAATATATTCAAACTTGAGGAAGGTAACAAAGGGTATCTAAACATTTAATGGTTGATCAACCATTAAATGTTATTATGAATATAAAAATTTATGGTTCATTTTTGTCCAACTCGGGTTGTATGTCGACAGGTTCATTCTTATCCAACTCAGGTTGTATGTCGATAGGATCATTTTTACCCAACTCGGGAGGTATGTCGATAGGTTCATATTGTACCACAAATCTATTACATATGTTTGTCAGAAGGATGCAAACCAGCTTTTTAAAATGGAGTTCGTAAAAGGTATCTGAGAGCAAATGGGCTTTATAAGTCATGAGGTGACAAAGATCTATACGATCCAGATTTTTCATAATAAAATCTTCGTTAAAGGTTTGCCATTGAACAATTCTACCCCATTCAAGGTAATCTGCAAATTCCGTCATAAAATCTTCAGTGAGCTTTTGTTTGACGCAAATGAGTTCCATATCGATTTTGTCTATATGCCGACGAATAAATTCTTCTGAGAGTACTTGGAATTGAGAAACCATTCTCCAATCTAATTTGGAAGCATGCTTATCCAGGAAGGGTTCTGACATTATCTGATATCTGGAAACTACTTCCCAATCTAAATATTCAGTATTTCTGTCCATGAAATCCTCTGATAAAACTTGATATTTGGATGTATAGTACCAGTTTAATAGACCTTTGTGTTTTTCTACAAAAGGCTCCGAAAGTTTCTGATACTGAGAGATGACCATCCAGTTTACCAAACCTTCGAATTCTTCGATAAACTCTTCCGATAAAGTTGTATATTGACTTATGAGCGACCAGTTAACATAATTTTTACTAACTCTGATTTGTTCTTCCGACAAACCGCTTTTAGATATTTCGTTCCACGCCATTTATTCTATGTACAATTTTTTTTACGGCAGCTGGAGTGTCCACTTGATTTCTTCAATTTTTAGAAATGGTTGAACTGTGAACTCAGCATCACATCGTAAGAAAATTTTTAATTGGTCATCTTTTTTAACCTCTCCGAGAATTAACACGAATTCAGTGGCTACTTTTATCTTGTGAACGTATTGCTTGTTATTAATGTATAACTTAACAACGATTAATTCATCGATTATCTTTTGAGGATCAAGGTACAATCCCAGTCTAAAAAAACCGTCCCGAGAGAATTTACAATCTGAGTTCAAAGCATCACCGGAAAACTTCGTAAAAATAACGGCATTCGCATTGGTACTAGGTCTAATAGTTATGTATCCTGATGTGGTGGTTGCATAACATACTTTATTGTCAACATAGTTTTCCAAGTACTTTTTATTAACCGCATTCATGTCTTCAATAGGGTCAGCGACATTGCCTATCCTTTTACCTTTAGCGTCAATGGGTCTTCTATCATGTAACCTCAGGTACTTCTGATCTAAATCTTCCAGAATTTTTGCTATCTCTTCTCGGAGTTCAACCCTCAGCGTGTGAGTGACGGTAGTGGAGTTACGAATTAACTCAGCTTCCAGATAACTTTTAGTAGTTACATCCCGACTCTCAATCGGTGTCTGACAGTTTTTCAAGATCTTATTTTCCATATCGTAGTTACCGTCGTGTGTGAGTTTAAACCCTATGCCTGGAATACCAGGAGGTCCTTGTTCTAATTCTTCATCGAAAAGCGGGTAGTAGGCAGCCATTTATTTAAATATAAAATAATTTTTATAGTCATGGACTATAAAAATTAAAAATGGACTATAAAAATGGCTTATAATTTCAAAGTCTTGATCATGGTAATATTTTGATTGTTAATATTTAAGAGGCATTTCTTGTGCTCTTTTAAGATGAAGTAAAAAACATAATCTTTGGGGGCAGCGTTCCTTAACCTCCAGTTAAACTCAATCATTAAGTTATTCGTATCGGTATAGTTTTGATGATGAGAGAGATTAAAGCAGATGATTGGATACAACTTACCAAAATTCGAATAATTGACCATACAACCTGTTTCAGACGTGATGGTGTTGAGTCCAGATTCCAAAAAGGCTGTGTATAATCGATTATAATCACTTTTCTCAAAATCCATCATGTAACTGACAGTTGGCACTTTTACATTGTTGATCATTAACCAACATTCCGTCATATCTAAGTTATCAAACAGCATGTTATTGTGCTTCGAATTTTCGTATCTTTCAGTGTACTGAGGAATTACGTACAAAGATAAGACTTCATCAGAAGTAGCTTTTATGGTATAAGAGCCGCTAGCGTTTTTATAGAAAATATTAGACTTTACTATGCTGTGTTGGTTCCAGTTTATTTCTACATCCTTATTCGATAACTTTAATTCGTTAAATATTGAAGCCGCCGCATTTTTAAATCGTACGTAAGGTAGCCAGAGTGATAAATCTTCTACAACGACTTTATAGATCTTATGTTGCTCGTTGGTGTACAGCATATTTAGACTGTGATTTCTCTGGAACTCAAATTTGACTTGGAACCCCGTGATTACTTTTTTATATTCACGGAAGAAATCAAACACGTACTTTAGTGGGATCCATATAGTTACAACCTTGCTATTTTTAGTGAATTCGCTTCTTTCTGTAAATCCCTGGTTATGGTTCTCATTAATTCTGAATTTTTCGAAAAACTCAGTAATCTTTGTGGTATCTACTAACGTGCCATCATATTTCAAGCGTTCTCTATCAGCTGTGTCCGACGTATCAGTGTAGAACAGCATATTTGTAGCTTCGGCAGAAGAATAGTCAGGCGTAAAATGTATTAAGCCCAACACTTGTCGCATAAGAGCGGTATAATTAATGTTGGATTCTATTTCAGTGGTTCCTAATGTAAACCTGTTAGCATTGATCAAACCACCTCCATTCACGAGAGCTACATTATCATTCACTATGGCAGTACCATCGTTGTTAACAATTTTCAATTTTTGCTGTATATAACCGTTAGAGTATAAAATGTTGGCGTTGGTGTCTTGAATAAAGAAATGGTAAGAGGCATTTTCCATAGAATTATCACTATTTTCATGCCTTACCTCTCTATATTCGAAACTTTCGATGTCATCATCGTAATAATAATTGGTGCTGTTTAATTCAAATATTTTATTCATTTATTATGAAATAAATTTTTTTTCTTCTCCTCAATTTAATAGCTATATGGCTATTAAATCGAATTTAGATAAACTTTAGTCCAGCTCCATGTTTTTTCTGCTTTGATAATATCTCCTTTATTTTATCCTGCACATACTTACCTTCTAATTCGGCCTCCTGCAGGACGTCGGAAAAGAACCCTCTTCCTTGTATCTTCTTACTCTTTCTTTGAAGTCTGTGTTTATTCATTTCTTTATTATAGGGCGATAAAATTGTATTGTACTTCTTGCTTATTGAGCGGAATTAAATCACCTCTATGATTGGTTACTTGCATTCTGATTCGGTAAACACTATCCATTCGAACAGGGTAAAACAGAGGTTTGTCAAATGATTTTATAATCTGACTACCTGGACGATTACTGTTTGTAAATGAATAGATGACGTTTGTAGAGTTGAAACCGTTGATATACGCCCCCTCTGCGACATCGCAATGTATATAAATGTTATCGTTTCCCCCAGATAAGTCAGCAATGTACTTTCCTACTTGTTCAAGCTCTTCGTGGATTTTAGGCTCGAAACCTAAAAGTTTATGCAGGTTTTTGGTTTTCGTTAAATCGATCTTATACCCGTCTATTAACTTAATGGCTATTCGCTGTCGTTCCTCCACTATACCGAATTGTATCGGCGGATCGCTTCCAAAAAAATTAATCATGTAACGATTCAGCCCCTTGATAGTGTAATTTCCATCTGGTATCGTCAAATTTAACCACTGCTGACCATCAAAGTATGATAATTCCTCATCTTTGATATTGTCCCATGAAACGTACATCGAAAAGGACTGAAGGGCAATCTGTTTAAAGGTGAAAGGTCTAGTGTATTCAATCGTAAAATCTTCTGATTTTTCCGCGTTTTTAGAATCTAATATCAATAGAACCATTTTATTTATAGAGAACATTTTTTTCATTGAAGTCGCTGGGTTCTTGGGTAAAAGAATATAGCACATCTACAACTGGCCTACCCTTGTTTCTTTCACGAATGTACTTCATACAAAAGTAGCCGCATTTGACGGAAGCAGGGTGCTGTAGAAAGCTCGAGTTACACCCGATATTTTTCTTTCCAGAAGTCAGTAGATACTTCTTAATGTTAGGATGAATTTTGTATACGTGTTCTCCAAAAGGATCAAAATACTCAACAAAGTTATTTTTAGGATCGTTATAGTAGCAGACCCAGTGCGTACCAGGTCCTGTGACAATGTCCAGATTAATAATACCGTTTTCAAACCGACTCATCTTTTTAGGCAACAGATCGGAAGTAAAGACGCCCCTAAACCCCTGTTCATGTTTCATATTTTGTTCAATTACTTCGTCTGATATTCCCAGTTTTGATAGACGCCCTTTCCAATGGGTCTTTTTTTTACACATCCAGATCCTGAAATTTTTTCCAAAGCTTTCTTTGCTCCATATCCAGCCGCCCCACTTGCAGCACCTAGTGCTAAAGCCTTGGCCCCAGCAATTAACGCAGGTAATAGAAAAGGTAGAAAACCACCCGTTTTCTGGAGCTGCGTCTTACTGATAGTGATACGCTTCCCCTTCCCAATTTGAGCTATCTGTGTTCGAGTTAAATGTATATCTTTGTTGGGGGCTTTTGTCTTATCTATTTGTAGAGATACTTCTTCTCCTTTCTGGTATGCAGATTTTAGCTTAGCAATCTGATGATCGCTTAAATGTATTTTAGTTTTTATGTAATTACTCATTTATTCAATGAAAAATTTTTGTAGTATTGTTTTACTTGCTCGTTGGTCATAGTTCCTTCTCTCAACAATGCATCCAATAAATCGACGACTTGATTGTGTAACTTTTTACTTTTGGACCCTTTACATATCTTATCAGTCAATCGGGCTAAAATTTCCATTTTGTCTTCTACTCCTTTACCGATATAAATTCCTTTTCTTTGCAAGTCTCTGAGTCGATCCCGATAATCTCCTAACGTAGTCATATGATCTCTCAAATAATCAGCCTTAGCTAATAAGCGATCTTCTCTTTCTTCATCCTTTTTAGTCATTCGAGACATCTGACTCATAATGTTTCCTTTTTGACGAGACATTTTTAGGTAAGTATCATTTACTTTACTCATAATTTCTTGCAAAGTTTCCTTGGTCTCATGGTACAATTTTGAGGGTCTTGGAAAGTTATTTTTCTCTAAAAACTCTACATCCAATTTTTTATCAAAATCATAGACTTCTAAAGGCGATTCAATAGCTAGAGGAATGTGATCAACAGCATCTTTTATAGCCTGAATATTCTCCTTTCGATTAATTTCTTGTTCTTGTAGCTTTTCAGTTACAGGCTTGTGAAAGTCCGATAGTGCTTTCTGGATACCTAATTTTTGCTCAAGTTGTTGTTCGTTGTTTTTTCTAATTTCAGCCTGAAGCTTATAAACTTTAAGTTCATATTCAACTTCCTTTCTTAATTTCTTATTTCGTTCTTTTTGTATAGCATTCATCTTTATTATTATGCAAAAAAATTTTTACTTAAGCAAATTAAATTTTTACTGAAGCAAATTTTTAACATTAAATAAAGATGATTCAAATTAAAAATTATACAGAAGCAGAAGAACTTGTCGATGCAAATCAACATTATTTATTACCTAAACACCCTTTCAGACTTCTAATCGCTGGAGCTTCAGGTACTGGTAAAACGAACTTATTGTTGAATTTTATATACGACTATCTCGAATTTGATAATTTGTTCGTTTGTGCAAAAGATATGTACGAACCCAAGTATGGTAAACTGAAAGAAAAGTACACAATGTTTGAGGGCGTGGATATTGACTCGATAAAGTACCCCAAAAAGAAGAAGAAAATTATCCTAGAGTTATATGAAAGATTCGGCAAGAAAGGAACTTTATTCTCCTCTGATACAAAAGAATTTATAAAAGTGGATGACCTGGACCCATCTTGTAAAAATGTTGTTGTCTTTGATGACTGCATGACTGACAAGGACCAGAGGAGCATAGAAGATTTTTTCATCAGAGGTCGGAAGAAAAACGCCTCAATCATTTATCTTTCTCAATCTTATTATAGAACACCCATTGTTATCAGAAGAAACTGTAATTACTTGATATTTTTTAATATTCAACCGAGGGAGATTCAACAGATCATAAGAGAGATAGATGGTAGTTTGACAAAAGAAGAATTCAGTAGATTATATAAAAAGTGCATGCAACAGCCGTATGATTTCTTTATGCTTGATTTAGTTAATCCGGCTCTGAGATATCGGAAGAAATATTTCACCCCTATAAATAAAGATGGAAGAATACTTGCAAAAGAAAATTTACGTATATAGAAAGAGCTACCACCACTACCATAAAATTAGTGTCACTATGACCGTTAGCAAGTTCGTTTTAAGTTCATTGGGTTTATCAGCTTTTGTACTTGTTCCCTTAGCTGCTCTGAGCTTAAGCGTCGGTATTGTTGAAGTTATTGATAAAGCTTTGAATATCGCGGAAAGGAAAGAAGAGTACAAACAGTCTTACAAGTTTTACAAACAGCTGCTCAATTCATACAAATCGAATACCATATCAGAAGAGGAAGTGTATAAGCGAGAGGAGGATTTCATCAATAATTTAGTCTACTTACCCAGAGAAAAATATATGAAACAAACCCTGCTGAATGGATATCAATTTGTGAGTAAATAATTTTTTATATATAAATAAATGTGTGGTAAAAAGACTTGCAATAAAGGAAAAGGTGTTGTTAACGCAGCAATTAATAATTTACCGTTTGAAATGCATCTGCCAGGGCATCAATTTACAGGACCAGGAACTCAACTGCTCAGAGGAAAAACTAGACTGAACCCCGATTTAACATACAAAGAATGGAGTAGGCCTATTAATAGGGTTGATGATAGTGCCTATAAACATGACGTGTGCTACATTAAAAACAAAGATACCGAAACCAGAAACAAAGTGTGTGACTCAAACATGATTAAAGAATTGGACGACATTCCCAATCCAAGTTTTCGTGAAAGGCTAGATAGAGCTGTTGTGAAGCCTATTATCAAAGCAAAGAAGACATTTGGAATGGGCTCAAAAATATATTGTCTCAAATGTAAAACACACACCGACACTAAAGATGAACAGCATGTCACCTCTAAAAACGCTAGACCTATGTTGAAAGGTATTTGTGTGGGTTGTGGTTCTAAGAAGTGCCGTTTTTTACCGCTGAAGGGGTAACTGAGAAGGGTTGCCCCGAAAAGGTTTATTACGATCCCGAAACAGGATTTTGTGGCATAAATGTACTGAGCAGAAAAACTGGTTTAAGTCGAAAAGAAGTCTCGGATTTTTTACACCGACAGGATGTATACACAAAGCATAAACCACTTATCCGTAAGTTCAAAAGAAGGAGAATTTACGTGTCACATATCGACGACCAATGGCAAGCTGATTTACTGTTTGTCTATAAATTTGCGAGAAGTAAGTTTAATGATGGTATCAAGTACATATTAACAGCTGTTGACTGTTTCAGTAAATATGCATGGGCTGTTCCTCTAAAGGATAAATCAGCAGAAGAAGTAACTCAAGCATTTAAAAAGATCTTCAAAGAAAGAATACCTGAAAGGGTTCAAACAGATAAGGGTTTAGAGTTCGTCGGAAAAACAACTCAAAAATTATTCAAAGAAAATAATATCCAATGGTTCACAACAGAAAATGTTGAAATAAAAGCTGCTATGGTTGAAAGATTTAATCTCACTCTTGGTAATAAAATAAAGCTCTACTTGTGTGCAAATAACACTGAAAGATACATAGATGTATTGGGTCAATTAGTGAAGAATTACAACAACTCATACCACAGAAGTATAAAAATGACTCCTGTTGAAGCCAGTCTAGAAGAAAACAGTAGTGAAGTCTACCGCAATTTGTTTAAAGAAAAGGTCATACGTAAACATAAATACCAGGTAGGCGATAAAGTAAGAATATCTATATATAAGTCTACCTTCAGAAGGGGTTATCAAGCAACTTTTACAGATGAAATATTTGTCATTTCTGAAGTATTAGAAACCGACCCAATCACTTATAGAGTTCAGGATTTAAATAATGATGAGGTTAAAGGCACTTTTTATGAATATGAATTAGTAAAATATGATAAGAAAGACAATGTGTATAAGATTGAAAAAATCATCAAAAAGAAAGGGGACAAATATCTAGTTAAATGGTTAGGTTATCCTGAGACTAGCTGGATTGATAAAAAAGATTTAGTTAATTAATTTTTAATAGCTTATTCGGCTATTAAAAATTATAATCACTTATCGGGGTCATACCTCAGCTCTTCGTGACATGTTGTTCAGACGCCGTTTTTTTAATTTATAGGGTAAAAACTCCAATTTAATGCTTCGAAGATGGTTCTGCAGATTTCTTCATTCTGAATAAGCGTCTTTTTGAGTTTAGGTAACTTAACTAGAAGGCGTGAAATATAGATGTCGTAACCTCTTTTCCGTAACATATGGTATAAGATATAGTCTTTGCTGATTATGTTTTTTCGCTCTGGGTACATCTCCTCATATTTATGGATATAAGAAGAAAAGTCGTTCAAAAGCTCTTCTTCTTCAAAGGGTAGGTTATGCAAACCTAACCATTTAGCCAGATTTTTCATTCGATGTTTTCGCCTCTGTTGTTTCTGCATGTTTAAATACATATCGAGATTATTGATAGGGGGTTCATTTGGATTATACCTCAGCTCTTCGTGACATGCTTGGCAAATGTACCAGCCATCATCATTTTGAATTACATATTCGTGTTCACATTCATGAGTTTTCAAGTCTCCGTCTGAGGAAACTTTATTGTCCAGACCTAACATTCTTATTACTTCCAACATTTCCTTCGATGCTTCGATCATCTTTTATAAGTTTGACAATTTTTTCAAACTGATCATGCAACTTTTTTAAGGATTTTTTCACTTCTGAAATGTCATCGCTATAAACATCTAATTGAACATACTGATAAAGAATTCTATAGCAAAATATCTCAGACTCAATTTCATTCATTTATATATATCTTTGTTTTCTTTAACTCAGATAAAATACGAAGCAGTATTATTTTCCGCTTGGAGAGTTTCGACCTTGTTTTCTACTTCCTGCTTTCATAACGTCTGTAGCGAGCGCTGACCTTGTCTAACATCTCTTCCTCTTTAAAGAGTTCTCTCAGAGGTAGCGGTAGAAAAAAGCGGAGATTACGAGAATCAAAGAGAGATGGCAGCACTATATGGGGAGGAAGCACTATATGGACAGGAGTGGAATTTATTTTTCGCGATTGATTTTAAGCATTTTATTCTATATTTTTTAATCAGATATACAATAGTGATAGATATTTTGAAGAATTCTTACATTATAAGAGGGAAATAACTTGTTTAAAGTGCTATTTTTGAAGATTTTCGCCTGTGGTGTAATGGTTAAATTAAAGGTATGTGTATATTTAGATGGGTACCCATGGCAAACGGTTAGCGCGCAGACCTATTAACATCTAGGTCCCAGGTTCAAATCCCGACCTCTCCCAGGTTGTTAATCAATCCGGGTTGATGGTTTATTGAACTATACCGAGCCAAAAATGACATGTCGGCTTGCTTTAGTCGTTGTTCCAATAAAGCGGCACTCTTCGATAAAAAAGTGGTGGGCGGGCCCGACGCTAGGCGTCAAAGTCTTACAGTGTTGCCCTTATATGTTGTTTGTAAGCCTCAGTGGCGGTAGGCTCAGAGTGTATTTGGTCTTGAATTCGGCTCATCAAGAAGGGCCCCTTGGTGGGTCGAATTTGAGATTGAATATACTCTGAGCCTACCGGGGGGCATTTTGCAAAAATTTTTAGGAGTTATGGTGGAGTCATTAAAGTAAGTTCTCGATCTTGGCCTAGGCGAGGGGTCAACAAGACATGGAGTTAGTGATCCGGACCGCGATTTAATAAGACAGGGAGTGGGACTGGGTTGTTTGATGCTGGGTTGTCTGATGTTCTGTTTATCGAGGATCAGCTGTATGATAACTGGTTTGTTCTGATTTCCCGGGTTGATTTGGAGCTGCAGGGCGAGTGTCTTCAAGGCATCTTTTTTCATCTTCTTCAACTGATTCTCTGTGGGATCTTTGAGCCACTCGTTACAATATGATGGTCTTCTTGCCAATTGTGGCCGCGGCACGGCCGCAAGGGCATCCTCACACTCTTTTTGCAGCTGCTTGTACACAGGGCCGTTCTTCTTTATCGTCCGGCCAGTTCGAGGATTGACAGTGGGGTTACTCATCCATTCTTGACAGTGTGCTGGCTGAAGATCCAGTGGGTCCCGTGCAGCCTCCTTTTCGAGCTGTTTGTAGACAGGGCCATTGACTTTTATCTCGTAAAAGTTGCCGCCTGAAAATCGGTGTATATTTTTTAATGGTTATGATACCATTAAAAGAAAATTTACTGTTCAAATTTAAACATTTGCGCTGGTAGTGCTTTCCCGACATCTTTAGTTCCCAAATATACAAAGAATAGAGGTTTAATCTCATTAAGCTTCATATAGTCGGACGCATTTTCGTCGCATCGTTTCGGCAGATACAAATTTGAGCCGTCTTCTAACTTCACTATTAGTTTATTACCATATTTGGTGGTGATCTGTTTAATTTCCATGACAGGGTATTTTACGTCGATATTGAGCTCATGCATCTTCTTGAAACTTCCTTCCAATGTACTAACTGCGTTTAGTTTGTTCAACAGTTCCATGGTTTTTGTTCTTTCTCAACATTAGAATTCTTTTCTTTAAGTGCTTAAAATGTTGTTGGGGTATCATTTTTTAACGGATCCGCAGATTCTAAAAGGGGGTGCTCGCCGAAGGGGGTACCCTTCCCTCCCAACGACTTTTCGCTTGCTCGCTCCGGAAAATTGGTGTGGTCGAAATAGAGCCATCACTTTCTCGGGAGGTGCTTGCGCTAGAACCTTGCTAATGGATGATTTTGATACCATTGATTTGTTTGATTTGTATGGTTGAAATAGAGCCATCACTTTTCTAGGAGGGGGTGTAGTTTTAATGGAGGGTTTGAGAGCCATTGTTTAATCGAATTTGTATGGCTGAAATAGAGCCATTACTTTCTAAGAGTGGGTTTAGTTTTTATGGGGTTTGAGAGCCATTGTTTTTTAAAGGGGGGTAAGGAAATTATGGCGGTTTTCATACCATTGATCTCTAAAAGTGGGTTCGATTTTTATGGGGTTTTGTGAGCCATTGTTTTTAAAAGTGGGTGGATATTTAATGGGTGGGTTTCGCACCATTGGTTTTAAAAGTGGGTGGAAATTTTATGGGTGATATAGAGCCATTACATTCTAAAAGTGGATGGAGTTTTTATGGGAGGTTTATGGCTGTGGTCCAGCTCTCTCATGTGAAATTTTATGGGTGGGTTTCGCACCATTGGTTTTAAAAGTGGGTGGAAATTTTATGGGTGATATAGAGCCATTACATTCTAAAAGTGGATGGAGTTTTTATGGGAGGTTTATGGCTGTGGTCCAGCTCTCTCATGTGAAATTTTATGGGTGGGTTTCGCACCATTGGTTTTAAAAGTGGGTGGAAATTTTATGGGTGATATAGAGCCATTACATTCTAAAAGTGGATGGAGTTTTTATGGGAGGTTTATGGCTGTGGTCCAGCTCTCTCATGTGAAATTTTATGGCTGAAATAGAGCCATTACATTTCTAAAAGTGGGTGGAGTTTTTATGGGGGGTTTATGGCTGTGGTCCAGCTCTCTCATTTGCACACTACTCAGTCAGTTATTCTGATGGAAAGCAAACAAAAGTAGGAAAACATTCTTTGCGAAAGCACCCATAAAAACATTTTAATGCTTCATTAAAACCTCGAAAGCATAAGCGACATTTTGCGTTAATTTAATAATAATTAATTTATCGCGCAGCTGATTTTGAACATTCTGAAAAAAAAATGAATCTGCCATAAAAAATGAAAAGAATGTATAATGCCATCAAAACATGACTTTCTCCAGATAAGGCACGAAATTTTAATCTCCTTTCTTGTTTATTCTCTAAGCTGTTTTTCTGATCTAGGAAATGCTCTTGACTTATGTGCTCGAGAGTACATAAAGCTTTCTAAGACAGAGATGGTTCTAATTATGTGGGTAAGAAAAAAATTAGCTCGCATTTTTTTTGGTTGTAAATAGTGTTAAAGAAGTTAAGGCCCACAATTTAAAACATGAATAGATAAATCCTGAAAACATAAAAATGAAAACGTCGGTTTAGTAGAATAAGATAAAAGTCACGGAAGGCATTTTAAGGTTACTATAAAACGTATTTTACTTTCCCTGCAATGCTTGGCAATGCATAGGGAAAGTATTGGAATCCTTGCGAAAATCACAACTTGAGTTTTCGACGGATCTACACGTTTTGGGGCCTCTAGAACACGAGAAAACTATGTTTAGCCTGTCGTACGTGTGTGTCTGTCTATCTGTGCAAATTTTGTATCCACTCTAACTGATAAACTAATTAACAAAATTTCATAAAATTTGATAGGTAAGTCTATTGAGGGTGATCATGTTGCTGATTATATTTTGGTATGATTTGGGATAACATAACCTGCCTTTTTTGAGAAATGACCCACTAAACTTGTCTGTATCCTCTCCAGGGAACAAAACTAATAGACCAAATTTCACACAATTTGGTAGATAAATATCATTTGCAGGTTAGTATGGTTAGATTTTGGTATTATTCGGGAAAACATAACGTGTCTGTTTTTGCGAAATGGGCATCAAAAATCTAAAATATAACTACATATGCTCAAATATAGCAATCAAATGCCTGCTTTATACTTAATTTTTAACGATAAAATGAATAAGACCATCCCGGTTACACTAGGACTAGCCGTTCTCGAGATACTTGAGATTTTTTGCATTTTCCCTACGCTACCATTGAAAATAAGTCCAGTTACCAAAGGAGAACGAAAATAGAATTAAAAGTTCAAATTCAGTGTACTTTTAAATAATTATGGTGTTATTCTGTGCAATTGAACTCAATGAATTATTGAAGAAAAAAAGAACGTGAATATGAGTCTGCAGAGTAAGTCATGTGCTGCCCACATCAGATTTTTTTTCCCGTTTGTAAAGATCGTGACATTTAAGAATTTTTTAAATTTATGTTTTGTGTTGCATTCGTTATAAAACAATTTATTTTTGCGTTATATCTGTGTACCTAACTTGTGTGCCAACGCAATTACAATATTTTTTTATTTTAACTGATCACTAAAGCTTGATTATTTCTACAATGAAGCCTACTTTTAACTCATGCAGAATGTAATTAAATCATGCGATTGAAAGGTGAGTTGTATAATAATTGCTGTCTTCTTACAACATTATTTAGTTCTGGAGACTGGAATATAAGCGATATGATTTAACTATTCATTGATTTTACATAGAGAGGCAGACGATTTATATTTGCATGAAGTTTTAAGTTTTCAAGTATAATAAGTTTCTGTTGTACTGTGATAATTTAGGAAATACCAGCGTGAATGTATCATATTTTAGAGAAGTTTTAATAAAATTGCATTTCAGTGTTTTACTATCAGAGCTTTATTCATGACCTCTCTCTCTATCCTGTTGTTTAATTTAAACAATAAAAAAGAACCTGCCCTCCTTTGCGTATTTTCCCTCAAAAATCGTTATATGTAAAAATAAAAGACTACGTGTGCTCAAATATATCAAATAAATGCTCCATTTATACTTAATTTTTGGCGACGGAAAGAATAGGACCAACCTCATTACTCTTAGGCTAGCCGTTCTCGAGACATTTTAGTTATTTCACATTTTGGAGCCGAAAAGAATAAGGCCAACTTCATTACTAGCCTTTCTAGGCATTATAGGTTTTTGGCATTTTTGGCGACGAAAAAAATAAGACCAGTCTCATTACATTAAGACTAGCCGTTCTCGACACATTTTAGTTTTTTGGCGCTTTTGACGACGAAAAAAATAAGACCAACCTCATTACTCTTAAGACTAGCCATTCTCGAGGCATTTTAGTTCTTTGGCATTTTTGGCAACGAAAAGAATAAGACCAACCTCATTACTCTAAGACTAGTCGTTCTCGAGACATTTTAGTTTTTTGGCATTTTTGGCGACGAAAAGAATAAGACCAACCTCATTACTCTAAGACTAACCGTGCTCGAGACATTTTCGTATTTTGGAATTTTCGGCGACGACAAAAATAAGACCAACCTCATTACCCTAAGAGTGGCCGTTCTCGAGACATTTTAGTTTGTTGGCATTTTCGGCGACGAAAAGAATAAGACCAACCTCATTACTCTAAGACTAGCCGTGCTCGAGGAATTTTAGTTTTTTGGCATTTTTGCTACTCCGATTTCAAGAATAAGTTTAGTTACCAAATGAAATCGAAAGCTGAATTAAAAGTGTAAATTCAGTGCAATTTCAAATAATTGTGTTATTTAGTGCAATTAAACTCAATTTAATGAATTGTTAATGGAATAAAGAGAAAATGAATTTGATTACGCAGTGAAAGTCATATGCCGCTCACATCACATTTCTTTTACAAGCGTTTAACTCAGTTTTTGATATGAGTGACCGCTTTATCTGTCCCTACATACATAGTATAATGTATAGGAAATGAATTGTTACATGTTAAAATATTCGAATTCAGTTTCGAAGGAAAAGCTCATTTTATGCCTCCCTGAATTCGAATCGAACATTTTTGAGAAGAAAACTCTGTCTGCGTATGTATGTTAGGGTTTGTGCGTGTTAGTATGTGTATTTATGATAGTATATGTGTGTTTGTGCGTATTAGTGTGGGTATTTATGCTAGTGAGTGTATGTTTGCATGTTAGTACATGCGTCTAAAGACCTGCTATCTCAAAATTGAAGCATTTAAAAAGTAATTTGTTATGGTTATTTCGATCAGCAATTACTGGAATCCTATACATTTAAAACGAAACCGAAAGTTTGGAAGATTCCAACTTTTATATTACATTTTTGAAACATCATAAAATATCAATACATTCAATAAATAATTATAAATTATTAATTAATAAATTATTAATAATATAATAATTATTTCCGACGTAATTTTTCACTACGAAACGAATGACGTCAATTTTATAACTGAAGCATGCAGTTTACTCGAGAATAACGAATGTTTTGAAAATAATTATGAAACATTATATAAAATTAAAGAAATAGTAAGTATCACGAAATATATTTACTTACTACATCAAATGTTATGCAACAAATTTGTTAACATCATTCTTTTGGATCTAGTTCATTGCATTCACCATAGAAGATACTTTATGTACAAATTAATTTTGTATTTTGGCGCCAGAGATTTCGTCAATAATAATTTAATTCACCGAATATGGACTCACAGCCAATTACATTTTGATCAGAATTTTGTAACTGAGAGTGAATATCATTCTGTCAGTACTCGTTTAAAAAAACAAGAAATATCAATCATGCATAAGCATTGATTATGAAACACTTTCCAACTGAAATGCAATTTCATTTAAAAATTTTGAAAATATGATATATTCAGTGGTGATATCTTTTACATTATCAGAGTACTATAGTAATTTATTATACTTAAATATTCAAAACTGTATCGAAATATAAATCATCTGATTCTCTATGCAAAATCGATGAATATTTCATTCTTATAACTTGCATTCCAGACTCCAGAGCTAAATAATTTTCTGTGAAAAAAATTCAGCAATTCTTATGTAACTCACCTTACAATCGCTTCAGATATTTGCATTCTGCGTAAGTTAAAATTAGGCTTCGTTGAAGAAATAATAAAAGCTTAAGGATCATTTAAAATCACAACTATTGTATTTACATAGGCATGGAATTTAGATAAACAGATAATACACAGATACGCAGATAATATATGTGTGTATGTGTGTGTATGTATTCAAAGTATTGGAATCGTGCCGAAGATCGGAACTCGAATTTTCGAAGGATCTACACGTTTTGGGACTTCTAGAACACGAAAAAACTATATTTAGGAAGACGTCTATGTGTGTAAGAGTGTATCTGTGTATGTTTCTGAGTGTCTGTGAGGATATTACATCCACTCTAATTGAAAAACTAATGGACCGAAATTCATAAAATTTGGTAGGTATGTTTTTTGCGGGAAATCCTGATGTTCATTAGATTATAGTACGATTCGTAATAAAAGAATCTGCCCTCTTTGCGAAATGGCGGGCATAAATTGCCTTTATCCATTCTAGCTAAAAACTAATGGAACAAATTTAACAAAATTTGGTGTATAACTTTTCAATGACCTACAAGTGATTTATATACCAAATTTAACAACATTTGGTACATAAATCATTTGTAGGATAATGTAGTATGATTCGGGGAAAAGGAACGAGATATTTTTGCGAAATAGCCCGCAAAAATCGTTAAATATAAAAATAAGACTACATGTGCTCAATTATATCAATTAAATTCCTATCTTATACGTGATTTTTGACAACAAAAAGAATAAGACTAACCCCATTACTCTAAGGCTAGTCGTTTTTGAGATATTCTAGTTTGTTCGCGTTTTCGCTACCCCACCTTTGACAATAAGTCCAGCTATCAAATGAGAACCGAATTTAAGTTTGACGTGCAAATGCAATGTCATTTAAAATACTTATGGCTGTTATTTTGTGCAGATAAACTCAAAGTATTATTGAAGAAATAAAGAGAACGTGAATGTGAGTCTGCAGAGAAAGACATGTGCTGCCCACATCAGATTTTTTAACAATATTGCAACAATTATTTATAGAAGTGAACGAGGATTATTTACAGGCCATTTCGAAAAAAATGTATTATCTATATTTATAGATCCACCAAATTTTTGTGGAATAAAATGTTCAACAAATTTAAGCTGTGTACCAAATTTTTACTCACTAGGACGTAGGAAAGTGCATTTAAAACGCCATCAAATAAGTATATCATAAAGAGTTATATAAAATTAAAAAAAAATTTGAAAAATTGTTATCTACCAAATTTATTTTAAAATGTGAAGCCTCTCTCATATACAAAATAATTAAACTCTTGGAAACATATTTATTATATAATATATCTACTTTTTAACACTTTACAACAAAGTTGAAAAGTGTTTATGACTTTGTTCATTCTGTCTGTCTGTCTGTCTGTCCGTTAGCACGATAACTGCCGTAAAAATGACTTAATCAAAATGAAATTTTAGTATGTTGTTCAGACGGTCTGTAGGACCTATGGGAATATAAATGAATAATATCACCCAATTAGTTTTGGATTGAACCCGGGTTGAAAAAATGAAATACATTGAGCCCTATGGGACCTAATTTTTCAAACATTTTTTAAGCGGATTTAAAATTCACAAATTGCTTCGAAAATTTTAGGTAATAGTCAAATTGTTCCAGAAAATATATAAAAAAAATTCAGCGAAATATATTCAGTAGTTTTTTAAATAAAAATTAAAATAATAATTACACATCTTATATGAAACGATCACGTGACCATGATATGAAACGATCACATGACCCACTTCAAAATGATATATGGCATCCATCTTGCTTCAAAATGGTATTTTTTTAAAGTTCTTTTTAATTCATATTGAGTTTTGTATCCGTCCTAAATCTACTTTATTTTTGCTTAAATTCTGTGCATCTACATACTAAAACTGCACAATGACAATATATTTGAGTTTAAATTCTCATTCAAAATTGATTATTTCTACAACTAAGCCTATTTTTCACCGATGTAAAATGTAACCAGCAAAATATGTAGAATGAGTTGTATTAGAATTACTGTATTTCTTTAACACAAAATAATTCAGTCCATGGAGTCTGCATGGCTGATATGAATGAAATATTAATTGATTTTATAAACAGAAGGACGATTTTTTTCGATGAAGTTTTAAGCATAAAGTTTATGAATTGTAGCTCCATGGTCTTAATTTTAAAATAAATTAAATTATTATAGTATTGTGATGAATGAAATGGAGAAAGTTATGAATGAAATCCTGCTTTTATAGAGAGATCCAGGCGTGTTATTTTTTCTATGACGTTATTTGAATTATTTCAGTTGGTTTCGATGAAGTTTTCAAATATAATAAATTATCGTAGTATTATGATAGTTTTAAAAATATTACCATGGAATGTATTGCATTTTAGAGATATTTAAACCAGGCAATTTATATTTCAATGCCGTCATTTGAATGAAGTTCATTTTTTTCAATGAAGGTTTAAGTTTTCAAATATAATAAATCAATGCAGTATTGTGATAAGTTTTAAAATATTACCGAGGAATGTATTGAATTTTCGACTTTTTAAAATAAAATTGCATTGAAGTTGGAAAGTGTTTCATAATCAATGCTTCAAGCAGGATTGATCTTTCTTGTTTCTTTCTGGAGGGTTTCGCAAATGTCAGAATTTAATTGAAATCGTTTTTCTCCCTATATTAAATAATTTCTTATTAAAAAACTACCTAATATATTTCACTGAAATTTTTTTTAAATATTTTATGGGATAATGTGAATATTTTCTAAAAGTGTCGAAGCAATCTGTGAATTTTAAATGTGCTTAAAAAATTTTGAAAAATTAGGTTCCATAGGGTTCAATGTATTTCATTTTTTTAACCTGGGTTCAATAAAAACTAATTGGGTGATATTATTTATTTATATTTCCATAGGTCCCACAGACCGTCTGAAAAACATACTAAAATGTCATTTTGATAAAGTCATTTTTACGGCAGTTATCGTTCTAACGGACAGACAGACAGACAGTCAGAATGAATGAACAAAGTCATAAACACTTTTCAACTATGTTGTAAAGAGTTAACAAAAGAAATTTCAATTCATGTGATGTCTATTCAATGGCCAAATTATTGGCTGTTGTATACCATTAATTCGCTGTAAAACAGTAGTGAAAGTTGTGTGATGTCTGCATGAATGTTGTTTTAATTACAATGCTATAATAAAAGTTAATGAAATATCTGCTGACGTTACTTTTGTTAGATTTTAAAAACTATAATCTTGTCAAATATATTTCATTAATATATTCACACAGTAATAGTGGTCAGAGGTTATCATTTCTTTAAGTCTTTGCTTAAGAGAATATAAACCTAAAGACAAACTTAAACAATATAATTAAGTACCTGGGTGTGAAATGCTGAGGATTTATGAAAAATAAATTTCGTTATTTTATTTAGATTTTGAGATGTTGCAGTATAAAAGTGAATCATGCATAAAAAAAATCGTAAACACATTTTTTAAACATTCGTCCAAAATTAAGAAATCGTGTTGGAAGGATCTCAGTAAAAATTTTGTTTATTATAAGGAATGAACGTTGGTTCTATTTCTTTATTTTGTTAGCGTCATCGCGTACAGACCCATAGAGACAGACACATACGATACTGTATTTATTTTTTTATAGATTCTATGTGTTTCAGTTTTGCTTTAGAAATCTCTATCAATATTAATAAAATAATACCGTTACATTTGTCCTTTACAGCACCCACTTATAGACAGACAAACGAATATATGGAGAATCTGTCTTTAGTCAATTAAGGAAGTTCAAATGATTTTTTTCTGCGTACAAAATCTTTTGTTTACTAATCAGAGGCGGCTCGTGAGTTGAAGCAGGTGACGCAGGATAAGCGGTGCTTCACTTAAAGTTATCCGCTGAATGGGTTATTATTATTATTTGACAAAGTTTTCAGACTCTACTGACTATTTTCAGATAATATTTGACAACACTTGAGCCAGTAGCGTTTTTTTTTTTATGATGTTCGCTGTCGAGGGAGGGGAGGGGAGAGGGAATCCCACCACTGAATCTGCTTCACCTATTCCTGAAGTCACAAACCGACACTGTTATTAATATTACATTATTTGATTTCCGGAATTAAATATTTAATGAGTCTAACTATGCTTGGTTTATAGTAATATAAGTTAATTACCTCTCAATTATATCGGATTATCGGAGCTATATTATGCTATAATAATTCACTAAATATAGTTTAGATCATAACAGAAAATCGTCTTATTCAAAGCTCCTGACTAAAAACAAGGCAAAAATAGCATTTATTAGTAATGAAGAGTAATTAGTTTACATTCCTTAATGATCGAGAAACCAATAATTTACACCAGATGCTTCCAAAGCGAGTTTTCCGAAGACTTTTCTCGCTCTAACCTCTTGACACTGGCTCCGACATCTTGCTGCTATAATCGCCAGATAGTTTGTTCCAAAGCAACAAAATACTCCTAAAAATGAAATTAATTATTAAGTCTCGCAATTGGAAACAGCTTGATTAAGTTTTGATGATATTAAATGGTGCTAAAGATATGATGATTACAGTATTGGCGATTTTAGTGATAATGAGATTAATGACATAGTGAAGAATTGATTTAATAAGGTGCGAAGCGATTTTGTTATTTTAAGATTTACTGATTTTTTGTTGTGTGAAACATCTTATGGCGCGGGGTCGAATAAATCTTAAAATCTGAGAGATAAAAAGGAAGTATGTAACGGAAATGGCAGTGGTCTTACTAAAAAATGGGCCCCAATGAAAAGTGGGGAAAAGATGCCCTATATATGTATTGTACATAAGATATCTCTAGAAGCTGTTATTATCGTAGTAATCTAGTAGCAATCAATATAGGTTCAATATGGGACCGACATTGTATATCTTGGCATCGCATTGGAAATATTTCCAATGTAATCCCAATATTGTGCAACTATCTGGATTACATTGGTCTCCTATATTGGCTAAATATTTTCATTAGAATATTTCCCTAATATTGGTGCTAAATTTGAAATATTTCCAATGAAACTCCAATATTGGCATTATATTGTCCCAATATTTTAAGCCAATGTTTGTCGAATTTCGTCAAAATGTCCACTTCTTCATATTGCTCCAATATATTCCAATATTGGCGACCAATATTGTATTGATACTAGGGATATGAATATAAAGTACTTCGCGGTTTTATCAATAAAAGAGTAAGTATAAAATTGTTTTTTTTTTCAACGATATTCACACTCTCATGAAAGATAAAGTTACTGTGGAAGAGTAAATACCAGTTAGAAAATAGTTTAATTAATAATAATTAATTTTATATAAAAAAGATGAAAACATACGATTTCTCTAATGTCAATAAATTTCAATTGTAGAATAATTTCTGTCCCCATTTAGCACTTGAAAAGCTTCTATACTAAGTAGAACTAACTCAGATAGTCGTTTTTGCTCCATAGTATTACTCAGAAAATTATTTATTAACTTTCATTTCGAGGACGAATGCTTCGCTGCTATCACCATGACATGAATTGTTAGAAATAATATTAGAAAATAATACACTTAAAGAAACTGGCATTCATATTATCAAGCAGAGCGATCGGCATTCTACGACAAGCTAATAAAAGTTCACTAAATTTGTCATTACGTTCGCTGAATTTATAGTCTAGTATAACAGACAAACGAAAAGAAGAGCATTTCTTATATACAAATGATTGTTGGCGAATTATTAGATGACAAATACAAAACCATTGCTCACAGTAGGTTCTCTCGTGACTGGAACAATCTAGAACCACGAAACTAACGTTACCAAATTTATCACATAATTATGAAAGTGAACATATTTTACAATAGTTAATACATTTTAATGTTATACGCACCATATTTCTGATGTCGTTTTACTCTTTATAATAAAAATAATGAAAGCAGAACAGAAGAATAGTGATAAACGTAATATAAAGATAACGACAGTAAAGTAGATTTGACTCAACGTGAATGGTAAATGTATGGTCTGGGAAATGTAAAAGTTTTAACAACAATTTTCATTTTTTCTGGAAATTCTAAGACTGAGCTATGCATGTATGAAACATATATATATTTTTGAAAAGTGTCCATCTATTCCTGCATTTAACTAAAATATCTATCTGTAAATTGAACCTAGTTTACTCGGCGGTTATTGAAAATATGTTTAGTGACGTGTCGGATAATAACATTTAAGTAGGAATTGAAATATGTTTTCGAAGTATTAAACTAAACTGTTTCTTTTGCACTATTTGAAACAAATATTAAAGTTAGTAATTAAAATGATAACTGAAAATGAAGCTATTTTATCATCGATATGAAAAATCACTGGAATATTATGTATACGTTTGTATATGTTTGGATAATTTGATAAGTGTTTATTACCAAAAGATTGCTTATATGTTGGCATGTGAAAATATTTCTCAATTAATGTATTGTCAAACAACGGTTCAGTTTCACATGTTGTCAAAATACTACTAATGTGTTGCCACGTAAAAAGACTGAGCATATGATGTTTTATCCAAAGCAATCGTTTAATATCTTGTCAAAGGCTTCTGATTTAGTCTATTGTCAATATTGTCAAAATATGGTTCGTTTCTGTTATCTTGTCAAAAAGCTGCTCATACATTACCGTGTTCGACAAATTTCCCCTTTTTGTATTTTCAAAAGATTGCCTATTTGTTGTTGTATTAAATAGTTGCTTATATATCGGCTTACCAAAAGACAATTCATATTCTGCCTTGTCAAGAGATTGTTCATTTGTTATCTTGCCAAACGTCTACTCATTTGCTTATTTTGTAGTTCTAGTTAACATTCTATATTTACATCTCACAAATACACATACTTGCATAAGAGCCAACGGCCCTACCGTGTGAAAACACAGGTTCTCGTTAGATCACCGAAATCAAGCAGCATCGGGCGTGGTTAGTACTTGGGTGAGTGACCACCTGGGAACACTGCGTGCTGTTGGCACATTTCGGACGCGGTAGCCCGGTGGGTTGGGCGCTGTATTTGCACGCTGCCAAAACTGCCGCAGTGTTCATGCGGAGTACGATCACGTTAAACATGTGGGTCCGTAAGTCCTTCCGAGAAGTTGGTGGTAGGGGAAGGAGTTACGGTCCTTGTGGATGCCTCCCCCACTGGGTTCCGGTCTAAATTGGACGGCACTTCCCGGCCATCCAAGCGGTTACCTTACACCTTTCTGGTAGGTTGGACGGTCTGCAACAACAACACACATGCATAAAAATGGATACATTTTCAAAGTAATCATAAATGTTGTATGGATCTAAATCCGTATATTATCGAAACAGTACTTTGCCTGTACTGAAATATGAGAAAGTGAAAATATATATGGTCCGAAAGTCCTAGTTATTTTTTAGGCTAAATAGGCAAAACGCTTAGCACAAAAAATAATATATATTTTTCTCGTTCTCATTATTGCACGTATTATCATATTCCAAATCATCGATCCCTTATCCAGCTATCACTTTCAGAACCAACTAAAACATCGACGGTTTACTCGATATCAAACTATAACTAATAATTTTCTATGTCAGGACTCTTCAAGACCGCAAAGGTTTAATATTATTTACTGAAAATGTATTTTTTATATTTAACATTAACCTTATATAAATTATGTCCCCTTTCTGCATCACGTTTTCATAAAATACTATAAGTTCTTCATAAAGTAATTTCACAAACAGAAAATGCACTATTTTTAAATGTAATTAATTAACTAGATAAAACCATTACCAGAATTTCAAAAGCGCGGGATATAATTACGCAGAAATGAATTTTTCTGAATTTAAATGAACCTCGAAAACAATTTTTGCTTAATTCCGAAGAAGCGTCTCTTGAATAGGTGTCTATTAGAGCAATTAGTGTAACATGAAAAAAGAAAAGGAAATCGGAAAGAAAATAGAGACGGAGAATAGCGTTGAAAACAAAATAAATTCAATGCATGCAATTATAAATAGCTTGATGAACTTTTAATGGCTTTTGCTATTTTTAAAAATGTGTTGATTACAGCATTGTCCTCCACTAGATAATTAAGTAAAATAATGGTAGTTAGCTGACTCGATTGTATCTAATGCAAACTGTATTTTTTCCCGTTCAATTCAATATATTTAAAAATAGTAAATGACTACTTCCCCTGAATTGGGATGACAGGATACTTTATATTTTTCAGGAAACATTATTGAAGAATTATAACCGTGGTCGTTTAATAAAATTGTTTTCTGTATTCCGTTATTTAACTTCAATATGTTATCACAAACATTCATAAACGGTTAAACTATAGTAAAACTATTTTTGCTCGCAATGATCGATGTGTAGGAGAAAGCTGGAAAACATGGCCATGTGAGGGGAATAGCCATATGCTATTTGTTTATCCCCAATGTGCTGCCATCTATCGATGAATGAGGTAAACTAGTTTGTCCTAAGTTAAGGTTTATTTTTATGGCTGCCCTACCCCCAATTTGCTTAGATGTATAGGAGAAAGTTTGACATTTACAGAATTGCTTTTTGAAGACTCTAAAGTAAGGTAAGTGGGATTCTTGGTACGTATTATTGAATTTAAATACATTATTTTTAAATAAGTCATAATAGAAAATTAATATTTTTACTATGAAAATTCAATTTTAGATTAATTATAATATTCATAGATTTAGCATTGTGTGGCTCGTAGTAGCAATATTGTATAGGCAGGCTAGGCTGTCAATAATATGCATAAATATTATGATAATGGATATGACCTATTGCCTCAATTAAACAGTCACCAGAGTGTTTGTTGAAATTTTCTATGAATAAATTTGCACTTCCTTTATTTAGTCGTTACACAAAACAATCTACTTTTTTAGCATTTAAGTGCCATCTTCAGGTTTG
Organism: Amaurobius ferox; assembly: GCA_951213105.1. Classification (NCBI taxonomy): domain Eukaryota; kingdom Metazoa; phylum Arthropoda; class Arachnida; order Araneae; family Amaurobiidae; genus Amaurobius; species Amaurobius ferox. The sequence goes on along the minus strand of OX578139.1, from coordinate 91,865,725 downwards.
AAAAGTCGTACTGCTTATATACTTAAAAAAACTGTATTTATACATCTCATTTTCTATAATATTTTTAAATTGTGCAAATAATTTTTCACGATTTATGCGTTGGAATTTTATTTTGTGGCCACTTTGCCGTCTTATGTCGAGTAAGATGGCCATTTAAATGTCTTGTCATATTTATTATTTCATTTATTTGCTTCTTACAAGCCACACACTAGATAAAGAATTAAATTCATGTAAAAACATAAATCTTCTTAAATCATAATATTGGTTAATAGTATAATTTTACTTTATTTTTAATTTATCATTTAAAAAACATTTTTTTTTTACAGTGATCACTTTATCCACCTACCTCCTACATATATATTCTCTAGTTGAAGACCCAGACCGTCCGACTCGTCAACAATATATATATATATGTTCTCTAGTGTAAAACATATATATATATATTCTCTAGTGTAAAACATTATCTAAGAAGGAAGATTTTGAATAAAATTACAGATACAATCCTGTAGAGACGTCATTCAAAAGATAAAACAAAATAAATGTAATATATTTAAAGTTAATAGATATATAGTTAAAAATAGAAAAAATTAGCTTGCAACTGAAAAATAACAAGCTAAACTGAAACCTTAAATAATAATAAGATATATTTTGAATTTACACCTCAAACTGCTACGAATGTTCACTGACTGCAAGGAGTTAATGTACTCAAAATGAAAAAGCACCTGACATATATTCTCAGTCAAATTGCAGGGGACGATCACCTCTAAAACTTAAAAAAATTGTATTTATATTATTAAAAATGAAGAATTCTGAATGATTTAACGAAAAGAGTATCAAAAAATTCCGATAATTAAAGATTTTAGAACCAAAATGATCGAAAGCCCAGACCATCCGTCTCGTCCGAGGACTTAGAGAAACCATTTGGATGGCCGGAGAACCAAAATGGTGAAGTACCTAATGCAAAATAGTAAACTTTAACCTGCATTTTCTTAAAACTTACATTATTCAACTTGTACGCGCTCTAGTTGAAAAAGTAATTGAGATATAATACTCCTAAATTTTTGTAGGCTATTATATGATACATATAACTTATCTTAACGTAGGTCTAAAAGTAAACACACATTTTTCTAAAGAAAAACTCTTATAAATGCTGGTAGTTAGTTTAATTTTTATAGTATATATTTCATATCATTTTATTAAAATAAGAATTGTAAATGTAGGTAGGTATTATTTAAAAGGTCCCTTGAGGTGATTATATGTTTAATATATTTCGTGTATATATACTACATTTTAACCTGTGTACGCAACACACGACTGTATTTTCTTTTTAAAATCATCGTTAAACTTTATGCAAATACAGACGTGTCGCGAACGTTTTGGTATACTCGACAGAGAAGACAAAGTTTTGAAATCAAACACATTTATTAAACATGAAATAACAAGGCAGTTGATCGAAAACAGTGGAGTACAAGCATTTCTCGCAATAACTCAGAGTTACACTCGGTAGGGTGACCATTAAGAACACCCCTGGAGGAAGAGGAACCAAGAGAATACACATATTTTCTGATACATAAAATAAACACAATATTCCTCATATTATACTTGACATTTATATATCACATTTGTATACTTTGAACATATACGACATTTTCATATAACATCATCAATGACTTGATACTCACGAGGATTTGACAATTAACACTCTATTCGTTAGGTGGAAGACTAAATATATATATAAAACTTTACCTCGTCTCTTTTAAATATAACATTTACAATTCTGTACCATGGGAAAGGATATCAGGATGGACTCTCGGCATAAACTCATCGAGATTCTTGCGCAGAACAAAATCCATAATGGTCGGGAAACTTGACTACACAACATCATGCTGGCGGAATTCGACATCTTGGTTGGTTACGGAGATTGGTTGATTCGTACCTTAGGACACAAGGAGGAGTCAGGCAAATACAAATCGCTGTAAAATGAGCTTTCCCTCTAGCCCTATTAGCGATTCAAGCCGACCAGTGAAAGAACCATTTTCTCTTTTCACAAGACTCATTATTCCATTACTACCAGGCTGATTCATTTAAAAACACGAGTGACTCATCTCTGAACCGAGCCAAACGACTCTACGCACAACTTGTCGAACTATGTTACATATTTTAATCACATCCTTCCACTTTCAAAATTAATCCACCTTTTCTTAAAATTCGCGATCATACGCGAATCAAACACACGCGTCTACATTTCTCCACGACTCCTTCCACTCTGCTTCCAAAATCCTTTTTCAAACGCGCGCGTGCGCAAAACCTGCAAGTTCCCAACTAGCGACTGAGAAGCGAAAATACAAAACTATTACTATTTTTCTGGAACATAAACACTTTTGCGATTTTAGAGTTCACTTCCCTTAAAAGTCAATGTAATTGAAAACATGTAGAAAAGACATTTACATTTCGAAATTGACACTTTCAATCACACAGAAATAAAACAATACTTTAATATACAATTTTAACACAGAGGTGTGAAAGCCTTATCACACTCCTTCGGGGCCCGGGAGAAAAATTTCCTGCAAAGCGGGGAATTTTTCCACACAATACTAGGAAAATACCTGCATTAAGTTCCCAATGACATATGTTCCATTGAGAGGAATTTAGTGTAAATTTTGAGCGATGTACATGTACATCAAAGAAAAAAACAAAAACAAACAAGATCATGACCAGCATAATAACCAAAATCCAAGAGTGGCCTAAAGTTTGACTCGTGAGTAAAAAAAAAAATAAGTCTCAATACAAGCATAGACCTTTACAAGACAACACCAAATTAACAAGACACAAATGATGAAATTGCCCCTTTTAAAATTTAAACACTAATACATTTTCTGGTGAGTACCACAGAGACATGAAAATTTAATTTACTCAACTCACAAAAAGTTTAACTAAACAAAAAGTTTTCTTTCTTCAAAAATTTTACAATTAAATTCTATAAATTTACTTTTCACAGAAATCAATTTATTAACTATTATCCAACCTTGCCAACAAATTACTTTAAAAGACATTTAAAAAAAAATTACTAATTTAGAAAATGAGACAAATTTTCAAACCAAGAATGTTGATCAGGCACCCAGGCAAGAAACAAGTCCATTAGAAAGTTGCAAACCTAGAGGTGGCGGTACCCCCAACCAATAAGTCAACAAACACCAAATGACAAAAAAAAATTTCTAAAATTTACTAGACCTTTAAATTAAAAAAAAATCAATCACACATTCATAAAATAAAACAGAGATAAAAATTATCAGTTATCCTTAAAAATCCTTACCAAAACTCTAATCCATCAAGTACTTAATTATCTTAAAATTACTTTAAAACATTACTGCTTATCATTAAAGTAAAGCAAAAAAAAATTATTATTTAAGTATTTAGAATTTTAAAACACTACTTCAACCTGATTAACATGGCACTCACATTCAGAAAGCTGCACTGGCACAGAACTTGCAGTACAGAACATTCAGCTGACTGACACATAAAGCAAATTACACAGAAGTTCAGAAATATTGGATCCATTTTAACATAGCATACAGTTTTGCAAAACATTTTGTGAAACAATTGAAAATATAATATTATGAAACATAATTGTCCATCTCACAACAATATCAGTCTTTTTTTTGAAAATGTGAGAATTTCATAATCTAAACATTTTACTTTACTTTTGAGCCAATTGCTCTCTTGACATATTGCCTTAATTGACAAGTAACTTTAATGAATAAATTGGCCTCTTGGGCGCAAGTCATACTTGTGTGAATTAGGAACATTTTGAGTTTTAACCCTATTTTGATGGTTTAGAAAATATCTACTTTTAAATTGTCTTGTTTCTTGAGTTGAAGAATTATCAATGTTATCATTATATGTGCTAGAAATCAATTCACTACGTCTAGGAGGTAAAGGAGTTAATCTATTAACGTGGACCAATTGCTGATTACATGGATTGTTTTTGTGTTGAATGACAAAGTTAACTTCAGTACCACCTCTAACATGATTTTGCTTTTCCCCCATATGCAAAGTAACATTCTGTGCATTTACTACCAAATCTCTAAAAGATTTGCTTCCATTTTCCAAATCGTTAATATGTACCTCTTCACTACCCAAATGTGGCACTACATTATTTTCCGAAAAATTTCTGCTCACATACTCTTCCCAAATGACCTGAGACTCATTCACTACCGGTGCTAGATCTGCTTTGCATTTGGCACATGCATTCGTATGGAACTCTTTCGGTTTACAGTCCTCTACCACACGAACATTTTTTCCACTACTCATCTGCGAGTCAGGCACAGCAATACGCTTTGCGACACTACTTAGGTTTGAGTCTGCAATTTCCGACTCATTTTCCGGTTCATGATTTGAAATCGAAAGTAAATTATTCGTACATTGATAACCAACAAAAGGAATGGAAGAGTTTGAAAACTTAAAACAGAAGTGATTATAATCTATAATAGCATTATGTTTATGTAAAAACTTGTTACCAAGGATTACATTATATGAAATAGGAGCTGGTGATTTTAACACAAAAAATTCGGTAGGGAATCTTTCTTTTCCCAAATTTAGCGAAATAGTGGCTAAACATTCAACTTTAGTATCTTGTGAACTAAAGCTACGCAAAATTGTTGGTTTGTATGTTAGCAACATATGTGCAATGGGTACAGTATTTAAAGCTTCCTCATACACTAAATTAATTGAACTACCCGTATCAATCAATATTGACACCTCACTGCTCACTAATTTTCCTTTTATAATAGAAGAAGATGACAAAGAATTTGTAATATTATGACAAATATTATTTTCCTCAAAATGTGATGTTTGCCTATCAAAAGTTTTTCTATTATTATAATTGTGCATGGGATATCTACTCTGATTCCCAGAAGAATGATTTTTGGAATTTTGCAAAGATTTATATGACTCCTTATTTTTATAATTTTGCGTTCCTTGCTTTCTATACTTCCACTCATTTGCAGACATTTGCCCTCTGTGTCTTTCACCCTGGTGATACCTAGTTCCAGGACTGGTATAAATTTTCCTACATTTTATACCGTACACATCTCTTTTTTGAAAAACCTTTTTCCAACACTGTTCTTGAACGTGACCTAATTTACCACATTTGTCACACTTTGGACGCGGTGAACGCTTTTCGTTAACTTTATCTGAATTAAACTTAAATTTTTCTATTTTACCCCTAAGAAATTCAATGACCCTTTCCTGTTCTAACACTTTTCTTTTTAAATCTGACATACTTTCACTTTGATCTGGTGTGAGAACATATTTTTCTGGTGTGAGAACACCTTTTTTTGTAAGTACCGGATTAGTCAAGTACATAGCATTATTTTCATTTAAAATAGATTCCTCAAGAATTGCAAGTTTTCTAGCCGAATAAAAATCTCTAGGGTTTTGTGACAACACCAATCTTTTTAGTTCCGGATATAAACCATTAATAAATGAAGTTTTTAAAAGTGTTTGCCTGATTTTATTCTCACTTTCGGAATCTACATCTTCCGGAACAACCTTAAATGAAGCAGCTTCGATTCTCATCGAAAACTGTTTAACCGACTCATTTGGTCTCTGTGTAAAGTTCACGAGTGAAATTATGTTTTTAGTAACATTTTCGGTCACTTCAAAATGATCTTTCAAAATGTGAATAATTTCCTGCAAATTTTTACAATTTCTGTGCTTTGGATTCTCTTCAATCAATCTATTTGCTTCCCCCTCTAAATTCAATCTCAAACAAACTAATTTGTCACACTCACTCCAGTTTGCATGAGTGGCTACTAAATTTAACTTGTCCAAAAACTGTGACAACGAAAGCTCTGAATTTCCCGAGAATTTTGGAATATGATGTGCGAACTTAGGTGTGAAAATATGGAATGATTTTAACATGTTATCATTTACCGATGAAGCACTGTTTTGATTTGGCAAAGTGCCAGAAGAAGAATTCAGACATACCGGCGATTTATCTGATATATTTTCCTCATTAGATTTAGCTTTGTGGCTAACACTTTTAACTTTACCTCTAGAATTAACAGTATCCGACTCAGTAGCAATATCAAGCGACAAATTCAAGGAGGAATTTAATTTTTTACTTGAATTTTTACTCATCTTACCGACATTTAGTTTTTTGTTTCTAGTAATTGGAGCCATTTTGCATAACAATCAAATATACTCGTATAGTTTAACACAATATGCAATTGCAATGTTCTTAAACAGTATTTACAATAAAACCAGTTTTTATCAAATCAAATGACATAAATATGCAAACAAATCAATTTTTTTTATCAAATGGCACATATCAAATTCCAAGAACACTCGTTTTTGAGAATACCGAAAACAGAACATGGAACTCTGTTTACTTAAGAAAACACTCATTTTAGCACAACGGTAATTTTTAACCTTCAAAATTTCAATTCTTAAGAAAATTTTTAAAAATTTTAATTCTCTCAGCTCTTCCCCACTCACCGAGAAAAGTAACGGCACCAATTCTGTCGCGAACGTTTTGGTATACTCGACAGAGAAGACAAAGTTTTGAAATCAAACACATTTATTAAACATGAAATAACAAGGCAGTTGATCGAAAACAGTGGAGTACAAGCATTTCTCGCAATAACTCAGAGTTACACTCGGTAGGGTGACCATTAAGAACACCCCTGGAGGAAGAGGAACCAAGAGAATACACATATTTTCTGATACATAAAATAAACACAATATTCCTCATATTATACTTGACATTTATATATCACATTTGTATACTTTGAACATATACGACATTTTCATATAACATCATCAATGACTTGATACTCACGAGGATTTGACAATTAACACTCTATTCGTTAGGTGGAAGACTAAATATATATATAAAACTTTACCTCGTCTCTTTTAAATATAACATTTACAATTCTGTACCATGGGAAAGGATATCAGGATGGACTCTCGGCATAAACTCATCGAGATTCTTGCGCAGAACAAAATCCATAATGGTCGGGAAACTTGACTACACAACATCATGCTGGCGGAATTCGACATCTTGGTTGGTTACGGAGATTGGTTGATTCGTACCTTAGGACACAAGGAGGAGTCAGGCAAATACAAATCGCTGTAAAATGAGCTTTCCCTCTAGCCCTATTAGCGATTCAAGCCGACCAGTGAAAGAACCATTTTCTCTTTTCACAAGACTCATTATTCCATTACTACCAGGCTGATTCATTTAAAAACACGAGTGACTCATCTCTGAACCGAGCCAAACGACTCTACGCACAACTTGTCGAACTATGTTACATATTTTAATCACATCCTTCCACTTTCAAAATTAATCCACCTTTTCTTAAAATTCGCGATCATACGCGAATCAAACACACGCGTCTACATTTCTCCACGACTCCTTCCACTCTGCTTCCAAAATCCTTTTTCAAACGCGCGCGTGCGCAAAATCTGCAAGTTCCCAACTAGCGACTGAGAAGCGAAAATACAAAACTATTACTATTTTTCTGGAACATAAACACTTTTGCGATTTTAGAGTTCACTTCCCTTAAAAGTCAATGTAATTGAAAACATGTAGAAAAGACATTTACATTTCGAAATTGACACTTTCAATCACACAGAAATAAAACAATACTTTAATATACAATTTTAACACAGAGGTGTGAAAGCCTTATCACAGACGGTGGCCCAAAAATATAGAAAAGCGCTTTAATTCTTTACCTGTTGGAGATAAGTGGGCAATGCAAATTGCAAAAATGCTGAAATTAAGGAAGGAAATGAGACTACATTAATAAAATAGTCCTCGCATTAATTTTCAAAATGTTACACTTTTTAAATTTTTATATGACCCCCTTAGATAAATTTGATCAATCAGATTTTTTTTTATTTTTAATGCAACAAGATCATTAAAAGTACCGTATATCTGTATCTTTAAAATTAACTGAATTATGATAAAGGGAAAACATCTGACTTATACCACTTTTCCGTACCATGTGAAAGGCTGTTTCGTCAGTGAAAATAGGGATCATAAAACAAATTGACGATGGAAATTGTTTAGATCAAAAATAACCATATGGCACAACCAGTTACGTGTTCTTAATTCGTAAATTCAGAACTATATATACAGACGATTTACTGAATGATTTCTAATCTTCTTTATTTTAGTATAATATTAAAAAAAATTAGATGTATTGAATAGAAATAATACTGGGAATAAATACTTAAATTAAAAAATCTGATGTGGTCAACACATGACTTTCCGTATATAATACAATGAATTTACTAGTTTTACAGTAAAAAAATAATGTGTAATCAACGGCGCTGTGTTTTATCGTTGAATTGTGTACGTTTGGTTATTTTCCGGATGATAACATGTAAAACTATTTTAAAATATTCAATTACCTTATACTTCGTGCAACTCAATCAAACAGTCATCAATACCGCTAGCATCCTAAATAAGCGATATAGTAACTATCGCTAAGTTGGAAACACTTTGCTAAATGATTCGCTGAGTTTGCCAAATCATTACCAAGGGTTACAGACAAACAGAGATAGGAATATTTCTTATATACTAGAAGGTATGCCCGTCATATGATGGAAATCAGAATTTGGGAGACATTACTTCCCATTTGGTGTCATTTTTATCAATTTGGCAACATTTTTGTCATTTTAGCAACATTTGAAATAGTCGCCAAGTTGGCGACATACCGCTAAATTTCTCGCCAAACGTTACGGACGGACGAACAGAGAAATGAGTTAATCTTATCGTCTTCGCTTATGGTATTTCCAAGATATTGAACTTTCATAATCTAGTCGTCATTTTCATTGATTCAGGGTCATTTTTATTAATTTGGCGACAGTTTCGTTAATTTAGCAACATTTAAAAAAGTCGCAAAGTTGGCGACATTCCGCCAAAATCTCGCCAAGCGTTATGGACGGAGATATAAGTTATTCTTGTAGCAGATAAATGACTATTAGCGTCCAAATACAAAAGTATTACCTAAAGTATTTTTTCACATGAATGAAACTAGCTAGATCCATGATGATGATGTCACAAAATTTATCGAAGGATATTACTTATGTAAAGTGAACATATTTCACAATAGGTAAAATTTTTTTTTCATTATTTTACATGATTTTTTTTACAATTTTTTTTAAAAATGTGCAATATCTCGAAAACGGTTCATGCTAGCGTTCTGAAATTTATATTAATCGTTTTCTAATGAAAAATTACATAACAAATGACTATTTGCGTAACTTTATTAAATGTTTAATTTTTGATGATTTTGCCAAAATTTCACTCGAAAATTTAGTGGGGTTCTGAACAACTCGATTGAGTATAAAAACAATAGCTCCCAGTATTAATGGATTGTAATTGTTGTACCAAATTTCGTTCGAATCTGTCCATTTGTTCGTCAGTTATCGTCTCTACAGGCTCACTGACATACGCACATCATCTCAAAAACATCTGATTCGAAACCAGGGATGGTTGAAACGTGCTCTCCCGTCGAAAACTCGAATTCGAATTTTACTTTCGAATTTTTACTTTCGTTATACATTATATGTGTATAAGGAAATTTAAAATGAATCGTCTGTATTTCATTCTTCTGATTTTTGAAATTATTTTACTATAAACATTTGAAGCGGCTAAATTACAGTTAAAGGAGATAAAAAATCGTCTGTGAGATCTGTTCCTTGTTTTGAAAATTTACGTTATATTTCGAAATCAAATACATGCTTGCATTTGTTTACTTATTCATTTTAATTGTTTAAAAAATGGCATGCATCAATGTGAAAAGTACTTAAGAATCCGTGATTGCATCGCGAGCCTACGCAGAATTCGCAAAAAATGTCTTTTACGTATTATCCAATTTTATATTTTTTGTGATATTTCACAAGTTTATATTTCTAATTTGATATATGGTCCCCATTCACAATGTTCAATTTTCAATTAAATATAACTTTCTCAATTTTAAAGATACAGATATGCTGTTTTTTTAATGATCTTGTTGCATTAAATATTAATTTTTTCTGATTGAACAAATTTGTTTAAGAGGGTCGTATAAAAATGTAAAAAGTGTAACTTTTTGAAAATTAATGGAAGGACGTTTTCATTGACGCAGTCTTATATCCTACCGTATTTTCAGCATTTTTGCAATGCACATTGCCCACTTATCTCCAACAGGTAAATAATTAATGAGCGTTTCAATTTTCTTGGGACACCCTGTATACATATGTACATTTATTTTTAGATTATTTTTACAAACGTAGAGGTAAAATAGTGAGCAATTCTAACCTAAAACTTTAATTCCGTTTGTATAGTTTATTAACTAATGTTAAATTTCAATGTAAGGTTGAATACTGACAGAATTTTAACTGTCAAAGCATACATCCCCACTTTACGAAAAGCCAATAAAATATGTTTATCCCACTCGATTACTACATATTACCATATATCCAATCATATTAATTACAATTGTGACTTATATGTGCTAATGCATAATGTGCATATATGTATACAAAAGCATTCTTAATCAACAGCAATTCTGTTCATAATATTTAATAACTTTAAATAGGAAAAATAAACACATTAAATAAAAATATCCCTTATATCCCTTATATAAAAGGAGTTGATTAGCTTTTAATTCAACTTAATAGTACGAGAGACGTGCTGATTGCAGATTTTGCGTTTCAGTGGATAATTGGGTTAACGATGTAATAGTTAGATATTAATTTAATGCTTTAGAGCTTCATTAAACTTTTAGAAAATTAGAAATTAATCAGGAGAGACATCTTAATTTGTAGCATTTAGCAGCAATTTATTACACTGTCGTTTATGTACCAAAAAAATTAATATATATGGAAAGTACAAAATAAAATAAAACATTTTAATCTTGTTTACTAAATCGGTCATCTGCCCGGGAATGCTGTATGCAGCACCCGTATGGGGATATGCCTGTAAAACTACCATAGACTTATTAGAGACAAGACAAAACAAAACCCTAAGGATTATAAGGAAAGCCCCTAGATACTTAAGAAACTCGGTAATTAGGAAAGACTTCAAAATAAAAACTGTTAGAGCCCAAATCAAAAAGCTAGCGCTTAAATTCTACAAAAATCTGCCATCTGTCCCAAATGAACTATTATTTAATCTGCATGACTATGATCATCGCAAGGCTAAATCTCGTAAGAGACCCCGCTCGGTACTTAACTTTGATATTCGGTACTAGGAACGTCCCACCTTAATCAGTTGATATTAACGAAAACTCGCGATCTTTGGTTTTCTACAAAATGTTTAAAATCCTAAACTGCTAAAATGCTAGGTTACCCTCAGATCTGCATCAACCCCCCGAACTGCTTAAACTCTTAATGTGCAACAAACTGCCACACTAGGAGCTAGGACAAATAATAAAAACAGTAAATCAAAAACCTCGAACCTCCAACTATGGACCAATGAAATAATGTCACAGTATGAAGATAAGAACCACACCTAGAGATTGGAGACTAAAGGCGCTTCGCGCCTGGTGCTCTGTTCTGGACGAAACTCTATGAGAATCTTGTTTACTCATAAAACTTGATTTGCTACTAATCTTAAATTACATTGTTTAATTTAAGGCTTGCAGTTTCAATTAAATTAGGCTAATGATGAAGTTGAATTATAATATACAATCAGTGAACGAATATAATGTTTAATTATACTGTGCAGTTATGAATGGGAAGTTGATGAAATGGCAACTGGGAACATAAAAAAAATACATAATATAATATATTAAATGAATGTATTTTGTTACAAACTAACAAATGTTGTATTTTTGTGGGAAGAATGCCAAAAATTAAACTAGTTTTACAACTCGGCCTCGCGGGCTTATTTTAATTTAAGATTAACACGTTTATTGTAATAACAAATTAAATATCGTTGCTCAGAAAGAATAGGTACTACAGCTAAAAATTTAAAAAAAATGTTCTATTACTATGAGTTATTCTTAGTAATGAAACAAAAATCTTGTGTTTTGTCTATAAAAAAAAACCCAAGGGCAGGGTATTATTACATCCTTCACAATAAATAAAATTATCTAGTGACGTTGTCATTTAAAAAATAAATGCCATTTAAAAACTAAATGCGATGCTGTCATTTAAAATTTATGTACTAATTGTGTTAAAATCACAGTGTAAAGGAAATAAATAGTTAAACTGTAACACGATATGTTTTTTTTATTAAAGGACGAAAATGTATTTCAAGCAAAATCATATATTTTTTAGAAGCAGTTATTGTTTATGTATATAATCATTGTTTTCTTTTGAAATTTTTGCATGACCCCTGAATCGCGATTTTCCAACATGATTTTTCCCCTCTGAGAACAAATATCTATGCATCGAAAAGTGATTTAAGTCAGCAGTTCTGTCTTTTCATATCTCTGGGACGTTTTATGATAAAATGCTGAAATTTTGTATATCACCTTAATAGTGTACGGGGCACATTTTACTCATTGGAAATGTTGTTGTACGGGGCCTTATAAAAATTTAAATTTTGAATTTTGTAACATTTAATACCCTTGAAAGTTTTAATCGATTTCACAAAATGCTGTACCTTATTTTACACAACTTTGCAATTTATTATATATGTCTCAGATCAATATTTAAGGAATAAAAGCCGAGGTCAAAGTTTTTGGGACATACATACATACATACATACATACATACATACATACATACATACATACATACATACATACATACATACATACATACATACATACATACATACATACATACATACATACATACATACATACATACATACATACATACATACATACATACATACATACATACATACATACATACATACATACATACATACATACATACATACATACATACATACATACATACATACATACATACATACATACATACATACATACATACATACATACATACATACATACATACATACATACATACATACATACATACATACATACATACATACATACATACATACATACATACATACATACATACATACATACATACATACATACATACATACATACATACATACATACATACATACATACATACATACATACATACATACATACATACATACATACATACATACATACATACATACATACATACATACATACATACATACATACATACATACATACATACATACATACATACATACATACATACATACATACATACATACATACATACATACATACATACATACATACATACATACATACATACATACATACATACATACATACATACATACATACATACATACATACATACATACATACATACATACATACATACATACATACATACATACATACATACATACATACATACATACATACATACATACATACATACATACATACATACATACATACATACATACATACATACATACATACATACATACATACATACATACATACATACATACATACATACATACATACATACATACATACATACATACATACATACATACATACATACATACATACATACATACATACATACATACATACATACATACATACATACATACATACATACATACATACATACATACATACATACATACATACATACATACATACATACATACATACATACATACATACATACATACATACATACATACATACATACATACATACATACATACATACATACATACATACATACATACATACATACATACATACATACATACATACATACATACATACATACATACATACATACATACATACATACATACATACATACATACATACATACATACATACATACATACATACATACATACATACATACATACATACATACATACATACATACATACATACATACATACATACATACATACATACATACATACATACATACATACATACATACATACATACATACATACATACATACATACATACATACATACATACATACATACATACATACATACATACATATGAATATAAATTCCCAAAAAGGACATGTAACAATGTACTCGTAAATTTCCAGAAGAGTGACAAGAGTAACGGCCGGGAGGAGTTGCGACCCTCAGCACTCCGGTTAAAGCTTTTTTCCGCCATGGCAAACGCTCCCGGTAGCCGATACTCCCTACCCTATATACTTCCTGACTCTTATAAAACCGTAATAATTACATACAAACATATACACTTTCAATATTATGTAAATCTTAAGTTTACTACTCTACGCTAAATCAAACCAAAAACCACTCTATTAAATTTTTTAACAATTAATTTAAAATACTAATGAATGAAATTACTTCACTCGTGCCTATTTAATACTTTAAAATCAATATATTCATGACTAATTAAATCCAAGTCTGAGTGGTTATTTTAAAAAATGGATACAAGACCTATTAGCTACATTATCGCCATTTAAATACTGATGTATTTTCTTCACTCGTGGTTATTTAATCCTTTAAAAACTGTATATTCAAAACTTATGTTTGAAACCCAAGTCAGAGTGGTTGTTTATTAAATTGGATACAAAACCTATTGGCAACATTTTCGCCATATAAATACTAATGTCTGAAATTACTTTACTCGTGGTTATTTCAATACTTTAAAATCAATATATTCAAGACTAATGAAATCCAAGTCAGAGTGGTTAATTTTAAAAAATGGATACAAGTCCTATTGGCAACATGATCGCCATATAAATACTAATGTATGAAATTACTTCACACGTGGTTATTTAATACTTTAAAAACAATATATATAAGACTAATTAAATCCAAGTCAGAGAAGTTATTTTTTAAAAAATGGATTCAAGACCTATTGGCATCATTATCGTCATATAAATACTAATGTATGAAATAACTTCACTCGTGATTATTTAATACTTTAAAATCAATATATTCAAGACTAATGACATCCAAGTCAGAGAGGTTATTTCTACATATTGGATACAAGACCTATATTGACAATATTATCACCAAATAAATATATCAATACATAAACCCGCTATAGTCCAGACACTTCGCAATACACCTTCCCATGGAACAACAGGCAACCTGTTGATGTTATACCATTTTCACTTATAATATCCTTTACGCTAAAGTGAATATTAAAAGATCGTTCGATATTTCAGAAAACCCCTATAATTACGTAAATGCAGTCTGGATATCGCTTGAAATGTGTCTACAAAAAATAGCTCCGTCCATAGAATACCTATGTTTAGCCATCTGCTAGTCGATTTCGCACCAACCACGTATAACAATACCGGCACTAGGAGATATTTGAAAAGCCGTATGTTGTTATTATTCCAAAATATCTCTTTCTAGTCACGGCTGCAGTTAAACCATTATAATTGGAAACCAATCTAATCAGAAAAGTGGGTGGATAACCCTCCTTGATAGCCTCTTTCAGAAAACGGCAATCACAAATGTATCTATCGTTATTAGTAAAATTCAACAACTTATGTCGTTTCATTTGATTTATAATCAGATTTCTGATTATATTTCGCTGTAAACAAGTTGTCCATGACGTCAGATATTTGATATCGAATTTAAAGGTGCTACGTTTATCGTACATACGATAACACTGTAAGGTTGTAGGCTTCATTATAGTGAGATCTAAAAAATCCAGACTATTAACCTCATTACATGCTGTTTCTATTAAATTTAAACATGGAGGGTAAAAGTCAAACTTCATTGTATAACTACAATCCTCAAATCCGCATAGGAGATCGTCCACGTAACGTAGGAATAATATCTCATTTAAAATATGTGCTCCCCTTTCATATTTATCCAAGTAAATATCTGCCAGAATTGAAGAGCAGTTGCCTCCCATAGGGATACCCATAATTTGTTTATAAAAGTTTTCTCCCTTATATAGAACTGTCTCGAATAAAACCAATTTCATCAAAGCCTTGTACTTTCCAATTGCTATGTATATTTGCAAATCACAGCTATGGTATGATTCTATGAGGATGTTATATAGATCCTTAATGTCTATATTATTGAAAAGGTCAGCAAAGTCATAACTCCTATATATTCTGATGTTAGGCAATTCTTTCAGCCTTTTAACCACTTCAAGGCTGTTTTTAATAAAATAGCTACCTTGGTCATAGAGTTTCCGTAAAACCAATTTTAAATAACCCAATAATTATTTATTGGCCCTGGTTAAAAAAGTTTCAAAACCGATGGTAACTGGTCGGAATTTTACGGGATTTTTATGTAGCTTAGGTATTAGCGTTAAATAGGGAAATCTAAATTTTCCCACACATATGCCAGATTTTTTGTATAATGCTATTATACGGTTACTGATTTCCAACTGAGATTGATTTAATAACGAGTACATACTTTTATCTTCGTATGCTTGTCTTAATAGACTAACATAGTACCATTTAAAAGTCATTGCAAAATTTGAAGTTACCTTGTCTACATACGTAATTACATACAGATATTGTAGTTCTTCCAGCTCTTTTTTACTGTATTTTGGTTCAATACCCCTTGTATTTATGCGTTCGGTCCTGCGATACCATGAAATACACTCATTTATCACTGAGACCTTCCATTCTTCAAAAGTAGCAGTGGGCAAACTGAATTTTACTGCCGCTTTTTGAATGTACAGTGTAAAATCATTTTCCATCGCACGTTTAATGGAACCGCCACTCTTAAAACGGTATTTAGTGCCCAATTCAAAGTATTCTCTAATATTCGATTTTATTAGACTTAGATATCCTGTTACAATATGTCCATGATGTACGTCTCGGTAAATCGATGTATTACATTTACAACTATCACAACTATCTGTTTGTAAATTACAACATATAAAATTATAATTAAAAAACCTTATCCCCAATGGTTTATCATATTTGAAAGCCACTTTTAACTTCAAGTCTTTTACTGGCAAAGAATGAGCAAATAGTCTTTAAATTCTATTAAAAGGAATAAAATCGTATCGTTCATTAATATATTTCAAGGTAAGATATTCGTTAATAGGTTTTTTCATTTTAATATCCTCTAAACCTATACCATGTATCCTGGCTCTAAATTTGATGTAATCCAACATTATACACAAGGATTTAGACCGATCGCCTTCCGTACATTCTACATATATATTTTTATAATGACACCAAACCCTATTCAAAAACTTCACTCTTATTCCGTAAACCATATTCTTTAGCCAAGTCACTGGAATATCTTTTCCAGCATTTATATCACGCAAAACCCCATCAATATTTTCCACTGTTTTTTTAAAGCTCTTTTTCCCTTTGTATCCTCCTCGTTGTTTACGACTAGACTTTCCTACGCCCCGCTCAACCATACTGTCCGACCTTATGCTTGCATAATATTCCTTGTTATAATTATTTCCGTACATAACAGTATTGCGACCATACGGATAAACCGATCTTCGTTGCGCTATATGTGTATTTTCCCTTATATATATATATATATATATATATATATATATATATATATATATATATATATATATATATATATATATATATATATATATATATACTGCACTCTATGGTTATAACATGATTTTTTTACCTTCCTCCACTGGTCTACTAGCAGATCACAAGCATTTTTGAATTTCACTCCCAGTGAGATAAGACGATGATCCTAGTAATGTTTTCTATTCGTTCGTTCTGGTGGCAAGTCGTTCTGGTGGCAATTTGTAACATAATAAAGGGAGATCGGCTGTGTTTCTGTGTGTGTGTCTGTACGGTCTAATCTAAGTATCGTACGAATATTAAATTTATTACACAGGTACTTCAGACCCCGAATCGGTGTACTTCAAGGTTAATATTATTTTTTAAATTTCTAATTTTTTTTAATATATTTTGTTGCTTACAGTCTTGTTCGCCGGCGTAAGAGGGACTTTTTTTTTGTATGTGCTTTAAAAAGTGATTGTTAGAAAAACGTATTGCCATAAAAAGTGGTTGCTAAAATTAGTGACCGCTAGTTGCGGACATCGCAGCTAGTATCTATCATTAATTAAGACAACTAAAACTGAATTTTAAACGGCGAGGAACTCAAAATAAAATATCGCTTCCGATAACTTCATTATGATTGGTAATATATTTAAAAATATATAACTCTTAAATAATTATGTATGTGAACATGATAGGATTATTGAAAAAAAAAATTCGTGATTGAATGTATTCAAGAAATTTTAGATTTACATTACACTGCAAACAATTAACTTAATCCACAGTAATAAATCAAATCAAAACGTGCTGTATTAAATTAGGCCATACTTAAAACATTATGAGTAACCAAGTTATATGTATCATGTGTCTCTTTCACACGAATATGCACATACTACCTCTTTTAATATAGTTAAATCATGCACTAACTGATATTTGCATATAACGTTAAACATCTTAACTCTGAACTAAGTTTAGGTTAGGTATGGAACACAAATTAAATAAAATGGCTCCCTCTTTAAAATTGGATTGATTGCTTTTTAATTCAGTTTAATATCGCGAAAGATGTGTTAATTACTGATTTTGCACTTCAGTGGATAATTGTGTTAAGTTCGTAATAGTTAGATATTAAATTAATGTGATCTAGATAGATATAATTTTAGGAAAATTGGGTTAGAGTTAAATGAGATTCGGATCATTTAGCATATGATTTAAACACTTTGATACTTCTGAAATATTAACGTTGAAAAATTGTTAATGAAAATGTATATTTAAAATGAAACATTCCTATTTTCATGAAAATAACCGGTCGAAGCCGGTATTTTAATGAAAATTATTTGAACATTTAATTACATTTGCTCAAATTTTTTAAATAAAATGCGCTAGCTTTTCTTACAGGAGTTACCGCAGAAAATTCTTTTATTAAATACTCGTTAAACTTATACTTTATTATACACTTATACTGAACTATACTATACTTACTTATACTGAATTATCTAAGAATATAAAATATATAAGAACATATCGGCTTGCGTTAAAAACCACCTTTCTTTATAGTAGTATGCTGTATAGCAAGCTGGTATTTTATTGACCATTTCACAGTTCATCACACTGTGGCCTCGTAGTTGTTTACGTCTCCTGGTAGTCAGAGGTGCGGATTTGTTTATTTATTAAATACTCGCTAATTTATTAAATACTCGTTTATTTATTAATACTCGTTACTTTTATTAAATACTCGTTAAATTTATACTTTATTATACACTTATACTGAACTATACTATACTTACTTACACTGGACTATCTAAGAATATAAAATAAGAACATATCGACTTGTGTTAAAAGCAGCTTTCTTCATAGTAATGCTGTATAGCAAACTGGTATTTTATTGACCATTTCACAGTTCATGCCACTGTGGCCTGCCTCGTGGTTGTTTACGTTTCCTCGTAGTCAGAGGTGCGGATTTGTTGCAAAAGCACTTGCCATTGTTCGAGTTCATACGACTGTTCTAAAGTACATTTATTGTAATGGGCTAAATGCTTCTATCCGCTTATTTACTATATTCATTGACGTTTACCGTAAAATTTTAAAATGAACTTTAATATTAATCAAATTGGTATCACGTCTGTTTCAACTAAATAAATTGAGGACACAACATCATCGTTAGACAGAAGGTCATTTAATAAAACATCCTAAAGATGTACAAAGTTTTAAAAACAAGGCCAGAACTCTTTCGGGCGTTATTACACCCTTCATCAGGCTGCTCTACTGCTCTTGCTCACTGTGTGGCTAGGGATAATTTCCTGCCCATCTTTGAAAAAACTTTCCTCTTAATTCATTTTAATAACACTCGTAATATTCCCCTTTATGAATCCCTTTATATTTATATTTACCGTTCGTCGTTTTGTAATTCCTTTCAATTCCTTCCCGATCCCTTTCAAATTCTAAGTTATGCTTGGCGACTCGTTCTCAACTCTATGCAATTCAAGTCTCTTTATAGTTATCTATGATGTCATCCTTGTGAAAGTATGCTTGACTGTTTTTTCGAATTTGTACTTTTCTGGTAATGTCCTTGACATATGTTTTTTTAAAGAATTGTGTACCTATTTCTTAGGTTTATTTGTATTAATTATTAGCCTATTCAACTTACTAAGTTCGTAATATATTTTATATTTATTTATACAAATCTGCTATGTATATGGTCTGTATATAAATGATCTATGTTTTCTTTTCATGTAGTCACTAATAAAGGGTGCACTAACACCCGAAACCGCTCTGGTCCTGTTTTTAAAACTTTGTACGTGCTTAGGATATTTCAATAAATGACCTTCCATCTAACGATGTTCTGTCCTTAATTTATTTAACTTTAATATTTTCCACATACTGTACAGTGTAATTCCGACTATATAACGCTCTAAGCAAAAAAAAAAAATCCCATTTTGTACCTATTTTAGTTAGATCATATAATTGTAGAATTTTCAGGCAATTTTGGTTATCCTACACCGCTGCAGTAGCAATCGTGCTGGATTATCGGAAGTTTAAAGTACATTTTATTCTATTTGTACCTTGCTAAAATATGTAGCATGGCAAATCATTTGATGATTTTGGTATCTCTAAATTCGTTATCACGTTTCGTTACTGGTACTAGTATCCATTACCTAGCAGTTGGCGAAGATGCGTTTGAAAGAGCACAACAATTCACTTATCTAGGATCAGCATTAACAGAAAGTGATGATGTGTCAACAACACATTATTTCGAGCTAGACAGGACAACCGATGACAATCGTAGCACTATATCTGGTTTTCGAGCATTTGGAAAATACCTTTAGGGGTGTTTAATATATATATATATATATATATATATAATTGAATATATATTGAATATATATTTATGACTATGAATTGTACAGTGTAGGATTGCTCTGTATTTGCATGCAGAATGATCCGTGGAACGGCTTCGCAAGTGTTATTCACTTTTTATTGTTGTTGTTGAGACCCAGACCGTCCGACCTACCAGAAAGGTGTAAGGTAACACCACTTTTATTGTGTAATTGATGATACATGCAATGGCGGAAATACAATTTATGATGCACCATGGTTTGTCGAATCTTAACAGGACCGAATTTGTTGCCCTCGGTTAGGTACGCGCTGTAAAAATTCGTAAAAACTGAGCTCAAACGATACAAAGCTGCGATTGCAAAGTTCATACTCACAGAACTCGTCTAAATTCGCTGTTCCCTAAAAATAGGATAGTGCACTCATTGCAGATAATAGCATCTAGACAAGTTTAACGTTTTATATGCAATCTTCAGCATAGGACAGTTGATACCTGCAGTGGAATAAAAAAAAGGTTTTATATTCTACAATTTTGCGAACATTGTGTAGACTATATTTATCTATATCATGCAGTTGAGTGGGACTGACTTAACTAAGGGATGAATTTCACAGCCCAGGCTGCTGAAAGTAGAAGGATGAACATTTGCACACTTGTTGGACTGGGCCAACGGCCGTACCGTGCTGATAACACCGGTTCTCGTTAGATCACCGAAGTCAAGCAGCATCGGGCGCGGTTAGTACTTGGTGGGTGACCACCCCGGAACACCGCGTGCTGTTGGCCATCTCGGGTGCGGTATCCCCGTGGTTTGAGCGCTAGATTTGCACGCTACCACAAATGCCGCCGTGTTCATGCGGAGTACGATCACGTTAAACATGTGGGTCCGTAAGTCCTTCCGAGAGGTTGGTGGTAGGGGAAGGAGGGTACGGTCCCTGTGGATGCCTCCCCCACTGGGTTCCGGTCTAAATTGGGTGGCACTTCCCGGCCGTCCATACAGTTACCTTACACCATTCTGGTAGGTCGCACGGTCTGGGTCTCAACAACAACACTTGTTGGACTTAACCTGTAAATAATGAAAGATCTAATATCAGAAATTTTTGTTCAAAAACTTTATAGATCGAATAATTGTTTGGTATTACATGCTTTCGGCTATAATTCAAGAACGATTAGACAGAAAAAATTCGTTTCTATATCATCAGCATAGAAAATAATATCCTATGTGTATTTTCTCCATTAACTCCATTCGTTTACAATCAACAAATCATTCTTGATATATTTTAATGTATACTTACAGCAGACGATTTCTTTTGCTGAATTTTATCAATGAATTCATTTAATCTTTTATGTTTCTATTGCTGTAATTATGGTAGACGAGTTTCCAAAAGTTTGAAATATTGAAATCGTTTATTGGATGTCTCTCAAATTAAACAATTGAAAAAAAATATATAAATAACTCATTTTGGCTTAAAAGGTCTAAACAAGTTTAAAATTAGGTCACAAACAAATATTGAAGATTGAATATAGTTTTACATACCACAATTTACATGTCAACAGAACTGTCAACAGAATGTCAACAGAACATGTCAACAGAACTAACATTTGATACGGATTTTGCCTTCCAGAACATTTTTAAGTGAGACAATAATTTACAATACATCCTTAAAGAAGGCAGGCATATGTCAGTCAGGCGACAACAATTGTTTCGAGGGCATTTATAACACACAATAAGAACAGTATGCGCCCATAACAACTGCTAAGAACACTGCATCTAATTAAACAGTTCATTCTTAGGAGTATGATATATTTATTTTTATAATATGTAAATATTCTATATTCTGAATACTGCGTTGATTCATTAAAAAACTCAATTAATATCATAAAATAGTTCCATTTTATCCAGTGGACTTCGTTGATTGATGAACAAATCTATAAATGTCAATAGATAAAAAACATTGCATTTATTTCCAGTGGATGCAAAGCCCGTTTCATGCCAGCTCCAGGGTCCATACACCTTCACGTACAGCCGGGGACACGGTGAATGCGTGTATCCAGTTTCCTACGTGGACACCTGCACAGATGATTCACGACTGCTTTTCCGATTCCAGGCCTGTGCAGATGTTCAGGGAACAGAAAGCTCAGGTAACTAAACGTATGATCTTCTATTAATTATGTGCATCATTACCGTGAAAGAAACGTAAAGGTATATGATAAAAATGAGTGTGACTGTTTGATCGATGTTACGGGTTAAGATATAGCCATCTACAAAAAAAATCTGATGCGGGCAGTACATGACATACCCTACATAATGCAATGCATTTGCTTCTGTGGCAGCGAAATGGAGGTGTACAAGATTCACAGTACAATGATTTTGGAATTGATTTAACACCCTGTACATTGCAATTAGGTATGTTTGGCAATTTACTTAGTACAAACAGAAGGATTTATTTATTCATACTCATAAAAATGCCATTGACATTTAAATAAGTCGACGCGGTGATCGAACGGTCAAAGCGAGCGTTTTCAACCGATCGTTCGGCCACAGGGTTGTGGGTTCGAGTCGCACGTAAGGCATGGATGTTGTGTTGTTGGGCGCAGTCTGTTCCGTCCCCCTCTGGTGCGCCTAGGGCAACGTCCTAGGACAGCTAAATGGTTCACGTTGGTGTCCGAGGTACAGGCGAATGATGAAAGTCAAGTGCCTGGACATAACATTTAAATAATATAAACTGCATGAGATAAATGGCTATTGGCGATATTTTGAGCTTTTGAGATTTACAATACAAAAATGTTACAAAAGTATATTCTGACGTGAATGAAACATTTTACATTTACGAAAATTATGCTGCATAATATTGCTTATAGAAAATGAAGATATTTGGTGATACTTACTACTTTTTTATACACTTATTCGAAGAAAGTGCAATATCTACAGAACGGTCCATGCTAGCTTTCGAAAGATTGTGCCAATTCATGGATCTGCTTTTTTAATGAATTTTCATATATTTAATAAAAAGTCGTGCCATATCTCCATAGAGGTTAATGATAGCTTTCGAAAGATCGTTTTACTTGCTTTCTAATGAAAGATTACGTGTGGAATGATTATTTTTCATCATTATTGAATTTTTGTATTTCATTATTAAACCCTTTTCGTTAATTAAACTCCATTTTGTCGATTTGTGAGCATTTTCGTCAATGTGTTGATATTTTGCCAAATTTATTGCCAAAGTCACCCTATTTAAGAGTATTTTCTGATTTCAATTTTATGTAACTTCTTCGATAAATTTATCTGAAAGTGTGATATAGCTCAGGAACTGGTTATGTCAGTGTTCTAAATTTGATATTATCCGTTTTCTACTGAAAAAATACTTAAGCAATGATGATGTACTCGTATCTAACTTTATAGATTCGTTGAATCCCGATTTTTAATTATTTTTTAAATATTTATTCAGAAATTGGGGAGGTCTTCAAAACATGCAATTGCGTTAAAAATCTATAGGGGATTTTGGTATTCACTGATTGCAATACTCGTACCAATTTCGTTTTCTCGAATTGATCCATTCGTTCTTGAAATATAGATTCCACGGGTTCACTGACACAAGCACTAACGTACACACACACTAAAATACATATACTTACGTACACATAGATATCACATCAAAAACCTTCGATTCGGGTTTAGGAATGCTTAAAACCTTCTCTCCCATCAAAAACGAGAATTCGAATTTTCGATCCCGTCACAAAACTTTCCTTATTCATTTTACTATTTATGTATAGAAAGTCAAAATGACATATAAAATGACGATTTGTTTAAAAAAATGAAAATAATTGAATTTTAGTGTTTTTAATTTGTGAAAAACATTCTTAAAAAAATAAATATTTCACCAACACCGGCCGATTTTAAAATATTTTTTATAATTACCAATGTAAAATATCGTGCTAAATTCCGTTCGACAAGCAAAATTACGTACATCATCTGGTTTGACAAACATCGTCCAAATATACTCGTTAACATTATGGAAAGAATGGTTGATTCTTAGTAATGCTCAAAACATATAAATACATGATCATCGGAATGCATGTATTTTTTAATGGATCACAATGCTTTCACTTTGCATAATAGTTTGTATTGCAAAGACAATAAAAAAGAACACCTTGTATAACTAACCGATCCATATCGCTGAAAGTGAACTATTTGTAGCTCATGGAGATATACTTAGTACAGAGCACTTGCTCCAATTTCCGCAATTATCATTATTGAGGCAAACTCTGTTAAACATGACGCTTTTTGTTCACTAATCAATCTGTCAGATCAAAATTCTCCAAAAATTTAGGAAACTTTCGTTTAAAGTATTTTGAACAAACACAAGTTTTGATCATCGAATGCGATTTTTTCAGTAGAGATGTTCAGCTATATTTCACTGTTAAATGTATCTATTGAAACTGTCTTTGCTTAAAATGTGTAGTTAGATGATTTAAAGAAATAATGTACTGGGAATTTTTCTTGACTCGCCATATTTTAATTTAAAAAAGTGGAAAAAGTAATTAATGGAAAAGAAATGCCGTAGTTTACCAATATTTAGGGAAAAATTCCATTGGCAAAAACCAATTTTAAGGCTTCCCCATAAAACTTTTATATTAATAAAAGATATATCAAGCACGGAAGATCGGTCTTCAGAACTTGCTGAGGATTTAACCCTGTTAAGATATTAGATGTATAGTTTGTACATCTAATCTGAATCAATTCTGAACTCTAAAAGTTACAACTTAAACTCCATCCGGAAAATAACAATCGACTTCTAACAGCCAAGGACACACAGACAGATTATGAAATGCCAAAACACAGTTTATTTACTGAACGTATATACTTCTCGTTGAACATAAATAACTAAATTAGGTAGAACTTCTACCATAGACAATTACCTAAATTACATATAAATGAACACTAGACATTTGGTGTCAATACATACACTCAAATATTTTGTCTTCATTACCTGTGTGTAACCCATAATACAGCTGAATATTACCTTCAAACAGAAGTTAGACCTTCAACGATACTCATAACGAAATGCAAATTAAAGATATGATTTCTAAAAAAATCATCGATATCTTACAGACTTTTCATGTCTCCAGAATTTGCCAACTTTGCCCGTGGTAACGAAACCCAACTGTGATCTCGCAAATCTTGCTGATGTTAATTGCTAAATCGGTATTATGAAGATAAGCTGCAAAGCCTAACAAAGTACGTGTCTCAATAAATAGTAGCTAAAATACATAATCTGACGAAATCTGACGAAAATGGAATAATCGTAGGAGCTCGAAGCAGTGACGAACATTAGCAAAGTAGCAGCACATGTGGATTGTTCAAGGACAACAATAGTTTGGGATTTACAGGGTTTGGATCACGAGACCAAAAACAAAAAGGATTTCAGCGTAAAGTGTGCGATCATAAACCGTTATTGGATGTTTGGTTTGATTGGTGAATTAACAGACTTGCCCAGTTCAATTGGAAGGTGACAGTTGGTCAAATTGCAGAAAAGCAGAATTAAGGACCAAGTCGTATAACCTATCCATATACAGTGTGCCGCACATTTCATTGTATGAGATACAGAATAATATTATTATCCAGATGGTGAATATAATTCCGTCTCGTATTGTATATTTTTGTTGTAATAAATATAAAACTCTCAGTGCACCAATTCATGTAGAATAATTTCGAGTGATACAATTCATCATCTGAATGATATTATTTTGACTTTATAGAAATAAAATTTATTTTTAAGAAAGTCTAAACCTTCATCTTTGCCGAAGAGAAATGTTATTAAATATCCCTTCAAGAATTGTCAATTGATGCAAACATCAGATTTCCTATATATTTATATAGTTAACTTTCATTTGAACGTAAATACATGCAGTAATTAGTATTGTTACTTTTGTTTCAGTTGAAGAACTGAGTTGTTTAGCAGTTTGGAAAGAAGGCTCAGCACAATACCTTGTTGGAAAAATGTCGAATAGGAAACACCACAATGCTGTATTTAAAGACGATAATACTTACCGTTGCTTTGTAAGTACAATTTATGAAAAACATTAAAGCACTTGTTTATTTTTGAATGGATTTCCCAGTAAATACAAAATTAAGGATAAAATAAGGACAGTAAATACAAAATTCGTATTTTGAGTTTATAATGCACACATACATTGAATCTTAATCTAGTCCAAATACTTCTTAAATGTGAAGATATTTAGAGACGCTGCATAATTGCCGTACTTAAATCCAACAGACCATATTTGGGACGCGTTAGGGATACATACTGGATGTCGGCAGAGTTTTCCCAAACTCTCAAAGAGCTTCGACCTGCTTTGGATAGGAGTGGATATTGTCATCTCTAGGATCTTCTTAATTCCTTTATAAATTACATACATAATATCTATGGCCCTTTCTAGTTGTACGGCATGTCGTCCTCTTACACGATATTAAAGTATTTAAATACTCCTCTCAGAAAAGTAGTCCTTTTTACGCCTTTTTAAACTTGTAACATATTTTCAAATTCATTTATATTTTATTGTCTATATATTCTAAACATATATTTTAGTACATACTCTATCTGTACTCCATACCCTATTTCAATATTTTTTCTATTTTTTGAGTTTTAAATATTACATTTGAACATTACGGTGTATAAATAACTATAATATTGGTGCATTTATTTTAATAATGTCATTTATAATTTCTACAAACTATAATTATAGCTATTCGGAGCTAATTTTCTTACATAATAAAATAAGATGTTTATCTGTCTGAGTATTTATTGTATCGTATGTAACGGAAAATCAAATTTTCGGATAGTCGTAAAATTTAGTGCAGAGATAATTCAGTTTTCAGAACGACACGGTTTGTCGATATTTTTTTTAATTTATTTAGTTTAGCTATTTCACGACTAGCGTCTGTTATATCCGGCATCCTCTAAATGTGTCGCATTGTCTAGCGTCGGCTATATCCGGCATCCACTGAGTGCTTCACTCTGGCTAGCGCCTGCTATATCAGGTATCCGCTAAATGCTTCCCCCTGGCTAGTGCCAGCTATATCCGGCATCCACTAAAAGTTTCACCTTGGCTAGCGTCGGCTATATCCGGCATCCACTAAGTGCTTCACCCTGGCTAGCGCCGTCTGTATCCGGCATCCACTAAGTGCTTCACCCTGGCTAGAGCGGGCTATATCCGGCATCCACTAAATGTTTGACCCTGGCTAGCGCCGGCTATATCCGGCATCCACTAAATGTGAACAAAAAAAAAACAAAACTTGTCTAACAAAAAAAAAATATTGACACGAGTAAAGTGCAATTGTTCCCTACCTTTTTGTGGAGTATCATACTTAAAAGTAAAGTAATTAACGTGTACGGTGTTCACTAATGGTACGATGAACCATTCATTGATGACGTACTGATGGTTAGTTCTGCCATATCGAAAGAGTTAAAAGTTACTTGGCAATTTTCCGCCATTTCTTCTAATCTATTAATTCTCGGGTGAGTCGGACTATTTAAGTTCAAATAAAGAATGCCTATTAATTCATAGCAACTGCACACAATCTTGCAGGCCTGATCTGCAAATGCTCCAGACATTTGTCGCGTAAGTAATTAGGTTATAAAACGAAAAATTTTAACTTTGTGAATTTAAAATATATCGATCTATGTTTTTTTTAATTTACTATTATATTATCATTATGTGTATTGTGCTAAAAAGTGACTGAGATAGCCTTTAATTGAACCTTTGTTTTTATATGCGGTTTGATATATTTCAACCCCCTGATCCGATTGACATACAATTTCCACTTGCATACAGAAGCCTATTAACAAAGGCCGCGTTGGAAATAAAGAGCAATAGGTCAAACGTGTTTTTTTTTGCAATTTCAACTATATTCATCGTGCTTATTTAGAACTATTCAATGGACCCTATTTAGAGTTCATTGCGAATGCCTTGTACAATTGGCATATTTGCACATTTAAAAACGGAGCTCGGGAATGATTTGGGATCAAAGCATGTAATTTGGAAATGGAGTGATTTTCCTTGAATGTATTATATCCTGTCTGTGCCTGTAATATTTATGTAGTGAATGCTTATTTAGAAATCAGATGGCACCAGAGTACCTGTCCAAATACCTTTCATAAATCCATATTGATACCCAGTATGTCTCGTACCCCCATTCATGACCCCTTCAACGTGCATTATAGCCTACATGTAATCCAACATACCTCATGCACCACATACTTCGTGTAGTCCATAGTAATAAAACGAAGAAAGTAAACAATGATGTCTTGCATGGATCATGTAATCTTATTTATTCTCAGAAATATTGCCACACAGATCGCTCATAATTGTGTTTCTATCCCCCAGGTATTTGACCATTTACCAGAGAAAGGGGGCATACAAATGTCTCAATCAGCAGATGCTACATGTGACGGTCTTGTTTCCCCTTGGGAAGGATCAAGAACGATGAAACTGATTCAAAGTAAGTTATATATAATACGTATGAGTAACTATTGATCCATATTTTAAATCAGCAATAATTTCATTGAATGAATGGGTTCGAAAAAAGAACATTTCCATTACATATTAAGCAAAATGTATTTTATTTGCAAAAGAAGTGGAGAAAAAATATTGATAAGGCTTAAGCATACGCTGAAACTAATTCTTAAAAAGCTAACTGTTTGCTCACGGGTGGGACAGCGCCCATCCCAAACGAAGAACCTCCCCAAAAAAGACAGGTATTTGAAATACCCTATCCCAAACAGTTCTAACCCCCTTTGCAGGCATTGACTTCCATGGGCGTGAATGCCTGCAAAGGGGGCATATGCTCCACATACTCATGAAAAAGTTCGATCCCCCCTTGCAGGCATTCGCGTCCATGGACGCCAATGCCTGCAAAGGGGGCCTAATTGTTCGGGATACGGTATGTCAAATACCAGTCTTTTTGGGAGGTTCTTTGTTTGGGATGGACGCTGTCCCACCCGTAATCAAAAGGTTAATATGAGCAATGCTTCTTTTAGAGATATATCTGATGAGCAAAATCCTCTGTGCATTTTATGTTAACCTAGTTTATATTTATGTGACATCATTTAGATATATTTGTATAGGGTTGAGACATAGAAAATAGACATACATACCCATCCCTAAAATTTTATTCTCCCCTCCCCCCACTCCCAGACAATAAGTACTGAAAGAAACACTGAATATGATATTGAATATAAATAATATAACGATATAATATTGTCAATTTGTTTCAACGACAAAAATCAACCTCATTTTCAAAACAAAACAGTGGCGGTTCTTGAGGTGACGCAGATGAAGTAGGATAAGCGATGCTGCATTTTAAGTTATCGGCTGAATGGGTTATTATTATTATCTGGGGATTTTATCACACACGTTTGGCTATTTTTGGATAATTTTTATAGCACGTGTGCCAGTAGTGTGATGTGTGTTGATGATGCTCGTTGTGGAGGAGGAAGAGGATTCTCGCCACTGAATCTGCTTTATCCATTTCTAAAGTTACGAGACGCTACTGAAAAACAGTGCATCCTCATTCACCAAAGCAGGGCTGCTGTCAACAAATGATAACTTATGGTAATAAGGAGTGAAGGTTAAGTTGAAGGTGAGTTACCAAATGTCAACGAGAAGCGCCTAAAGCGTGACGACTAAGAAGAAAAGAAAACGAATTGCAGAATATTATGGATAAGATGCGAAATCCACAGACGCATTTAAATGAACAGCAGAGTGCTTCAAAGAGTTTGTTCCGAGAATAAGATTATGAACTGCAGTAAATAAGAAACAAGAAAGATCAATCATGCATAAAGCAGTGATTATGAAACACATTACAACTGCAATGCTATTTTATTTAAACATCTCCAAAATGCGATACATTCAGCGGAAATATTTTTAAAATTATCACAATACTACAATAATTTATTATATTTGAAAACTTAAAACTTCATCGGAAAAAAAAATTCTAATGTCGTCATCGAAATATCAACAGAATTAGACATCGTTGTAGAAATAACCCAAATTTGATGATCATTTAAACTCAAATATATTGTAATTGCGTTGGTGTAGTATATAGATACACATACATAACGCAAAGATAAAGCGGTTTTAGGACGGATACAACACTAAATATAAATTAAAAATAACTTTAAAAATCACGATTTTGACACAAGATGGATGCCATGTTTTATTTTGAAATGGGTCATGTGATCTTTTTATACGATATGTGTGTATTTATTATTTCAATTTTCATTTAAAAAACTACCAAACATGTTTTGCTGAAATTTTTTTATATATTGTATGGGATAATTTGAATATTCCCTAAACCTTTCGAAGCAATTTTTGTATTATAAATTCGCTTAAAAATGTAAGTCCCATAGGGTTAAATGTATTTCATTTTTTCAACCCGGGTTTAATCCGAAATTATTTGGTTGATATTATTCCTTTACATTCCCTTATGTCCCACAGACAGTCTAAACTACATACTAAAATTTCATTCTGATAATGTCATTTTTACGGGAGTTATCGTACAAACAGACAGACAGACAGAATGAACGAAGTAATAAACACTTTTCAACTATGTTGTAAAGTGTTAAAAATTGTAAAGAAATGGGAACGAACAGTTGAAGTCAAATCACTTTTTGACTTCAACTTTTGAATGACTTTGATTTGACTTCAACAGTTGCAGTCAAATCAGCAGGTTCGTTTCCCATCTATTTCACCATATGACAATTAAGTTCGTAGTCGCATTTGATGAATAAAGTCCATAATTATTTCTGCTATTAGTTCACGTTCGTATTGGAATTTTACCTTTTATTAACACTTTAAAACATAATGAAAAAATGTATTTTGATTTCGGTAAGGACAAAAATAGAAACAAATTTAGTCCGAATATAAATTGAATAAAACTCAATAGACCAATAGTTTCTAATAGAAGATCTTGTTGATTGTCTGTCACCATGACTTTTTGAAAACAAAAACTTTCAAAATGCATATAAGCTTTATCTGCATTTGTAAAAACGTAAATCTTAAAGAATCGACGAAATACGTTTTTTTTATCTTATTTATTTACCAATATAATATAATTAGTTAGAAAATAAGTAAATTTGATGTAGGTAACTCATAACTTCCCCCATAAAATGCAATGTATTTACTTCCTTCACAATGAAAAATAACATATAAGATCTACATCAGAATGTTTTTAATGTTAAATTGTACCTTTCGCGCTTTTCTGAATGATAACATGTAAAATTATTTCGAAATATCCGATTATTTCATATTTAGGGCAATTCTAAATTGACACGTATAAATAGATTGCATCCAAAATAAGGAATATAGTCCATATATTAAATATTTTTATTAATTAATTCATGAATTTGCGTCATTTTCGTAAACTTGGAGTCATTTTTGTATTTTTAACGATATTTTCGTCAATCTAGGGCGACATACATCCAAAAGTTAGAAATATTTCACTAAATGAGTCGGTAAGTTTGCCACATTTTTCACAAAGCGTTATAGACAAAGTAAGGATTCATTATATATAAATGACTTTTAGCGAATTTTTAAACTTCAAAATACAAAACTAACACAAAGTATATTCTCTCGTGAATGGAACAATTAGATCCACGATCATGATGTTAACATATTTATGGCATAATATTACATATGAAAAATGAACATATTTCACAATATTTAATATTTTCCTTAATTTTATGTAATGTTTTTGATACATTTATTTGAAAATGTGCAATATCTCGAGAACGATTCATTCTAGCGTTCTAAAACTTGTATCAATCGTTTTCTGATGAAAAAATTACGTAGTTGATTATTTAAGTTGCATTATTGAAGGTTTTAATTTTTTAATGATTTTTTCAAAATTTCGTTCGAAAAATTGATGTGCTCCGAATAATCCATTGTGTTTAAAATCAATACGCTTTCAGTATTCCCTCATTGTAATTTTTGTAAAATATGTCATTCAGAACGCTCTGCTAGTCAGTGAGATATCGTTTTCACAGGCTCACGAACACACACTTATATATGCACACACGCGCACATACACAAAGACACAGAAACCACCTTAAAAACGTTCGATTCGAGTTCAAGGATGCTTGAAACGTGCTGTTCCGTTGGAAACTTCAATTCGAATTTTCAACCCCATGACAATACTTTCCCTGTACATTATACTACGTATATGGGGGAAAGTAGTAAAAAAATTAAAGCTATGTTGATTTACAATAAATCAAATTGCCTCTAAAATAAACAGTTACAGAAATATCTTGAAGAAAGTAATGTCACATTACTGACATATGTCTGCTTGCTTCAAGGAAGTTCTCTAAGTGTTTAAATAAAATTTGTTGGAAAGAAAGTAGTTTTTTACTATTCTATTATTAATATTATATTAATAAACGACGGCATAAAAAACGTGGTAAATTATATTTCTAAAAATCATCAAATCAATATAATGAACATATGCAACTATGCACATATTTGTCATCCAAATATGCCAAGATTTTCCCATATTTACCCAATAAACCTGTTTATGAGGATAAAATTAATTTTTGTTTTCTATATAAGACAATTAATTCTACATAAAAATATACTCTGCAGCTCATACATTTCTTTGAGCAAATAGGACTTTCTAGTTCTTCCCTAACTGCTGCAAGTGATATTGATTCATCCATATTTTTAATTCGTAAGAAATAAAAAGGGATATAATTTTCTTGCTCTTTTTCCTTTTTCCTATGTCCTCAAAAACAATCTGGACTACAGCCAAAAATCATTAATTGCTCATCCGCGAATTAATTGGAAACAGCGAAATATTTTTTTCCTCTTTCTCCCTACTCCGATATATAATTTTTCAATTTGAGACTTTTTTACTGGCCGTAAAACCATGCGTTTAGAAAACTACTTTTTAAATGTGCTTCAAAACATTTATTTTTTCCTATCCAGCAGGCATGCATTTGTAGAAATGTAAATCATAAAGAGCAGGATAAAATTAAGTATTTATTTTTTTTGTTCTTCATTATGTTTTTATTTACTTAAAAAAATAATCAGTTAAAAAATGTATACGAGGAAAATTAACGTAAATAATATGTGCAATTATACTTTATTTTCTTACTTTTCTGGACTGTTTCAAGTTTCATACAAGTGACCAGTACAGTGTCGAATTTGTATTCTACTTTGTAAATACAATCCAAGACACAGCTCATCTATGTTACGCCCGTAGGCAATAACTGGAACAAGAATCAGAAAATAATTTTGAATATCGTTTATTCAAGTACTATAAGAGATTCACTTAACAGGTATAAAATGGGCACAATTATCCCTGGCCAACAGGATATAACAAGACATTTTGACTTACACTTTAACTTACAATTGATAAGATGATTCTACCATCGGGCTCACATAGTATAGTACAGTAGATAACGGTCAGAAGGAAACATTGGTAGATCGGTTACCGTAATAAATCAATAAGTTAAATGCTGAGTCAAGAAAAGACAGCGGTACACTACGTCGCGGATCGACAAAAGACAGCCTACCTTAACACTTTTTGACACGAACCACAGGGACCAAGACTATTAAAGCTTTATTAACACTTTACAACAAAGTTGAAAAGTGTTTATGACTTTGTTCATTCATTCTGTCTGTCTGTCTGTCCGTTAGCACGATAACTGCCGTAAAAATGACTTTATCAAAATGAAATTTTAGTATGTTGTTCAGGCGGTCTGTGAGACCTATGAGAATATAAATGGATAAAATCATCCAATTAGTTTTGGATTGAACCCAGGTTGAAAAAATGAAATACAGAGAATCCCATGGGACCTAATTTTTCAAACATTTTTTAAGCGGATTTAAAATTCACAAATCGCTTCAAAAGTTTTAGAAAATATTCAAATTATCCCATGAAATATATAAAAAAATTTCAGTAAAATATATTCAGTAGTTTTTAAATAAAAATTAAAATAATAATTACATTTTTTATATGAGGCGGTCACGTGACCATTGTATGAAGATATCACGTGATCCACTTTAAAATAAAATATAGCATCCATCTTGTCTCAAAATCCTGATTTTTAAAGTTATTTTTAATTTGTATTTAGTGTTGTATCCGTCCTAAAACTGCTTTATTTTTGCTTAAATTATGTGCATCTACATACTAAAACAGCGCAATTACAATATATTTGAGTTTAAATAATCATCCAACTTTGAATATTTCTACATCGAAGCCTACTTTTCACTTATAGAAAATGTAAACAGAAAAATATGTAGAATGAGTTGTATAAGAATTTCTGCATTTCTTTAACGCAAAATTATTTAGCTCATGGAGTCTGCAATATAGCTGATATGAATGAAATACTCATTGATTTTACAGGGAGAAGGACGATTTTTAGATGAAGTTTTAACCATAGAGTTTAATTACTTGTACCTCCATGGTCTTAAGTCGTTAAATACAATAAATTGTTATAGTATTGTGATGAATGAAATGAATGGAAAAATATTTATGAATGAAGTGCTACTTTTATAGAGAGAGTCAGGAGTGCTGTATTTCGATGACGTCATTTGAATAAATTTCATTTGTTTTCGATGAAGTTTTCAAATATAATAAATTATTGTAGTATTATGATAAGTTTAAAAATAGTACTGAGGAATGTATCGCATTTTAGATATGTTTAAACCAAGCAATTTATATTTCAATGCCGTCCTTTGAATGAAGTTCATTGTTTTCGATGAAGTTGTAAGTTTTCAAATATAATAAATTAATTTAGTATTGTGATAATTTTAAAAATATTACCGAGGAATGTATCGCATTTTAGAGATGTTTAAATAAAATTGCATTGAAGTTGGAAAGTGTTTCATAATCAATGCTTAATGCATGGTTGATCTTTCCTGTTTGTGATTATACTTTAAGACGAGCACAACTACTAACTTTCAATTGCACAAAACTGAGAACACTTTCTCATCCGCAAACTTTAAACTCCTCAACATACAGGCAGGCACTACAGCTAGCATCTTGACTCCCAGTTAAAACGACGACTGTATATGGTGAAAAGATGGTTTCATTCTCATCCTTTTCTTGTGATCTAGCAGAAATCAAAACGCCCCAACCTGGTGTCCTGAAATAGTAGTACTCTTTATTGAAAGCAGACGCAACTATTTTACAGTTAAATTGCTTATCGAATATCAGCTCTGTAACACGCGCGCTCCATTGAAATAGCACAGGCAGACGATAACTGACTAGCAGGTTGGAGTCAAAATGGCAATTGCGTCAGCCTGTGTATATAAGAGCCTTACGGAGACCGGTCTCTGCTATATCTATTACAATGAACACCATGCGACAGGGAAAAGGAACGGAACTCTAACACCAAAGCGAAGCTGAAACTTTTTCAAAAAATTCGCTACTAAATATTCATGATTATTGTTGGCAACACCCGACAGTAACTCAGTACAAAGACTAACAACTTAACTATCCTTACAATTTGACTGGCCTTGACTAGACCCGTAACAAAGACCATACCACCTAACGGTACGCAGAAATAATAAATTAATTAGGCATGCTTCATGAGAAGGGGAATAGTCACGGGAACTTTACAAATAGACTCATAATAAAAGTCGGAGTGAAAGCTTCAAATAGTCTGAAAACAACAGGCATTATGCAATTTAATATCATCACAATTGGTAGTATGAAAATAGTCAGAAATATAGACACTCTGAAAGACTTTCCATCAAATATGTTGTTCATGAGTATGCAAGGAATAATTTGACAAAGAAAATAATATGGTATTTGATGGCGATAAAAGCAATGTTAGAACACGGAATAGAGAAAAATGGAACTAATAACAATGAAAACGAAATACGTTTCTTTCGCCCCTCGTGACCAACAAGTGGTTGTAGTGCGCCCTAGTAGCATTTAATCGACCCTTGTGACCAACGAGTGGTTGTAGTGCGCCCTAGTAGCATTTAATATTGGTCCAATTGGCCCAATATTGTATATCTTGGCATTACATTGGAAATATTTCCAATGTTGGGATTGCATTGGACTCTAATATTGGCTAATATTCTTCTTACATTATTACGCCAATATTGGTGTGTCATTGGAAATATTGGTGTAATTATGTCCCAATATTTTAATCCAATATTGGGCTAATTCCATGAAAATGTCCACTTTTGCATATTAGTCCAATATTTGAGGCAATAAAAGATCAATATTTGGCCAATCTTGGATTGCTACTAGGGCGATTAATTACAAAAATAAATACTAAAAAATTTGATGTGAGATGCAAATGATTTTCTATACATAATGTGCAATGTCTTTATATTTTTTGCAGCAAAATAATAATGTAAAAAAATACATGGTACAATGTTTTAACAATGAATTGTACATTGGCATTTGGCACTTTTCTGAATCACAAAGTACAAAATTATTTCGGAGCACTTATATTTCGCCCAAATCTAACTTACCAATTAAAAATATTGTTAGTACCCACTAAGCAATATAGTCCATATATCACTATTTTTACTTTCCTTATATACATAATGTATAAGGAAAGTATTGTGACGGGATCGAAAATTCGAAATCGAATTTTCGACGGGAGAACACGTTTCAAGCATCTCTGATCACGAATCAGACATTTTTGAAGTGATGTATGTGTGTGTGTGTGTGTGTGTGTGTGTGTGAAAGTATGTGTGTGTGTGTCAGTGGGTCTGTGGAGACGATAACTGACGAACGAATGGACCGATTCGAATCAAATTTGGCACAAAAATCACAATCCATAAACACTGGAAGCCTATTGTTTTTATACGTAATCGAATATTCAGAACCCCCCTAAATTTTCGAATAAAATTTTCAAAAAATCGTCAAAAAATCAAAACCACTAATAAAGTTACGTAAATAGACATTGCTTATGTCATTTTTCATTAGAAAACGATAGACATAAATTTTAGAACGCTATCATGAACCGTTCTCGAGATATTGCACATTTTTCAAAAAAAATATTAAAAAGTCATATAAAATGAAAAAAATATATTTCCTATTGAGAAACATGTTCACTTTTCATATGTAATACCATGCGATAAATTGGGTGACATCATTCTCGTGGATCTAGCTCGTTCCTCTCATGAAAAAATATACTTTGAGTAATACTTTTTTATTTGAACGCCAATAGTCATTTATCTGCTGTAAGAACAACTTATTTCTTCGTTCATAACGCTTGGCGAGATTTTGGCGACGAGTTTGGCGGAATGTCGCCAACTTGACCACTTTTTTGAAATGTTGCCAAATTAACGAAAATCTCGCCAAATGGATAAAAATGACGCTAAATCAATGAAAATGACGACTAATTGTCGAAAATTCAATATCTTGGAAAGAATATTAGTATCTACTATAAGAAAAACATTTTTTTTACTGTAAAATTAGTAAATTCATTACATTATATAAGGAAAGTCATGTGTTGCCCACATCAGATTTTTAATTATTAAATGATACTGAATTTTCATTAATTTTAGCGTCATCATATTGGTCAAATTGACGAGATTTTCAATAGTCGCCAAGTTGGTGATATATGGCCAGATTTATGGCTAAGATCAACCTCTTTAAGTATACTACTACCTATTGCAATTCAATGTAAATTCTGAATACTTTATCAGAAAATGTTCTATATCTCTGGTTCATGACCTTGGTTGAAAATTTGTACCATTCATATTCTAATAATACATTGCGTAAAAAAATATTGCTTATTTCATTTTATTTAAGTTTCTGAATTTTCAATGACTTTTTCTTTCAAAAATGCATTAGAAAATTGAGCAGGTGTCTTTCTAACATTTTATCGTGTTTAAAATCAATAGAGTTCAGTGTATCACTGACTGTAATAACCATACCATTCTTTTTTCAAATAGCAACATTCGTTCGAGAAATATTGCTTCCAAAGTCTCACGGACACACACACGTATAATCACACTGCCATACATAAGCACACAGACACCACCTCAAACTAATTTAATTCGAGTTCAAGGATTCTTGAAACGTGGTCTTCCCTCGAAAATTCGAATTCGAAATTTTGATCCCGTCACTGTATATTTCCTATGCATTATATTATGTGAATAGGAAAAATAAGTAAACATCAAGAAACACAGGCTTCTTATTAACAACAAGAAAAATAATTACATCCGAATTTGTTGTTGTTAACATTTTTTACATGTATTCTATGTTTTTGTTAGTTTTTAACACTTTTCGACATAGTTGTAAAGTATTAATGACTTTTCTCATTCTGTCTGCCTGTCTGTCCGTTCGCATGATAGCTGCCTTAAAACATTTTATCAAAATGAAATTTTAGGATATTGTTGAAATGACCCGTGTGACATATGGGAATGTAAGAGACTAATATCACCCAATTAGTTTTAACCCGGGTTGAAAAAATGAAATACATTGAATCCAACGGGGCCTGATTTTTCAAAAGTATCATAGTGGAGTTAAACTTCAAAAATTACATTGAAAATTAAAAAACATGTTCAACTTATCAGGTAAAATGCGTAACAAAAATTTCATCAAATAATGTTAAGTAGTATTTTAAATAAAATTTGAAATAAAAATTGCACCCACATTATATGAAGAGATCACGTGACTCATTGTGAAATATAATATGACATCCATTTTTTTCGCTTGGTAAAAATAGTAATTTTTAAGGAACGTTTATAATTATATGTAATATTGCATCAATTGTAAATCAGCTTCATTTTCCATATTATTTGTGTATCTAAATTCCGTTTCTACGCAATTACAATATTTTTTTATTTTAAGTGATTATTGAACATTGATTATTTCTGCAACGAATCCTATATTTAACGCATGCAGGATGTACAAATCAATCGATTGTATGATGAGTTGTATAAAAATTGCTGAATTTTTTTAGCGCAAAATTATTTAGCTCTGGAGTTTGGAATATAAGTGATATGAATGAAATATTCATCGATTTTACATGGAGAAGCAGACGATGTCACAGCATTGCTTTTTTGATGAAGTTTTAAGTTTTCAAGTAAAATAATTACTGTAGTACTGTGATAATCTGAAAAATATCACCACTGAATTTTTCGTATTTTAGAGATGTTTAAATAAAATTGCATTTCAGTTGAAAAGTGGTTTATAATCAAAGCTTTATGCATGATTAATATTTCCAATTTTGTATTTAATATATCGAATTTTGTTTCTTAACTTTGCTGCATTAAAAGAAAACCAGAAGACTTGGTCAATCCTCAGACGTTCTAACCAAAACAAGGGAGCTTTCGACCTCTGAGCCAAACTACATACATTTATAAAAATCTTCATTCACATTTACAAAATATACGCAATACAGCCCCCAACTTAGGTCCAAAACTCTTCAGCGGTTTTTGATATAACTAAGGGTCACTGATTTTGACAAAATCTTGTTTTATAGATAAATGCATTCAGATTTGTTAGTCTGAAATCACATATAGGCAGAATAGGTCGTATACTATGTAAATTAGGTAGAAAAAATTAACGGTTTTCAAGATTACGACATCCCAATGATTTTGACAAAATTGCGTTTTAAATATAAAACATATAGATTTTTCAAAAAATATATCTGCATTCAGATCTACATAATATATCAAACTTTCCATTTGAAGTTTGACCAAATTGTTTAAATTATTTTTGCGATAACGAAAGTCCAACGGTTTAAAGCAGACCCAACCACACACACACGGACATAAAACGTCAGTTATGGTATCTGTACACATCACCAATGTATTTACAATGAAAACTAAGGCATATAAATCACAATCACCCCATGTTTTTTAGCATACGTCAGTTACAGAAATAATCCCCATATTTCCTCCAGCTCAGCGCG
Organism: Amaurobius ferox; assembly: GCA_951213105.1. Taxonomy (NCBI): domain Eukaryota; kingdom Metazoa; phylum Arthropoda; class Arachnida; order Araneae; family Amaurobiidae; genus Amaurobius; species Amaurobius ferox. The sequence goes on along the minus strand of OX578139.1, from coordinate 91,825,039 downwards.
AGGTAAGCAGAATGAACATTAAATGTCATATATATTTAAGTTTTCATTCTATTTCAACTCTCTACTTTAAGGTTAGTCACGAATTAGAGAGTAATCTTATACTATAATAGAACTCTATATAATAATATACTTATCAGATTCAATTCTCATCTCAACTATGTGTTATTAGTCGCCTTTCCTCTCATTAGCCATTGCAATTTGTCTGAACGCGATTCAGGCAGGGAATGTGTTATATATGAGTTATAACTGCAGTCTGGTAACGCCAGTGACATTGAAGTTATGATGTTACTAATAAGCTATTATTTGCCATCCGTTTAGTGCTATGTGATGGAAGTTCAATCTGGTCATATTCATTAGTCCGCATATCTGATAAATTATTAATATATTAAAGGGTGTTTCTTTGCATTTATTGAAACTTTTATAGCATCTTATTCATAGTGAAATAATGGTATACAAGGCTTACAGCATGATGTTTTTGGGATTGCATAAGCAGTACGTAAATTAAAATTTGGCATTTGTGGTAACTTATTAGTCTAAACAAAATTATATTTTGATCTTCAAATGCAGTATATTTTTCAAAATGCAATTGATATTTTATTAATATTTAGTCAAACGAATGACTATTAACGAATTCCTGGCCGGTAAAAGATAAAACTATTATATAAAATGTATTATCTCTTGATTAGAAAGAACTAGATTCTCTAGAATGTTGTTAACAGATTTGTTGCATCAAATTGCAAAAAATAAAAGTGAGCATATATGCCGATACTTACTATTTTTTATATTTAATGCAATTTTTTTATAAATCTTTTTCGAAAATTGTTTGTGCAATATCTCGAAAACGGTTTAAGCTAGAGTTCCAGATTTGTCGTTATTCGTTTTCGATTGAAATAGTTTGGAGTGTTTGTTTATTTAACAGTATTGGAGGTTCTGATTTTCAATGATTTTTCAAAAATGTATTCGAAAACGGGATAATGCCTCGAAAACAGTTTATGCCAGCTTTCTGAAGTGTTTACCATGTGTTTACTAATGAAAACATGTTCATGGAATTATAATATATTCATAATTATTGAATGTTTCGTTTGGGTTTTTTTTTTCAAAAAATTATTCGAAATGCAGGTATTTTGAATATTTGATTGAGTTTAAAATTAATAAAGTTCCTGTATATAATTTCTATAATAATCGTACCACATAAAGAAACGCGCCATTTGTTTGGGAGATATCGGTTCCACAACCTCATGGACATACACGAGTGCAGGGAAGTTTAAAAACACGAACATACACAAGTGCAGGGAAGTTTAAAAACACGAACATACACAAGTGCAGGGATGTTTCAAAACACTAACATACACACACACAAGTGCAGGGAAGTTTCAAAACACTAATATACGCACACGAGTGCAATGATGTTTCAAAACAGTTACATGCAGACATGAGTGCAGGGATGTTTCAAATGTAAACTCGAATTCGAATTTTTGATCCCGTCACAGTGCTTTCCCTATGCACTGTCCTATGGATGTAGAAAAAATGATAACATTTACAATTTTATAAGAAATTTAGAAGCAGCAAAATAGAACTTAAAAAAGAAATAGTTCAATGAATTTAAAAAAAAATACATTTATTCTTTAACATACTTTCTAAATTTACACTTTGGAAAAATATGGCTTTTGTTCAAAATTTGTACTGATGTGGCAACCAAAATTTACACAATTAAACACTAACTTTGCCTTTGGAACTCATATAAGGTTGCCACCAAATACAACAAAAGTCCTTCTTATTCTTTGAAACGTAGAGTTAATATTTTTAAGTCGCCAAAAGTTATTTTACTTTCTCTGCAATACGTATAGCAAAAGTATTGGAATCGAGTCAAAAATCGTAACTCGAGTTTTCGACGATCTGCGAGTTTTGTGACCTAGAACACAAAAGGAATATTTTTAACGTGACATATATGTGTGTGTGTGCAATGTATGTATCCACTCTAACTCAAAAAGTAATGGGTTAAATTTCAAAAAATTCAATAGATAATTCACTTGTGTGTCACCCTGTTGCTGATTAATTTTTAGCACGATTCGGGATAAGAGCCTTTTCTTGAGAAATGGCTCGCAAAAATGGCCTGCAGCCACTATAGCTGAAAACTAATAGACCAAATTTCACAAAATTAGTGAGATAAGACACTGCTTGTGAGTGATTCTGGTATTACGGTACGATTCGCAATAAAAGAACCTGCCTTTTTATGTGGAATTTCCCTCAAAAATCGCATGTATGTACTGTAGCTGGGGAACGCAAAGACCACTTTTCACAAAATTTGGTAGATTAGTTGCTTATGGATTGCATTGGTGTTGATTAGATTTTGGTACGATTCGAACAAAAAAATCTGCCTGTCTTGGCGATATGGCTCGCAAAATTGCCAAGAAATAAAATAAAATACTACAAGTGTATCTATTAAATTCATGTTTTATGCGTAATTTTTGACTATGAAAATAATAGAACCAGTCCAAAGTCTAAGATGGATGACTCTTGAAATATTTCAGTTTTTTTAATTTAGGAGAACGCAATACATCTCTCACTGTAGTGAAAATCTATTTAATGACATTTCTTAAAATTTAGTAGTGACACCAGTTTAGTAGTGACATGAAATTTAGTAGTGATCTTCACATTTTCAGAAGGATCGTGAAAATGTGAAATACATAAAATTGCTGAAATATATTAATTCATTACTTGTTATTCGTGCAGCTGTAACAACAAAATGAATAAGAGTGATTCTATGGCTCTAGAATGAACCGTTCTCGAGATATTTTAGTTTTGGGGAATTTTGAAAAGCTGAAGAATTTAAAGTGCATTAATTTGCCAAAATGAAACTGATATGCATTTCAACTGTCAAATGGGTATGATAATAAAAAGTATCCATGCTATTTTCGACAAACTCAATTTAATGTATGATGAAATAAAAAAAGAAGAAAGTGAATTTAAATTTTTCGGGAAAGTCATGTGCTGCTCGCATCAGATATTTTACATTCTGTAGGTGCATAATAAAACAGGTTTTAAATATAGATTAAAAAGGACACCAAATGAATATTAAATGGGATGCAAAAGAGAAAAACTACCGCATCACGTGGTTTCGGCTGGTTATGAGTCTTTCCGCCACAAGACAGTTTGCTTAAACTAATTTTCTAATGATACATTACGTAAAAAACTGAATTTTCATTTAGTTTTATTAAAAGTTCTGATCCTTCAATGATCATTCAAAGATTTTTTTTTTCAAATACTTCCTCAAAATTAAAGGGGCATCTTCCAAATCAATAAGATTATAGTTAAGTTTTAAACACAAAGTTTAAACTATTCGGTCGCAATATATCGTTTAACAGACAGAGACATTACCTTAAAAACATTTGATTGGAGTTCAGGGATGCTTAAATCTTCGATCAAAAATTATTTGAACTCAAATTTTCGGTCCTGTCATTGTACATTCCTTATACATTGTACTTTCTATGTAGGGAAAGTAATAAGACTGTGAAAATCGGCATATAAAGGCATTCAAGATTATGTTCCAGATCAAGAAGAAAAGCATGTATATCATACTTTATTGTAGTTAATATTTATATCTTCTTTCGAAAATTTAAAAATATTTAAGATGCGCAGATTCAGCATTATGTATTGCTCAATTTCTCAGATTTAGTTACTCAACTCAGCTGCATTAAAAATCTAGAGTATGTAAGTCAATACCAATTCTACCCAATAGAAACATGTGGTTATCGGATCTCTGAGCCTATGTACATAGAAAAAATTCCCATTTACATGATATAGGCAGTATAGCACCCAATTTGGTTCCAATATTTTCAGCGGTTTTTATTAGTACGAAGAGTCACTGATTTTGAAAAAATATTGTTCTACACCTAAACTATATTTCTATTTCTATTTTCTGAGTGCATATCTATTTAGGTCGTATATCCTCCACCCCCCAAGTTTGGTCCAAGGGGCTTCAGTGGTTTTCAAGATTACGACAAACCAACAATGTTTACAAACATCGTTTTAAATAAATCAGATATACATTTTTCAGAATTTGTGCTCTTCATTCAGATCTACATAATGTATGAAACTTGTCCTTCGAATTTGGACCAAATCGCTTCAGTGGTTTAAAGAAAATCCAACGGTATGATACAGATCCAACTCCCCCCAACCCCGGGCTATCTGAGGTCAGTTATGGTATCCAGACTCAACACCGATGTATTTGCAATGGAAACTCACCTTGTTCTTTTATCACTATTTTTCTTAAGATAAGTCGGTTACAGAAAAATGTTTACTTAATCTACTACTAAAAGCATATTGAGAAAAGGAGTAGAATCACCACATTTTCCTCTAACTCAGAGAATAGAAAGTAAAATGAATATTTTTCTCTTAGAGATCATAGTATATTTAAGTTTTCATTATATTTCAATTCTCAACAAATTGGAGTAATTTTATCCTGTAATGGAATTCTATACAGGGTGTCTCAAAAACATTGACTTCGGATTTTATTCCTTAAACCTTGATCTTAGACATATATAATAAATTTCAAAGTTACATAAAAAAGGTACAACATTTTATGAAATCGATTTAAATTTTCAAGGGAATTAAATTTTAAGAAATACAAAAATTTAAATTTTTATGCGGTCCCCGTATAAAGACAGTAAATGAGTAAAATGTACCCCATACACTAATAAGGTGATGTACAAAATTTCAGCATTTTATCATAAAAAGTCCCAGAGATGTGAAAAGACAAAAATGCTGACTTAAACCACCTTTCGATGCATCGACATGGGCTCGCAGAGGAGAAAATTGTCGGCTGATCGCGTTTCATGGGTCATACACAAATTACGAAAGAAAACAATGATCACATAAATAAATAATAATTTTTCTATTTATTGGTACACAAGTACCTACACTATGTAGAAATAATAACTTTACACAAATATTACAAAGTTTGCTCAAAATGTTTTCCATCCATGCCAAAGATCAATTAAAAGTAAGAGGCAGATATTATTTGCCTATGATGCATTTCTGCGTTGCGTCATTTACACTCTTACTGTAAACATTTACATTTTAATTTGTGGTTAACCACTTACCAAATTTGTTTAAATATACCTCTGGCACTTTTTATGATAAAATGCTGAACTTTTGTACATCACCTTATTAGTGTATAGGGCATATTTTACTTATAGGAAATGTTTTTGTACGGGGACCGTATAAAAATTTGAATTTTGCATTTCTTCAAATTTATTCCCCTGAAAATTTGTATCGATTTCATAAAATTATGTACATTTTTTACGCCAGGTTTCTCATTTATTATATATGCCTAAGATCAATATTTAAGGAATAAAAGCCGAGGTCAATGTTTTTGGGACACCTTGCATAGTAATATGTTTATCCGATTCAATTTGCATCGCAACTAAGTGTTATTAGTCGTCTTTCCTCTCATTAGCCATTTCTCCATAGCAATTTGTCTGCCCGCGTTTGTAGCAGGGCATATGAGTTATAACAGCAGTCTGATAACGTCAGTGACACTGAAGTTATGATAGTGCTTATAAGCTATTATTTGCCATCCGTTTAGTTCTATTTGATAGTTTAATTTTAATCTCGTCGAATTCATTAGTTCTATGATATCTGATAAATAATTACTATCTTACATATGTGTTTTTACATTTTTTGAAACTTGTATCGTATCTTATTTTATGGAATATTTACTTTCACATATATGTTAGTTTATGATCAGGATTAACTATTTTTCATCTATTAAACACAAACCGCATGTTAGCAGAACATGACTTTCCCTACATAATGCCATGGTTTTTCTTCTTTCATAAATGAATAATTGTGTTCAAGATCTAGAGCACGGTGTTTTTGTGAATGAATAAGCAACAGGTACATTGAAATTTGCTATTAGTAACTTATTAAAACATATAAAATCATTCATTCATACTCACTTGCAAAATGTTCAGCAAAATGCAATTGCTATTCAATTAATATATCGTGAAATGAATGACGCTAATGCCTGCAAAGGGGGATCGAACTGTTTGGGATAAGGTCTCTCAAATAACTGTCTTTTGGGGAGAATCTTCGTTTGAGATTGGCACTATCCCACCCCTAAGCAAAAGGTTAATAAAAAGCTCGTTGCAGCAGCTATCAAAATCCTTATAAAGTAGAGAGATTTTCTTTCAAGCTGCGGGCATTTCCAATTTTGCATGATGATTTAGAATATGTTACCGTGTTTCTCCTCCTATTTTGGTTATAATCGAATATAAATTTATATTTTTGTGCAATCTTGAAGTGAAAAATGTGTATAATACTTTTGAATGAAAATTTTATTTGCTTTGTTGTATTTTCAAAATCTTATCATTCATTGTTGCAAACGTTATTGCTATTACAAAAACAGTAATATTTAAATTATTGATTTCAATATTTAGAATTCAGAGTTTCATTAGCCGATACGTTGGTCGAGTGGTAAGGGGCATGCGTTTCCGTCTGATCGCTCAATTGCCGGATTGTGGGTTCGAATCCCGTCAGCTGGCATGGATGTTGTGGTGTCGAGGTTTAGTCAGTCTGCTGCCCTTGTAGAGCCTCATTAAAGTGAAGCTGCATATTACCCTTCGCCATGGGAGCAGGGGTCTGAGGACGTGGTGTAAGGCTTTCCTCACCACGGGGATTAGAAAAAACAACAACATAGTTTCATTAGAATATTATTTCTTTGAAAATGGCAACTGTATTTTCAACAATGAATCGTATTTGTTCATGACAATAATGCTTATAAACCGTTTTGTTTGTTTTTAAGGCTGCTACGCAGGTGTAATGAAAGCGATCGGCGATAAATGAGGAGCAATAACCGGGGGGGGGGGATAAGATCCCATCGCTTGGTGAGCAGTAATGTGCAGGATACACAATGGCTTTAGGGTCCACTGGTCAAGCTCGCTAAACAATCTACTGCAGTTGGTGAACGTAACCGATTATGGGACGGCACCAATGGACGTATTACGCCTGCGCAGCAGTCTGTCACAGCCTGCGACAGTCTGCGACAGCCAACGAGTAGGAGGCAAAGTCTCCCGACTAGCAAAGAGAGTTATGGGTGTTGGTTAGCGTCAACCAGCAGGGAAGTGGCCACTAAACTATTACACATCCGTAACTGCTGTGAAGAAAGAGCTCATTAAGCGAAAATGGGAGGTTAATGAGCGGACATGTGGCGGAACCTTCGAGTTCCAGGAGTTTACCCCATTGTCATTTCAACAAAATATTTAAGTTAATGATGTAAACAAACGAAATGCGAATGTTTGTCACTGTACCAAGACCAAGCGGCAAAACCTACAGCTCGCGAAGCGAGATCTGGGATTGGTGAGTACTAGCCAATAAGAGATTGTCCGAAGGACGTTTTTGTTCTGCGTAGCAGGCGGAAAGAAGAAGCTCGCAACGCGAGCTCTGAAACGAAATGAGCGCGAAATCATTTTGAAAGTAGTATAATATCTCAAAAACGGCTCAAATTAGAATTCTAAAATTATTTTTCTATGCATTTTCGATTGAGAAAGCCTGGAATGATTATTTGTTTAGCAGTATTGAAGATTATTATTATTTTAATGATTTTTCGAAACTGTCTCCGAAAACGGAGCAATACCTCAAGAGCAGTCCATGCTAACTTTCTAAAGTGTTTACCTTCCTTTTCTAATGAAAATTTGCACATGACATGATAATATATATATATATATATTCGGAATTTAGGTTTAATGAATATTCGATTCCATTTAAAATCTGTAGCCTTCCAGTATTCACCGTGTATATTAATCCTTACAAATTAAGAAAACGCCCCATTCGTTCACAATATATCCGTTCCACAGTCCTATGGACACACACGAGTGTTGGAATGTTTCACAGCACTAACATACACGCACGACTGCAGGTATGTTTCAAATGAAAACTCGAATTTTCTGACTCCATCACAGTACTTTCCTTATGAGTTATACTATATGCTGAAAAGAATAATAGCTTCTAAAATGTTATAAAAATTTTGAAACAGCAAAATATTACATTAAAAAAATAATTTTAATAAATATAAATTATATTTGTTCTTTAACATGCTTTTGAAATTCGTACATAAAAAAATGGCTTTTGTACGAAATTTGTAGTGATATGTCACCCCAAAGTTTACACAATTAAACACCAAATTAGAGTTTAAGGCTCATATGAGTTAAGTACCACATACAACATAAACCCTACTCATTCTTTGAAAAATAGATGTCAATTACTATCATTTAGATGTCAATTGAAATAAAAATGTTAATTACTTTCCGTACGTACATGGTATAATGTATTACACTCCCATACATCCATTCATAGCATAATGAATTACGTTCCCTACATAACATAATGTAAAAGAAAATAGTAACGGGGTCGAAATTCGAATTAGAGTTTTCGATGGATGAGCACGTTTCATGCATCTCTAACTCGAGACGAACGTTTTAAAAATGGCATTTGTGTGTATGGGCACTGCACTCAGTATTGCTCAAATTGCACGGAAGTAATATTATCTGACATTTTTAATACGTACGTCAAGCAATCATTACATGCCCTTTTTACATCAATCAAAGAACATGTAGTTTTCCCAAAGTGAACCAAATAATAGACAACTATTTCTATAGTCATTCTTATAAGATTGTCATTGCAGAGTTAAAAAAAAAATACCTAAACTGTAAAACCCTTAGAATTTCTATAACTACGGGGTTAGAACGGCTTTCGAAAAGCTAGATCCGTTGCAGACCAAGCGGGAACAGATAAATATACCTTCCATTTTAATTCATAGAAACTGACTGAAATAGAGACTGCCTTATTGACTTATTGAAACTCTTCAATGATTTATTTTAAAACTCTTCAATGGTCTCTTATAAAACTCTTCAATGATCTCTTTTAAAACTCTTCAATGGTCTCTTTTAAAACATTTCAATGATCTCATTTAAGACTCTTCAATAATCTCTTTTAAAACTCTTCAATGAACTCTTTTAAAACTCTTCAATGATCTCTTTTAAAACTCTTCAATGATCTCTTTTAAAACTGTTCAATGATCTCTTTTTTTAAACTCTTCAATGATCTCTTTTAAAACCCTTCAGTGATCTCTTTTAAAACTATTAAATGATATCTTTTGTTGTTGTTGTTACTAATCCCCCGTGGTAAAGGAGCGCCTATGCATTACGTCCACTAGACTTCTGGTCTCATGGCGAAGGGGAGAGAATATGCAGCTTCACTTAATTGAGTCTCCCCAAGGGCAGAAGTCTGACTGCGCCTCGACAATAGGGTGGAGTGAAAAAACTGTTTTTGGAAATTCATTTGAAGCTGGGTATGGAAAAGTTGCCCCTTGGCACAAGATAACTGTGGTAAAAGCATTTTGCCCTAGCTTCATATTTAGGTCTGCCCCAAGGCACTTGAAAATTTGGGTTTTCCGTCCATTTTGTGGACGTCCATCGTCGTCCATTGTGTGTGGCACTTTAATCATTAAATCCTTACAAGTCCAATTTCGTACATATTTCAGATGGTTTATAAACATATTACAACATATACAACATTTATATTTTCTTTATATTTTAAACTCAGACTTAGTGTTGAAAGTTTTACTCTTTGATCTCGATTCCAGTTTGGCACGAATCATTCCATCTCTGCTATCAAAACCGGAAACAGTAGCCGATGCTTCAGTGACAAGCTTAATGTGTATTTCAGTTGAGTGAGCGTGACATGGAAACTGTGGAATGTTTAAAACTGGTTCAGTCAATGTAACACCATTTACAAATAACTTTATTTCTTAAGTTCAGATGTTCTTTGTAGCAGCTGGCTCGCTTTTTTGGGAATCAATCCAGTCGATTAGATTGGTGTATTCATCTGCTTCAAAATTAAGTTACTGTACACGAAAGCGTTTTAGTGAATGCCTGTTTTCTGCTCTTGCAGCAAGGATTCTTCTGAATGCCAGTTTCCTTATGTGATTGCGCTCATCAGTTAACATTGCAAGTAGGATATTTTCGTAATGACTGAAATAAGCATTTCTCTGAATTACCTCATCCACATTACATCTCATTTCAGTTTTAAGGTACCTTGAAAAGTTTATCATTCTGCATAGATGGGATGCCCCTTGAGTACAAGATGATTGCGTCTTGATATAAAACCAAGTAGGATCGTAAACTTTAACTACAAATGTTGCAAGAGTCACTAGATTTTCAGTTGGATCTTCCATTGAAACATATAACCGCAAAACTCTGCCAGCTGCTGTCAGCCAGCGCGAGTGAACTACAGAACCTGGAGTCTGATTTGCCAGATTTATTGGGCATTCAACATTTTTCACTGCTTGGCACATTTTATAGATTGAGTATCAGATTGAGTATTAGAAAACGAACTAAATTCATTAATATTTGAAGACAATAGGGAGTTAGATGTGGCTGTTGTTGGAGTTTTTCAATTATTAGAAAGTTTTCTTTTGCGATTATCACGTTCTTGCAATCGGTTTGTAACAACTTTATCTATACCTCCTGTCATCATATTTGTTGTACTTCTTTGATCTTCTAAAAATGGTCTTTCCGCAACAGGTACCTTCACATTTTTCTCACAATTGCAATGATTTATGTCCAAGCATTTGCAGACTGCGATGTCAAACAGAGAATTAGATTATGTACAAAACTTTTGCATCTTTGCTTAATAGTTAGGATAATTTTATCGCTCCTTGAAGGGCTTGAGCATATTTCGATGCTTGTCGTGAAGTTCTTTATCTTCGTACAATCCGCTTGTGTTAAATTGGAATCAATGCCTTGTGCCACAACGCTTCGACTTGGGATGCAACACAACTTGAAACTTCAGCAACTGCGGGGTTCTCTGCAGATCTTTCTGTCATTTCGTCTTTAAGGAACAAGTAACATTTCATCACATCAGCATTGGCGGGAAGAATTGTCTTTGGTAAATCTGAAGGATTTCCAAAAATAGGGCAATTGGTACGCAACCGTGTCTTCTGCTTGTTACACCCACTAACACCAGCCACTCTTGTTATTTTCTAAGCAAAAATAAAAGAAACAAATAAAATAATAAATTTCAAACAAAATGATTCAAACACTGAAATTTGTAATTATAGGAAATTATTAACTTTTTAGCCGAAAACCACAAAATGGACGAAAAACCCAAATATTATAGTGCCTTAAAGCAGACCTAAATATTAACCTAGGGCAAAATGCTTTTACAACAGTTTACCTTGTACTAAAAGACAACTTTTGCATACCCAGCCAACATGAATTTGCAATGATAGGAAATTATTAGTTTTTACGCCGAAAATTGCGAAATGGTCTAAACCCTCAAATTTTCAAGTGCCTGGGGGCAGACCTAAATATTAACCTAGGGCAAAATTCTTTTACCACAGTTTATCTTCTGCCAAAAGGCAACTTTTCCATACCCAGCTCAAATGAATTTCCAAAAAAAGTTTTTTTCACTCCACCCTACTTGACAACACAACATCCGCTGGCAGGATTCGAACCCACAAGCCGGCAATCCAGCGACCAGGCGGAAACGCATGCTCCTGACGTCTTGACCACCGGATCAGCATGATCTCTTTTAAAGCACTTCAATGATCTCTGTTAAAACTCTTCAATTGTTCTTTCATATGGCAAGAGAAATATTATTTTAAAAATATTCTGTCACTCAGGGGAAATTTCATATACTTTTATTGATAAAAATAGGTCTGTAATGATCGTTTGACGTATTAAAACCATCAGAATATATTTCAGAATGTATATTAGTGTTCCCAAACTGACCAAAAATCTACTACTTCAAATTCGCTCTATATTATCTACACATCGATTATATACAGCAAATATAATCACGGTCTCGATCACCATGTATTTCATGTTAACGGTATTTCAAATCGTACAGAATCAGGGTGTAGGCATCTTTATATACGTAACAATACACTTGTTCTGTTTATATCTGGTTCAATTTGCGTCTAAGCTAAGTGCTAAAGGAACATTTTCTGTCATTAGCTCCAACTCTGTTACATGCTGCTCTAGTACTTATATACCAGGAAATGTGTTTTGTTAGTTACGATTGCATTCCATGAAAATAATAAACTACGGAAATTATGATATTACAAATACGTTTTCATTAGATATATTTGTCTATGAAAATTTATAATTTGTAAATATATGTTTGTATTTATGATCATAGATAAAGGGGTATAAAATTAATTGCTATATGTTTGCTTTAAATATAACGTGATAAATCTATATAAATAAAACAAACGATATGTCTATGCATGTGATTGTTTGTTTGTTTGTTTGTCTCATCATCGGAGGGCAGCTGCATTGAGTTTATTGAATTTTTTTAGGCTTTAGGTTCAGTATGTTCCTATTTAAGCATTAGGCGTCTTTCTGACAGTTTGTAAATTCATTAAAAAGCAAAGTAATTACAGCAAGCAATTTTATTTATTATATTTTATCAATGAATTCATTTATAGTTTTTGATCCCTATATGGTAACCATTGGAACCGAGTTAAGTTTCAAATATCGAAATCGTCAGATTGCATTTCTTTTAATCAAAATATTGGAAAAATAGTGTTTTAATTAATTAATCATTTAATCCTAATGTATGTAAACGTTTAAAATACAGGACATTGACAGGAGATGAAATATTGCTTTACATGCAGCAATTTTGAACAACTAATAAAAAACTTTTAAATAGAACAACAAATGTGTTCTAATTTTGTGCTTAAATTTGAAGCAGTTTTGGTATTCTGAACTTTTATTAAGTGTGTTATATTTAATTAGCTCTTTATGTATAAATCAAATTTAAAGTCTTTATGTTTAAGTCATGTTCGCAGGATAAAATGTTGACGAGTATTGACGTTGATAGGGTCCCGCTTAAAATTTAGGTATCCGTCTGCCTTCTTACTCATATTGAGTGTGACGCAATCGTTAAACAAGCCTTCAAACAAACGGGAGTCAATAGTTTTTTGAGTTTTCAATATAACGTGCCAAACCGGGTCTGAAGCACTTTTTAAATACATACAATTCAAAATCAACTAACGCGATCCGGTCGATGTTTCTGACTCTATCTCTATAACTACTGACTCTTTATAAATTGAAGAAAAGCAAAAATAAATCTTTACATCTAAATGGCCCAAAATGAGAGAACTATATGTATTTGAACCCCTGATAATAAGGCCAGAAAAGTGGCTAAGAAAGAAGTTATTGTTGGAATGCAAAATTGTAATTTTGTATGCACACTGGTTTTCAAAAGTTAAGCACGGACTGTAAATCAACAAAAATGGAAAAGTAAAGCTTTGATTAACTCAAAATTGTACAATAATGTAGCAAATGTGTTTATGTATTAAAGAAAACAAAAATGATCAATCATGCATAAAGCATTGATTATGAAACACTTTCCAACTTCTATGCAGTTTTATATAAACATCTCTAAAATGCGATACATTCCTCGGTAATATTTTTAAAATTATCACAATACTACATTAATTTATTATATCTGAAAACTTCATCGAAGAAAATGAACGTCATTCAAATGACGGTATTGAAATATAAATTGCCTGGTTTCAACAACTCTTAAATGCGATTCATTCCTCGGTAATATTTTTAAAATTATCATAATACTACAATAATTTATTATATTTGAAAACAAATAAACTTTATTCAAATGACGTCATCGAAATATAAATCGTCTCTATATAAAAGCAGCATTTCATTCATAAACATTTTTCCAATCGTTTCATACATCACACATAGCTATAATAATTTATTTTATTTAAAATTTAAAAAAATTGTTATCTACCATATTTATTTTAAAATGTGAAACCTCTCTTGCATATAAAATGATTAAGCTCTTGGAAATATATTTTTTATATAATATATCTTTTTTTTTCTTTGTGGAGGATATAGCAAGAGACAGAATTTAATTGCATTTGTTTTTCTCCCTATATTAAATAATTTTTATTTAAAAAACTACCTAACATATTTTACTAAAATTTTTTTATATATTTTATGGGATAATGTGAATATTTCCTAAAATTTTCGAAGCAATTTGTGAATTTTAAATTCTCTCAAAAAATGTTTGAAGAATTAGGTTCCATAGGGTTCAATGTATTTCATTTTTTCAACCCGGGTTCAATCCAAAACTAATTGGGTGATATTATTCACTTATATTTCCTTAGTTCCCACAGACCTTCTGAAAAACATACTAAAATTTCATTTTGATAAAGTCATTTTCACGGCAGTTATCGTGCTAAAGGACAGACAGACAGACAGGCATACAGACAGAATGAACAAAGTCATAAACACTTTTCAACTATGTTGTGAAGTGTTAACAAGAATTATGTACAAAGATGAAAAAATATTTACTTTTCGCCAGTTATATGATGACGTCAGATTTGGGACATTAACAAAATTATGTTTAAAGACAACAAAACCAAACTTAAATTAATATGGAATGGGACCACGCCGGACCTTCACACATACTTTACAACGATTTTCCATGTTTTCAATGAGGTGATCAACAATTGCAGAGACGAGCAATCGTCATTTCTCCAATAGGGTAAGTTCCAACTCTCTGAGACTGTGAGGAGGTATACGTGAAGAGACAGCACGGCCGAGAGCATCGCAAAGGTTTTCAATGGTATTAAAATGGGGGAAATATGCAGGCCGCTCCATATGAGAAATGGCCTCACTTTCCAGGTATTCCTCAAAGATGTTAGCTCAATGGGGATGGGCATTATCGCCCATAAGGAGGAAACCAAGACCAACTGCTGCAGCGTAGAGTCTCATAGTGGGATCTTGGAATTCATCCCGATACCTCGCAGCCGTCACGGAACCGTCTTTAAAGATGTGGAGCTCTGTGCGATATCCCATTGAAATTCTAGCCAACACCTTCACACTGCCACCTCTGAATACGTGATGTTCGATGGTGTTCTTGGCCTGATTGTGTGTGCCTCGTTCTCTTTAGACGCGTACACACTTATTATCTGATTTCAGGACAAATATTGACTCATCTATGAACAGGACGTTGCACCAATCTGAAACAGTCCAATTGACATGTTGACGACACCACATTAATGTTGTCTCTCTGGCTTGGCCGGTTAGTGGAACACAAACACGTGGTACTCGCGGGTACAATCTCTTCACGTGGAGCCTTCGGTGCACAGTACTGGCAGATATTGTCTTACCAAGTGCCGCTGCAACCAACAGTTGTAGAGGTCGGTCGTCGATTCCGCTTGGCTACTATATGGCAATATACCGATCATCAGAAGGGGTGGTAAACCTTCAACGACCGGACACAGGTCTCCGGACAACTGTTTGACTTTTTGAAATTGTTTCCATAATCAAGATATTACCGAATGATCGAAGCCAAAGAAAATAGCGCAATATTTGATTGACTGTCCCTCTTCAATGCGTCCGACAGCACGCCAGTGCTCACTAGCTGTCATTCGTCTTCTTTCAGCCATAGAAACACCAGTATCATCAACAAAAACAATCCTACAAAAATTATAAACACTTCGTATCAGCAGTTAAATACACCTCCTCAAACCTATCAGAATGCTGGCGTCTTCAACGACTGCCTAATTAGCATATATCAGGACAGTCAATCGTGATTGGCTGTAACGTACGATATTTGCATACTGCCGTCTACATTCGCAGCGATTTTCAGCCACTCAAATTCAAATACGCTTTCAAAAAATGAAAATTTACATTGAATGCTTAACTTTTGGAAGTCAGTGTATATACTATTATAAGGTTTCCTTCATGCTGTATGTTTATCTCAGCACGAGAGAACTCTTCTCTTTCCATTTTGTGAGAATTAATATAGAATTCCGAAAAGACACCAATGATGATATAAGTTCACCATAAATAGCGTTCCTTTATATTATATTCCGTAGTAAGAACGGGTATGCTGTGTGTGTGTGTGTGCTAGTCCTATGTGATATTAAATTTAATGAACACTGTTTTTTATGTCAAATTACTTTGTGGTAATGAATTTCTTTCTAATCGAAAATTATGTATTTTATATGTTTTAGGGGACTAATATGTAATAAACATTTACAAAACATTTTGTTTATTTACTTTGTAGCTCCAAAATATGAAATAAATTCCGACGATTTAAAAATATGCAATTTACTTGTATTTAAACCTGCTTAAGACAGGAAAAATCACACTCTTAAAAAATTAAATTGCAACGTTACAAAAGATACATTTTGTTTAACAATGTATGGTGCATCGTTAACACCGTAGTGTATCCCTTGGCGACTGAGTTACATACTTTTACGTACCCGATGGGGGGAGGGAAAGACTTTACCCCTTACTTCCCATTTTATGCCCCTCTGGCGAAAAAACGAAAATCTAGCTCCATTAGATTCGGTCCTGTGATCGGTACTGTAAATATACAAAGATTCAGCCTTCTAAGCCGCCAGACGGCTGCTTGAGAATCTGTACAGTTGTTTAAACATACTCTAATCTCCACCGAAATGAAAATCCGACCAAAATTAATTTATCTCCGACTGGCGATATTACAAGTGTTCAAAAATCCATCCTTCCAAGCCATCCTTCCTCCCGATCGAATTCCGCAATGGAAATATCTCACGGCCAATCACGTGACCTATCGAGTTTAGTAAACGATCGCCAAAAAATGTTATGTATTTAATTTTACTAAGCAAAGGAATTGAAACTTAGAAACCACTGGACTGTACAATGTAGTATGTTTTTAATTATTTATTTAATCTTGCAAAATGAAGAGGATGTGTGTCGAAAACCTAGACCATTCGACTGATCCTAGACAGCCGCTATTTGAGTTGCCGGCAAAAGATGCGTGTGTATATGTCTGCTATCTCTAGCCTGAAATATAAGCTTCGTACGGCCGTGAAAGTTGGTACACGGGTTCTTCAGGACTCGGGAAGTTGCATCTTATTTTATTTATAGAATTTCGAATGTTTTTATTAGTTACTTAATCGTGTTAAAAAGCACGATTTAGCGCGATATTCAACTATATGCACATAAATCGGTCATTTAGCGACATAGAATATTATCAGATCGTCCAACTTGATACTATCGAAAAGATCGACATGTTATCTTTCTAGAGAACTTTAAATGGAGTCATGGTCTAAATATATAGCCTCAGACTGTATACAGGGTGTCCCAAAAAGATTGAAACGCGCTTTAATTCTTTAGCTGTTGGAGATATGTGGACAATGTAAATTGCAAAAATGTTGAAAGTAAGGTAGGAAATAAGACTACGTTAATGAAATAGTCCTCCCATTAATTTTCAAAAAGTTATACATTTTAAGATTTTATACCCCCTTAGACAAATTTGGTCAAAAAGTAAATTTTTATATTTAATGCAACAAGATCATAAAAAAAATCCGCATATCTATATCTTTAAAATTGAACGAGTTATATTTAATTGAAAATTGAACATTTTGAATGAGGACTATATATTAAATTAGAAATGTAAATTTGTGACATATCACAAAAAAGGTAAAACTGGATGATAATACATAGGATACCCAACAGCGTAGTGAGTACCACTGCTTAGTGATATCAGTCTGTGAAATGATTTTCTTAGATGCATTTGCAAAAAAATAATATTGACACATATTAACGTATTTTTATATAAATTATTCCCATCGTGAATTTGTTTATGATCCCTATTTTCACTGCTGAAACAGTCTTTCACATGGTACGGAGAAGTGGCATAAGTCAGATTTTTTCCTTTATCATTTTCTGATTGACCAAATATGTCTAAGGGGGTCGTATAAAAATTTAAAAAGTGTAACTTTTTGAAAATTACTGAGAGGACTATTTCAGTAACGCCGTCTTACTTCCTACCTTACTTTCAACATTTTTGCAATTTACATTGTTCACTTACCTCCAACAGGTAAAGAAATAAATCTTTTTGGGATACCCTGTATGGCTGAGTACATAGTTTCAAGAACGTATTTCTTGTACCCGCACAGCGGTTAGCTTTGGCAGCTGAATCAATTTCAGCTCAAAGTGTCGGCCCTAAAAGTGACAACTTGAAAATTAACAGCTTGCTATGGTGGTAAATATTAAAACAAGTCATTAATATAGATTAAAAAGAACATTAAATGAAAAGTTAGAGTTTAAATACATTTTACGAATATTTTATAAATATGAATTACAATTAATAAGAACAAAAACATGCGTATGTTATAAATCACGTTTAAATCTTGGCAATTTATCTAACAGACCATCTCAAATAGTGAAATGTGTTTAACATGTTTTATTTTAAAGAATGCTATGTTCACGAATAGTAAAATTGTTTCACAGTCTGGATCGGGCCTGCAGGTCGGAGCACAACTGTCAGTATGAAAATAAAAATAAATTGCATGTTGACTTGGAATGCCAGAATTTGTACCAACATGAAATCCAAACGAAAATGTTATTACAATTTCCGCATATTTTTTTTTGTCATTTCAACACCTGCGAAGATAATTATTTAAATTAAACTATATACTTAAGAATGTACCCCGGCTTTCATATTTATACCAAATAAACATTTTTTCAATGCCCCAAGAAAATTATGAATACTAAAAGTGAGAGTGCATAAATGAGGGCGTGGCCATATACATAATTTTAATATATCCTGTCTATTCATATTTGGATCTTTAAAATATATGTACATGGTATGGCCAGCACATAACTTTCCCTAGATACTGGAATGACATAACTTGTTTCACAGTGAAAAAATGTTGTATACGATCTGCTGCACTATGTAACTTTGAAATGTACATTTGGCGATTTTCAGGATAGCGTGTAAAACTATTTCGAAGTACCCAATTAAAGTATATTTCACTCATATCTAGCTTGAAAAATGTTAGCATTGATATCATCCGCAATAAGCAATATAGTCCATATATTAAAATACTTTAATAATTAATTTATCACAAAGATTGGTACATTTCACTAAATTAATAACAAAATTTGTCGCCATGCATTACAAACAGGCGCAGATAAATAATTATCTTATAAATAAGCTTATATTGGAGTATTGTTGTGCGTATAAATAAAAAAAAACCACACACAAATAATCTTCTCTCGTTAAGGGAACGAACAAGTACTACGTTAAGGGAACGAACGTTAAGGTACGTTAAGGGAACGAACTACAATGATGATAACAAATTTGTCACATAATATTGCATTTGAAAATTGAGCATATCTCATGGTGGTTAATCTTTTTTATTTTATTTTATGTTATATTTTTGATAAATTTATTTTTAAAACTTGCAATGTCTTGAGAAACTTGCGATATCTCTCTTCATACTAGCGGGCTAAAGTTTATGCCATTTACTTTCTAATAAAAATTGACATTAGACATAATCATATCCGTAGCAGCACTATAGGAGGAACTGATTTTTTCAACATCTCATTTGAAGTTTTCACCTTTTGTAATATGTGTACCAAATTTCATTCGAAACGCTCCATTCGTTTGTGAGATATCACATTGCGAAGCATTCGTGAGATATCATTCACAGACTGACGGATTCACATACATATACACACATACACGTATACATAATACATACCCTAACAAATCAACATGTACAAGCAGAAAAACAGCCATTACCTCACAAAAATCCGTTTCGAGTTCAGGGATGCTTCAAAAGTACTCTTCCGTCCATTAATATAAAACCAAATTTTACACCTTTTTACAATACTACATGATGTATATATGTATATATATATATATATATATATATATATATATATATATATATATATATATATATATATATATATATATATATATATATATATATATATATATATATATATATATAAATACATATATATAAATATATATATATAAATACATATATATAAATATATATATATAAATACATATATATAAATATATATATATAAATACATATATATAAATATATATATATAAATACATATATATATATATATATATATATATATATATATATATATATATATATATATATATATATATATATATATATATATATATATATATATACCGCTTCAGCTGACGATATATACTAATGTTTCTAGAAATTGCAACACCATGAAGGAATCACGCTATTGATCTGAAACTTACAGTAAATGCAACAAATCTGTGTACAATATACGAATGATTAGAATTTCAGAGTCACCGCGCATGCGTAGGCTGAGCAGCTCACTCTGAACTGCTGTTTTAGAAGAATAAATATAGAGCTGTAGCGGGACGTTGAAAACAGTCTATGGTTGCCTGTCAGCGGTAACTGTTTCATAAAAAGTCACTGTACCTTTACGACGACAGTAGGTCAAATACGAGCAAGTTACGGAGTTTGAACAAGGACGAATGGTCGGCCTTCGTGAAGGGGGTTTTCTTATCGAGCAATAGCAGCTTGTATGGTTCGCAATGCTACGACATTGGTGCGAGTATTGAAGACCCTGACCGTCCGACTCATCCAGAGGACATGAGCAACCAGTGGTGCGAGTGTGAAGAAAATAAAGATGTTGCAAATCCGGCAGTGGACAACGAAATGTTACGTCAACACGGGTTGATAAACCTTTCATCCGCATGGTAGTGGTGGACCATGCAGCTTCATCTGGACAGAACGTTGGAGCACTGCTACAGGTATGTCATTTTCTGCTGCAACAATTCGTCGGCGTCTGCCGCATTGTAGTCTCCGTCTAAGAATTAACTTGTGCAGGATTCCCCTGATGCAAACCATTTACACCTGCGGCTACAATGGTCTCATCATCATAGACATTGGCATACCGTTTGGCAACAAGTCTTCTTTTCCGACGAATCCTGCTTTACTTAGGGTATAGTGATTGTAGCATCCACGTTAGACGCTAAAGTGGTGACCGCCACCTTCCGGAGTGCGTTAGCCAACGTCATACTTAACGAACACAAATGTGATGGTCTGGGAAGCCATTTGGTATCTTGGATGATCTCAGCTGCTACGAATTGCAGGTAATCTCAACAGCAATCGGCACATCAAAAAAAGTTCTGGAACCCGAAGTCGGAACATTCTTTCAACGCATTCCTAGACTTGAATTTCAACAGGACAATGTCCGTCCACATATTGCTGAGCATGTTCTTTCTTAGCAAGCACATTCGTATATATAATATTTATAAGACTTATTTTCAGCACAACAGATAAAAATTTTGTTTTGTCTGCCTTTTTACCGGATATGTGGTTAATTGAAAATGCCTGTGTTTTCGTCTGTCGGCGTCTCATTCGTGAAGCTCGATCCTCAGCAAATATAGCTGAATATTGGGTTACGATAGAAGCAAGTTGAAATGTTCTTCCTCTGGTACAAATTCAAAATATGTTTGATTCGATGCCTCGTCGTATAGAGGCATTTATTGCAGCACGTGGTGGCTTCACTAAATACAGATTTTCGACATGTAATATTATTTTTTTTGCTTTGTAAATTTAATCGTTTATTAGTATCAATACAGGTCATTTGTGGAATGAATTTTATTCAATTCTGATCACTCCTTCGTGGTGTTATAATTTTTACAAACATGAGTATATATTTTAGCTATTTTAGTTATTTATTTCACATTTTCACGATATTTACCGCCCATTTCACAAAAAATGCGAGTCACATTTTTCCGAATCTGCCCCCCGAACACAGACACAGACGTCACGCTAAAATAGTTTTGTCTTGTTCAAGAAGTCCTAAAACGTGTAAATCCGTCGAAAACTTGAGTTGTAATTTTCTACATGATTACAATACTTTCCCTATACATTATCATGTATTGCAGGGAAAGTAATGAATACATATTTTACATACGGTAATAAGGCCAACGGCCCTATCGTGCTGACAACACTGGTTCTCGTTAGATCACCGAAGTCAAGCAGCATCGGGCGCGGTTAGTACTTGGGTGGGTGTCCACCTGGGAACACCGTGTGCTGTTGGCACATTTTGGGGGCGGTAGCCCGGTGGTTTGCGCGCTGGTTTTGTACGCTGCCACAACTTCCGCCGTGTTCATGCGGAGTACGATCCCGTTAAACATGTGGGTCCGTAAGTCCTTCCGAGAGATTGGTGGTAGGGGAAGGAGGGTACGGTCCCTGTGGATGCCTCTCCGACTGGGTTCCGGTCTAAATTGGGTAGCACTTCCCGGCCGTCCAAGCAGTTACCTTACACCTGTCTGGTAGGTCGGACGGTCTGGGTCTCAACAACAACAACATGCGGTAATAAGATTTATGAAACAAAGAGTTAATTTCACTATCAAAAATATTCAAACGCTGCAATTAGACAATTTTCGATCTAAACTGGCAATGTCACTTATGTTCAAACGACGATTGAATAAGTAAACATGTGGTGATTATTCTAACGTCATCTGAATGAAAACTTCAGAGTTATTAGAAAGTTTTTTTTTACAATGCACCTTATACTGAATCCATTAAAACAGTTTAAATGAAAGTGGTAAGTTCGGTTATTTTTAGGCATTCTGTATTTATACAGCATCACATAGGGCTTGAAAAAAGAGACAACAGTCGACATTTTTAAATCCTGGTTATACTGATAAAAGGTACAATATATTGATCTCGACATGAAAAGTATCACTTTGAAAGATCTACACAGTATGCCACAAAACTTACGTCCTATCTGAAGAATACATTAACTTACACCCAATTGCACTTTCATTTAGTCCCTTGGATGCATAAGTAGTAATGTAAATAAAATCTGAATGGAACTTATCCACGGACGATGCTAGAAAATAAAACTTTAGAAAACAGTATACTTTGGTTTGAAATACTGCCTGCTTCTTACCAATCCCATAACCGCATGTAAAACATTATTTTTAGAGAACTACTCCCTAACACATTTTTTTCTGCGTCAGATTGTACACATATAGATAATTTACTTATGCAGTAGAAAAATTAATGCACCAGTAATCTGCAAACCTAGTTAATGCTCGAACCCAGAGCGTCCAGTGTTATCTGGGATTTACTTATACTATATCAACTTTGATTTACATCTCATTATTTTGGCTTTTGATTTATCGGAATCCTACATTTTTAGATTTTTTTACTAATGCCAGTGACGGCTTTATTACGTATCGTCAACGCGGTTATGATGCAATCAACCTGAGTAATCTGAAATAACTTTGACTCAACCAACAGTTGCATTTTAAAATACACTTAATATTAAATTCTTATGCTTAAGCGCTACATTAACAATATTCTAAAAGCACCGAAGATTGTAAATATTATTTTGATATAATGCAATTTTTAATTTTTTATATTCATTAGTGCCACCATATGTATCAAACTAAAAGTTTTTTAGTAAATAGTGCTTAAAGTGTTTCTTAAATCGATAATTAATTTCACATTGTTCTCTGTAAAACATATTTGCCGACAGCAGTTGGGAGCCTTATACATAAACTAAACAAAATTCTTGTTAATCTTATTACGGGATTATAATCTAATTATTGTAAAGTACAGACTCTTCATTCTGATAATATTTGTTCTTCTTCTTTAATTACTGAAATGTGTGTTAATATTTTGTTCCGCATAGCATTGTATAGAATATTTTGAAGAAACATCTTCTGGCAGTCCTTATCAGCTGCACCAATATAGGGTCTATTTATTCCCCGTACTTAATTTTGAATTTATGCTAAAAAATCTAATGTGAGCAGCACATGACTTTCCCCGCAGACTCAAATTCATATTTTCTTTATTTCTTTAATAATTCGTTAGATTGAGTTTAATTACACGAAATAACACTTAATTTGCATTTAAATTCAATTTTTGTTTTTATTTGGTAATTGGACATTTTTCCGAAATCGGCGTAACAAAAATGCAAGACATATCAAATATTTTGAGAATGGTTAGTCCTAAAGTATAATGGAGTGTGTTATATTATTGTTCTCTTCAAAAATTACGTATAAAACAAAAATTTAATTGATACATTTGAGCATACACTACGTAGTCCGTTTTTTAGATTTTGGCAATTTTGGAGGGTCATTTCTTAAATAAAGGCAGGTTGTTCTCTGAATCGTACCAAAATCTAATCAGCAACAGAGTATCCCACAAGTAACTTATCTACCAAATTTTGTGAAATTTGGTCAATTAGTATTTTAGCTAGAGTTGATACATGAAATTCTTGCGGGCCATTTCGTAAAAATGCGGGTTCTCCTTTTCTCAATCATACCAAATTCTAATCAGCACCAGAGTATCCCATAAGTAACTTATCCACCAAATTTTGTGAAATTTGATCAATTAGTATTTTAGCTAGAGCGGATAGATGAAATTAATTTTTACTTGCCATTTCGCAAAAAAAGGCGGGTTCTGTTTTTACGAATCATACCAAAAACTAATCAGCACCAGGGTCACATACAAATGACTTAACTACCAAATTTTATGAAATTCGGTCCATTAATTTTTGAGTTAGATTGGATACATGCATCGCACAGACACACAGATAGACAGACGCACAGGCAGACAGACACACACACAGACACACACACAGACACACACACAGACACACACACAGACGCCACGCTAAAAATAGTTTTTTCGTATTCTAGAGGTCTCGAAACGTGTAGATCCGTCGAAAACTCGAGTTGCAATATTCGACATGATTCCAATACTTTCCCTATCCATTACCATGTATTGCAGGAAATGTAATTATCAAATTTGTAATAATATAAAGCCGAATTTTGACATATATAGACCAGGTATAATTATGCCTTTTAAATGCTTCAATCGTTCACTTCAAGAGTATAAACTGCCCAATTATTTTCTTTGTATATAACCCGAAACGTGCATCAACCATTTTTTGCTAATACTAACTTACCTGGTAAGTTTTATTAGTTTTGGTTATTTTTTATTGATAGTTTTATGTCGAAATTGGGTGACTCTAAGTATCTTAAAAGCTCTATTATATTGTACATATTAGTCACTTTCCCTACATACATAGTAGTATAATATATAAGGAAAATACGATGGAGGTAGATAATTTGAATTTAAGTTTTCAACGATAGATCACGTTTCAAACTGTACTCGAATCGAACGTTTTCTGAGATATGTGTGTGTGTGTGTGTGTGTGTGTTTGTGTGTGTGTGGTAGTAGTGGTAGTAGTAGTAGTAGTATTGCAGTCATTCTTAGAATGATAGTAGCAAAAAAAATCTAGGGTCGCAGCAAAATTTAACAAGTGGGGTGTAAACAAGAAAAATAGTACGACCACCGCATCCCGTAGTTTCAGCTGATTATAAGTCTTGCCATAAGATAGTTTTGTTTGAGCTGTCCACTAGCTAGATGATATTGATAAGTGCCGTATTTAGTCGCTAGACGATGTATGACTGTATAAATTTGACTACATACTAGGGATTATACTAAGTGAACTTACAAAAGCAATCATGAAATTAGCCATGGTTTATCTATTAGAGGAATTACCAGACTACTAGGGCTGATACAATCAATTATTTTTATTTTAAAATGTTACACTTAATGCCACGCACTCCCGAGTTACTTAAGGAAGCCTTCGCATCTTTAGAGACGGCATCCAGTAAAATTCATCTAACTATTAATCAAAATAAAACTAAGTATATACCCTGTGGTAATTATGACTGTCCTTATTTCGAAATTGGGGTTTACAAGTTTGAAACTGTAAGCAACTTCAGATATTTAGGATCTGAAGTTAATACTCTCAATGATATTATGCCTGAAATTCGTGGTAGAGTTACAGCTGCTAACCGATGTTTTTTCGGTTTTAAAAGGTACTTAAAGTCTGACTTCATCAGCAGAAAAACGAAGTTTATAATCTACAAAAGTTTAATCAGACCCATTCTTGCCTACTCTGCTGAGACTTGGGCAATGACAGAAAAAGTTAAAGATATCATTTCTGTTCTTGAGAGAAAAATCTTGAGAGGTATTTTTGGTGGCTAACATTGTAACAACATCTGGAGAAGAAGAACTAACTCTGAACTTTATAAGTCTTTTAAAGAACCAGATATAGCCAATTACATCACGATTCAGAGAATTAAATGGGTGGGTCACCTGTGCAGGATGGCCGAAGGCCGTACAACAAAAAATATCTTTTCGGCCAGACCATTCGGCACCCGCAAAAGAGGAAGACCTAAACTCAGATGGCTCGGCTGTGTGGAAAAGGACTTTAAAATTTTAAAAGTTTTGAAATGGAGGTCTTTGGCCAGGGATAGGGGAGCCTGGAGTTCTATACTGCGGAAGGCAAGGGCCCATCCTGGGCTGTCAGGCCACTGAAGAAGAAGAAGAAGACACTTAATGCTTTGTAAAAAGAAAAAAATTAATATGCCTCGTGATCTGATAAAAAAAAATCTGATGTGGGCAGCACATGACTTTCCTTATATAATGCAATAAATTTACTGCTTTTACAGTTAAAAAAATGTTATTCTTATAGTAGATACTTATATTCTTTCCAAGATATTGAATTTTCGTCAATGAGTTGTCAATTTCATTGATTTAGAGTCATTTTATCCATTCGGTGAGTTTTTCGCCAATTTAGCAACATTTGAAAAAGTCGCCAAGTTGGCGACATTCCACCAAATTCGTCGCCAAAATCTCGCCAAGCGTTATGAACGAAAAATAAGTTATTCTTACAGCAGATGACTATTTGCGTTCATATACAAAAGTATTGCTCAAAGTATATATTTTCATGAATGGACCGAGCTAGATCCTCGAGAATGATGTCACCAAATGTATCGCATGGTATTACATATGAAAAGCGAACATGTTTCTGAATAGGAAATATTTTTTTTTTTTATTTTATATGATTTTTTTATATTTTTTTGAAAAATGTGCAATAGCTCAAGAACGGTTCATGTTAGAGTTCTAAAATTTATGTCAATAGTTTTCTAATAAAAATTTACATAAGAAATGTCTATTTGCGTAACTTTATTAGAGGTTTTGATTTTTTGACGATTATTTTAAAATTTCACTTGCAAATTTAGGGGGGGGGGGTTCTGAACATTCGATTGCTTATCAAAACAATAGGCTTCCAGTGTATACAGATTGTAAATTTTGTACCTAATATCGTTCGAATCGGTCCATTCGTTCGTCAGTTATCGTCTCCACAGACTCACTGACACACACCCACACCCGCCCCACACACACACATCGCTTTAAAAATGTTCGATTCGTGACCAGGGATGATTGAAACGTGCTCTCCCGTCGAAAACTCCAATTCGAATTTTCGACCCCGTCACAATACGTTCCTTATACATTATTGTATATAAGGAAAGTAATAAAATAGTATGACTTGCTAACGTTTAAGCTATAGTTACCGCAAACAAAAATAAAAATTATATATAATTAAATAATTATGTCATTTTCTCAGTCTAATTACAGAATTAGTAAATTTACAAAAACATAAGTTAAAATAATATACTTTTAATTTTGCTCTTTCTTGCAGCTAAGCATCCTCAGCCAAACTGCACATTTCCTTCCCTGGTAACATCATCGCACAAGTGGCACACTTTAGACGGGACCAGATCATACACGCTCATCGATCACAAATCAACATTTAAACTCTCTCATTCCCATGAACATGCTGAGACGAAATTTTTATGCATCGAGGAGGTAGCTTACTCAGCCAACACAAGCACATTAGTCACATATAGCATGTCCGGTTGGTAAGTACTAAAATATAGTGCTATAACTTATCTTTTATGAAAATCCATATATCTCTCCTGCTAATTTGTAGTCAGATATATAAGCTTTTCTTCAAAAGTTAAGCACAAAATCAACATCTGGAGTTGGCGAGTGAACTTCTATGTTATACATGAAGCATGTGGTAATGGAGTAAGTTATGTAAATATTTAAACATGCGAGGAAGATTTATTGATATCTCACAAATCATGCAAATTAGGTTGTTCGTGCAAAAGCAGTGACTTTAATCAATGTTAGTCATAGCAATGCAAACCTTTATCTCGACATCCAAAACAGCCATTTCTATCAATATGTCCTAGAAAAACAATTTGGAGTATTACCAATTGTGGAATACTGCTGAAGACTAGAAGTATGCAGTCATTCACAGACTAGGATAATTTTCTCTATCTACACTATTTTATGATTTCCTGATTTAGGATTTCCCAATTGGTGATATCATGTCTAGAGCAGTCAATTGAAAATATTAGTCAAAATTAACAAGGATTAGAAATCCTGATGATAACTGCTACATATGTTTGCTAATGTTAGCTCTGTCACATGCGAATAATAACACCAGCTGTATTATATTCTATTACTGCAACCATACGAAGTCCAGTTCTGACTATCGGCTAGTACAGCAAGCCGAAGTGTGCAGATTTATTAAATACTTGTACGCATGTATATAAAAATTTTGTGTGTCAGTTTATTTAAGCAGAGAAGCTCTGCAGAGTCGGAGAAACCAGCTTAAGATTTTTCCACAGTGGGAGCAACATATCACAACACATCTTAAACACAATTAATGGCATATAACATCATTAATACAATAGTAAATGAAAATAATAATAATGATGATGACAACAATAAAGATATATATCAAACGTACACTTCTCACACATCATTAGGGACCTATAGTTAAACACAGTGTGGTTTTTCATGTACAACAAGTTCAGAAAGCACAGAATAAAATATAAGGCACATTTATGCTTACAAAAGTAGAAATACTGCTGCAATTGCTATTAATGATAATACTGAAACAGAAATACATATTGTATACTAAAACTACTGCCAATAATGAAAATGATTAATATTATTATTATTATTGTTATTATTATTATTATTATTATTATTATTATTATTATTATTATTATTATTATTATTATATCAGTAGTAGCATTTAATTGCTATTTACAAAACTTATAACACTTGTATAAGCAATAATTACGGCGTTGAGATTAATATTCAAAGATGTTTCTCGAATTTTTAATTCTCAATTTTCTTATAATTTGAGATTTATATCGAGAGTTATGCAATAGATATATAGACATTTTAAGTGTATAACTACATTTTTATTTATCTCAGTGGATTATTAAGATTAAGGCCAAGTAATTTATCTTACTTTAATGATTAATTAGCAAAACATGCTAATTGTTCGATGATCTAGCTACCGAAGTTTTAATACAATCATTTAAAGACAAGGTATTACATTTAATTTTGAAACAAATATATATTTATTTCACTCTCTGTTAAGTAATAAGGTCTTATTTGTTTTTCAGCAAAAACGGATATATGTGTATGAAATTTTATCGCAGACATAAACATGTTATCGAAATCCAATTCGGTAAGTATTTCTTTATTTCTTACCCCCAAAACATATTCTTTTTAAATGAAGCGAAACCTCTTTGTGATAGATTGGTCACAGAAATTACTTTTCATTGATGGAAGGTTTAAGTCGTAGATGCCCTACAAGTTATGTTTGACAATTCGATGTTCGGAAAACAATGTTCTTGATCTCGAAACATATTCAGAAAATATTTTGCCTATATTGAACTAGAGCCTATCTATATCTATAAATTTAATATTTTCGTTCAAGGGTTAAATTTACTACAATATTTGATCGTTTAAAAGTTATATAAAATTTTAAGGAGAACTAATCATCAGCAGAAGTTAACTGGGATGAACCATCTGTTATCTAAGAAAATTGGATATTTACCAATTGGTAACCAAAGTGGATGCCGATTTTTTTGCTTAATGTTTTGTTACTTTCTTTGCTTAATGCTGACTTTATTTCATACCGAGAAGCAATCTTCTTTGGAGTCATTCTAACCCGAATCGTTTTTAATACTCCATATTTGCAATGTTTTTGTTCAATATTTTTTATTCTAACACAAATTTTTTTATCTTAAATTCCAAGATTTAGAGTCCAAATCAAATAAAGAAGATAGAAGATCATCTCAGTAACTGCATGAATAGAATGTGGCTATCCGAAGATCGTCAATTTAATTCATCCAGACAGAGGAAGTTTATTTAACAACTTATATCTCTCACTGGCTCACTGTAGTAGACGATTGAGATTTGTAATATGGAAATGGTTTACATTTTTTATTTCATGGCGTGGAGGGATAAATATATAGATATATCATCCAGCTTGTCTAGTGAAGTTAGTGCTGCATCCACACTGTATGGATCCATATGCCGATTCATGTTATACTTACATAGAAGACCGGGCTAGTAGCATGGTTACGTGTGGATATATCGTTTCGAATTGTGTATTTGGCTTTTGTATCTCTTTTCTCGCTCCGTTTTAGGATGTTTCGTCCATTGGTTGTGGATCTTGCTTGTACCTTGCTCTTGATTCTGGCGTTTCTCATGGACTTTGCCCTTTGGTGGTGCGTGGCTCAATTTTTTAGTTGGGGTCTTTAGGTTTTGGGTGATAAACCTGGCTGTTTTTTGGTGTTTCGGGATTTTAAAGCTCTGATTAAATAGTTTTTCGTATCTTTAGCCTTATCTACTTTGGGTATTTAGGGTAATTAAGGTTATTTGGCTTTTTATTTTGATTAGGTTATGTGATAAGGGACTGGTTTCTTTTACGAAAATTAATTACACGGTCGGGCCCTTGGTATAGGTTGGTGAAGTTTCGTCTGCTTGTCAGAATCATAACTTTGTCTTGGGGTTTATGAATGCCTAATTTGGTTTTCAATTATTGGACCTTATTTTTAAAATAGTTTGTGCATTTTATATTGTAGGTAAATATATATATTTAATAATTTAGTATGTATTAATGAATTTAATTTTGTTTTCGATAATTTAATTAATTTTGGGAGCACTTTCCTTGCAATGGTATTTTCTTGATTAATGTTGATTTATTATTATCTTATAACTAAATCCTTAGTCTAATATATATTTGTTTTTAAAATTGTGTAAAATTGTCTTGCCCAATTTTTTACCTTTGTTATCTATCCTCTCTCAGGTAGGTCACTTTTCAGCTGCATAAACCTGTACATTTACGAGTAGGCTTTAAATAAATTCTGCTGTTGGGGAGGCTTTGTCCGCTTGGTCCTGGTGCGGGCTAGTGCTTGGTCTCTGGCATGATGGGTGAGGGGTTCTGTTGCCTCGTTTGGCGTACATATAGTAGCGGTTGGTAGCTATTGAATACGCTCAACTGACTGGCGCCCCTTAGTGCTCTTTGTGTGGACAGTCGTTATATGGGGCAGTTAGCGATTTGCTCTGTCTGACGGATACGGGATGCTGACTTTTCCTGTTTTGTGTTGGGGAGTCACTGTTCTCCCTGCCGCACATTCAGATGTTCTTAACCGTACAGACGATGCGTGCGGATTCATATTTTACTAGTTCAGGGAAGCCCAGTGGTTATGGCTAGAATATTAAAAGTGTAGGACCCATGTTCAATCCTCATGGTCACCCAAAACTATCCCCGTGTCTATGAGAGGTATGCGTACGGTAAATCTGTAGGCCTACTGTGATGGACAGAGGAAGGATAGTTCGACCCTTGGGGTTGCCGGTTGTACGAGGTTGATCCGCGTTTGATCCTCAATACCATACAAAACCATCCACATGTCTACGCGAAACATGGGATCTCTAATTATCTTTTTTTCCGAGCGTAGGTCGTGGAGTTTATGGATTAGAGGGAGGTCGGAGAGATCCCTGTGTTTACTACCTCCATTGGATTTCGGTCTAAATTGAGTAACAATTTCCTAGTCACCCAAACAGATGCCTTTCACCTTTGAGTAAATCCGACGGTAAAGGCAGAAAGAAAGATTGTTATAGTACAATATACATGGTATAATAAGGCCGTTTTACCTGTTTTTGCTTTTGCTCGTAGATTTTGACCTGTATTATTTTATACCTTAATTTTATATCCGTAGATAAAGAAAAAAAATGTAATTATGATTTAAAATTATTTAATAAATTAAAATGCCTTACTTTATCGACACATGGAGAGTTTCGTCGAACTGGATGTCATTCTGTATATAAAAAACGATGATTAAAAATATCGCACAAAGCAGGAGTTGCATTTAGATATGAAGCCTGCTTCTGAAGAATGTATTGTGTATTTCACATGTAAAATGGAATATAATCGTTTCGGTAGCTCAATAGAGTGCCTTCTGGTTACACTGTATATCGGTAATTTAACTCCCTGGTGAAGCATTGTTTAAGTATCTGATTATATCTTCTACGTATCGGTAGACATACAAATTATAATTGCCACCATTAATCCAAAGCTAACTTAAAAGTGTCCTTTCAGTGACATTTTAAATCGAATATTTACGTTTGTATCATAATATTACATAAAATGTGAATAGATACAAATGTGATGAGTAGTATAAATGAATAAATAATGTTAATATAATATGCATCGATATCATTCTATATATTTTAGCGAACAAATTAAAAACTTATATAGTACAATAATGAATATTTTGAGATGATAATTTATCCACTTCGAAGATTAATTTATTTCTTATAGGCAATTTCAAAAATTGAGTATATGAAATGCTACAATACAATATAATTTTAATTTTTATACAATTTTATCATTTAATTTTATTGGTAGATGAAGTATTACTTAAAACATTAATTACTCAAGCGATGATTTATCACCAAACGCACATTGGTGAACAAACACACCAATTTCATTTTTTGTACGATGGCTGCATATACATTACGTGTATTTGCATCTTACATCCATGTTATGTAATCCATTTTATTTTTGCACGCTGTAAGGTAAGGCTTTCATTCATCTCCTTGATCTCCAGAATTAATGAAGCTATGACGTGCCAAGCCACTGGTATTCAGGGCTGACCTTTTGCAGTTCCCTATCATTATTCATAACTGCTGTCAGCAACCGCATGTACAATCACTTGACTCTGTAGCATGACAATATGGATCCTTAGCGTTAATTTACTTTCTATGGTCGCAATGGATTTTTATCACGCTGGTTAGAAAGTATCGCAGTTAGATTAATTGTGCTCTAGTATAAAAATGGGGGAACTAATTTGCTCTGTGTGCCTGGGGCAGTTTAGCATATGCAGCTTGCTCCGTATGATAAATGCAACAAAAATGCTGTCTGAACACTTTCCCAAGAACTTTCGTAAGACTTTGATAGATTATTTGCTATTTTCATATAAGGGATTTTGAATTATTTTATTTATTACTAATAATAATAGCAGTAAACAAACCAATAATAAAAATGTTCAATAACCTACATGATTCAATAAATATCGCTCAAAAACTGCAATAATAATGCAATAAATGAAAACTTCAAAATACTGCGTACCTGTAAATACGGCATACTGCTTTCAAAAAGCTGTAATTTTAATGATGTTATTTGCCTTTAAAATTATTAAGCCAGTATTTCGGTATGTATACTGTATTTATTTTTTTGTTATTTATTGTTCTAAATGATTTAGCTAATATTGTGTTGAACATTAGATTTATATTCATCTCACAATTTTCATCTGCGTGAATCGGTAATCTAATATAAACGTTATTTAAACATAAAATACAAGTAGCTGTGATTAAACTTGTTTATAAGAATTAAAATATATGTCCCAAAAAGAAGTGCACTCAAATAAAGAAGTACACTATTAATTTCAAACATTTGGAAATTGCTTTTATTTAAATAAAACAAAATTATTTTACCTGTAAAACTGATATCGATAAAACTCAGTATTTGAAAGGTAGGCAGCAGATTAGTAACAAGAAATTTTGTTTGGAAGCTTTTACAAACCACTGTGGTGACACACTTGGAATACAATTATTTGGGACTGCAAAATATTGTGCAGCAATGGTCAATGGAAAAAAAGTCGATAATAGGAGTATCAGTAGCAAGAATTAGCGTTCCCAGTTTATTAGATATAGTTATCACAGAGTCAATAAGAAGGAATTACCAAAAATGTGTAGCAAAGTAATGGCACATAGGAAGTTCATCTGCGCCATTACAGTAACTACTATGAGATGATACTGAGCTCTAATAAGAATGAAACTGGTTCACCCATGCTTGTTCCTGCAGTAGATGCACGGCTTAGGATTTCCTAAACTCTTCTTATCGGTGTTAATATTTTATCATGGTAAATCATTCTTAAATGAAATAAAACTTCGTTGAATCAATTTTTGTAAATACTGTTGTTTTTAACCTATACTCACATCAACTTAAGATATAAAACATATATCACTGTTTTTTTAGCTCAACTAATATAGTGTTTTTTCAACAGATGATTAATAGTTTGATTCTTTGCTAAGACAATTCTTTACAACCATGCATAAATTACCCTCGTGACTTTCATTTGAGAAGCACTCTTCGACAGTTATGAACAATTATTACTTTCCTTATATACATAATGTTTTCGACAGGAGAGCACGTTTCAAGCATCCCTGATCACTAATCAAACATTTTTGAGGTGATGTCTGTGTGTGTGTGTGTGTGTGTGTGTGTATCTCACGAATGAATAGAGCGATTTGAATGAAATTTGATACAAAAACCACAATCCGTGAATACTGAAAGCCTATTGATTTTAAACGTAATCGAATGTTCAGAACCCCCTAAATTTCAGAGAGAAATTTAAAAAAAATCATCAAAAAATCAAAGCCTTTAATAAAGTTACGCAAATAGATATTTCTTATGTGATTTTTCATTAGAAAACGATTGACATAAATTTTAGAACATCAACATGTAACTCCAGATAATGTACATTTTTAAAATAAATTTTTTAGAACATTAACATGTAACTCCAGATAATGTACATTTTTAAAATAAATTTTTTAGAACATTAACATGTAACTCCAGATAATGTACATTTTTAAAATAAATTTATCAAAAAATCCCATAACATTAAAAGAAATTTATTAACTGTTGAGAAGCATGTTTACTTTTCATATGTAATACCATGTGTTAAATTTGGTGACATAATTCTCATAGATCTAGCTCGTTCCATTCATGAGAAAAGATTAATTGAGTAATGATTTTGTATTTGGACGTCAATAGTTATTTATTTGCTATAAGAATAACTTATTTCTCCATCCATAACACTTGGTGAGATTTTGGCGCCGAATTTGGCGCAATGTCGCCAACTTTTTTAAAGGTTGCCAAATTAACAAAAATCTCGCCAATTGGATAAAAATGATACTAAATCAATGAAAATGGTGACTAATTGACAAAAATTCAATATCTTGGAAATAATATAAATATCTACTATAAGAAAAACCTATTTTCACGTAGTAAATTCATTGCATTATATACGGAAAGTCACGCATTGCCAACATCAGATTTTTTTACTTTAATGAAGCACGTATTTTAATAATTTTAATTATTCTCCATCTGAAAAGTATGTATCCCCAGTACCCCTAAGAATGAAATCTACTTCCCGTTAAATGGTGGATGGAGCATTCACTGCCTTAGAACGTCGGATATTTGATCGAGAAAATTGAAGGACTTGATTAGTACCTCTATCTTTAGATATTTAAAATAAATACTTACTTTTCATGCCATATGTACGCCCTATATACAAGCGTTTGCTTAGAATAGGATATCCATTTGTTCTCCTGGATTTCCTACATTGTGAGTCACATCTGAAGGGGATTCCCAACAAATTGGTGATTCTTATCATTAGGAAACTAAGATAAGAGCATTTCATGAGATCCGGGATATAAGCGTGATTTGCAAGTAAGCTTCTCCTGAGCCAACTGAGGGCTGATCGATATGTTTTCTGAAATTACTGGACTTAAATCAAATAGCACAAATGATAGTTCAATTTGAATCAGAGATCAAATCCGCCGTTTTATTTAATTCCTCATATTTAATTATCTAGCTTGCAATAAAATGAAAACAATAGTCTTTATTTAGTCAGAAAGGTGAAAAGAAGAACATTGATAACACAGGATTTTGGATAAGATAGTTAAATTATTTTATGTATGTGTAATAAATGGGTTTAAATAACACATGTCCCAATCGGGATTCGATACATAGTTGTCAGTTTGGTCAATGAATTATCTATCTATTGAGCTGTTTTGACAGTCTTTTCATTCATTCATTTCACTTAAAGTAGTCCTTATACTCTTCTATCTTATTTAAGATTAGTGTAAAACGTTGTTAGAAATAGTAGTATTTTAAGAAAAATAAAAACTCGTTTTGATATTTTTGTGATTCATGACATATCCCTAACAGCATTTTTTTTTACAGTGACGTAATATTTACGTCACACTGTGACTTTGGGACGTCACAAGACGTCGCAGTACGTCTCGGCAATGTCATATTGAGGTCACAGCGAAGTCATTTTGGTCACTTTCATGATCATTTGTGACGTCGCATATTAACTTGTTTGTGACGTCACATTGTAATTACCATTGTAATGTCGTCACATTGTTACGTGTTAATTAAATTTTGGAAACGTCACAAAATATAGTCACAATGAAGTTATAAAGTTACTAATACGTAACGTCGCATAGAAGTCACAAATATGATGTCACATTGTGACCCAGGTGTCACGTGACTTCAACGTCACTGTCACAGATGTGACGATCTTTGCTGTGAGGGATAATCTATAGAATTAAGAGGTATTTCCTTCCTCTATTCTCTTTTATAGTTTTACAGTGTAACCTATGAAAACTAGTCTTAGTCTTTGTCGGGTATTTTTTATAGAAACAGTTTTACAAGAATAGATGCTATAAACCGGAAAATGTGTTGCTTGGAATTCGATAAAATAATTGAATGTATTTTAATTATTTGTCAAAATATAATGTTTTCATTTTACATATATATTAAAAATATTTCTATTTATTTTATCGATTTTTGAAACACTCATTCTCTTTTCTCATCAATGCTAGATAAAAATAATCGAGAAAAAAAATTCCCTATTTTATTTTTACATTGTTTCATTTAGGTTGATTTCTAAGTCTGTTTATTTGGGTGAAATATTAAAATCCATACTTGACCCGCTTCTACCAAGACCATTTTCTTGAAATTCCATACACATACGTATTTACGATGACAGTATAATATGTGAGATGATTTCTTCCCGATTTTATAACCAGAAGGAAAAGCAATAATCTATTTATTATAAAATGGTTAAAAAGATTCCAATACTCAGCTTCGGTTATATATATATTTATTATGAAAAAGTTTTAATTTTATATCTGAAGAAAAATTGATTACAAAATCGACAAAAGACTCCAAAGTATAAAATATAATATATATGTAAAAAAAACTTTTAAAATTACATTGTTTTAGAAAAATGCACTAAAATTTAAAAAAAATAATTTTCAGGTATTACAACATTCTTGACCACATGTGACGAAAAATAGAATCGTGAAAGAATTGTATTTGGACATCAACATAAGTTTAAGGAACAATAGAAATAATAACAAAATGACACTTATAAGAATGACGAATTTTTAAATTAAACTTGTCAAACAGAAATTTAAATAAATTGAATGTAATCGTTCTTAAATATGCCATTTTCATGAGATCGCGTCTATGATTCCTTAAAATTTTTTAAATGTCCAAATACACTTTTTATGGGCGTTTCAATGGGCACTTTTTATTGAAACGGCATATAAGCAAACAGTTGTTACTTTCTGTCGCCTGCGGAGACCCGTTTTCCGAGCTAATTTTCGTTTCAGAAGACACGTACTGTTGAAGATGCCTGGCAGTGAACGCCGACGTCCGTTTGAACATTTAGACGATCGTGCGGGGGGATTCATCTTAGGCGTACGTACGCTGGGTGGTCGTACCGACGTATTGCTGATGAAGCACGCATAGATGCTTCCACTGTGCAAATGATTTGAGAAGATGGATTGAAAAAGAACATGTGAATCGCCACAATGGTAAAGGTGCATCCAGACGTACCGTCAGTGCGCATTGATCGATGCATTCGAAGGCATGCGGTAGCAGCCATACAAATGGCACTATCGACATTCTGCAGAAGTTACAGGGTAATTGGATGTTAGAATATCAGCGAGAACAGTTTCTCGATGATTGACCGAAAGCGGCTTGCACTCGAACTGTCCTTTACGAAGACTGCCATTGACGACAAGATGACGTGAGATATGTCGGGACTCTTGGACGACTGAATTGGACAGGGTAGTGTTCAGCGACGAGTCTCGGTTCTGTTTGCCAAATGACACTCGTCGTGTGAGAGTCTGGAGACGACGTGGAAACATATCCAATCCTGCTACGACTGTTGAACGCCATACTGCTCGATAAGGCGGCATCAGGTTTTGGGGTGCTATTCTTGAATAGCCGGCCACTCCTGGTTCGTACCAGAGGCACAATGACGGCACGGCGGTGTGGGGATGAGGTGCTGCGGCCAGTTGCACTGCCCTACCTTCAGCTGGTGCAAAAGTACTATTTTCCAGCAAGATAACGCGTAATCGCATACGACAACCATCAGCAGACAAGCCTTGCAAGGTACCCATGTGATTTCTTAGCCTTCGCTGTCTCCAGATCTCTCACCCATCGATCATGTATGGAACGTGTTGGTCGTCGTTTGACTGCCTTGCCCCCGCCTTAAGCAGAGGGCGAGCTGAGGAGGATAGTTGAAGACATATGGTCAACCATCCCTCAGGAAACTATCCGCACGATCTGTTCTTCAAAGGGTTATTGCCTCTATCGCCGCAGGATGTGGTTCAATTTCCTATTGATTACCCTATCTATTCCAGTATTATATTGCATTATCCTTCTGGAATTAACATCTCTTATTTATATGTGCCATATCTGTATGTCCTTTCACATTACACTCTATTCGCTATTTCACGGTGTTGCATTTTGTGTGTGGGGTAGAGTATGTATATGGATGTTGTAATAGCTAAAAGTTATTTTTTACTTTTTGGTGCGTTTAATTAAAATTTGTAACTTAAAACATGTTTTATATATAGTTTATTTTGAAATATATCTTACAATGATTTTGTTTGCATTTAAACAATAATTCCTGGCAATCATTAAATTAAATATGGATATTTATTTTTTACTTTGATTTATCTTACTTTGCTTTGATTTATTCTTTTAATTTGACCTTTAATCTATGTATTACTTTGAATTTTATTTTTAGGCGATTTAGCAAGAAGTTCTCACGAAGCATGTCATTCAGCTTTTACAGATTATTATCACAGACAAGAGTTCGTTACATTAGTTGGTAGGTATATTTAAAAACCTAATTACAACATTGCTTCTGAATTATGTATACACAAACTGAGTATAATCCATGTAAAATATGTGTGTCAAATTAAAGAAGTAAGAAATAAACAATTACAAATACAAAAACAATTAATTTTTAATGAAAATATATCTCGTTCAAGAAAATCTCTAATTTTATGACAAGAGTTCACGCAGAATATTTTAAAATATAATATCAGAACTATATATATTATCAACTGAACAGTATAAAATATCAACTGATGATATATCCGCAATAGATATCTATAATTATTTAAACATTTATTTGTATAAAGCATTCTTGAGTAATAACCCTATAGTATATGTAAGATTTTCATTAAACGGATTTTATTATATATCATATTGCAATGTGCAAGAACTGTTCTAAAAAAATTAGATTCCATAAAATGTTCTTGATTTCCTATGAATGTCACGCTTGTACATATTATTTTCCGTCAATATTTTGTGATATGGTCGATATTCTACTTCTAACGATTATTATTCTAATTATTCTACTTCAACTTTTTTAGTTCTCTGAAATTTCGTTACAACCGGATCCTATTGTATATCGATTTATCTTTTTTAAAATTATTAACCTAATATAACAAATTTTGATAAATATTTGTTTTAATATAATTTATCTATATTGATATTTATGAAGTGAATATGACATATTTGTTAATATTATGTAAAGAACCTTGCTGCCACAACCCGCTATCGAATACACTGGCCAACAAACACTGGTCTTCACACTGACCAACCGACGCTGAGCTACTGTGATGAAATTGCGAAATCTTATTATTGAAGTGAACTCTGTAACTATCAAATATCGTTTCTCCCTCAATAATTTGGCAATATTTTAAATGTCTGTAAAAAAAATAATTGTCTGTTATGTAACAAAATTCAAAACAACTTCTAAAATATATAATTCCAGTTCTATACGTTTGCTTAAGAATTGTATACCCCCCCCCCCCCCCGATTGCAAGCATTACACATTCACTAGGCCGTCGTGTTTCAACAATTGAATAACCCAAGAAAACAATCAGAACGAATTGAATACATAATTTAATGTAACAAAATTATGTGGACGAAAAATAAAATATTGGCCATTTCCTTGCTATTGTGTCAACCCCATAGCAGGGGAAGGAGTATTTCCTTCCCTCAGGAGATCAAGCAGTTTCTAAGCCATTAGGGGAGGGGTCCTCTTGTCAAAGGGACTTTGGGCAGTTTTGTGCTCTTGTTGAATGCATTTCACCCTTATTCGTTTATAGAGCAAGGAGATAAAACCGTCAGGAAGGAAAATTGCTGCAGTCAGGGAGCTTTTAGGGCAGTGCTGTAATGGGTGGGAGTGGTGCTATTGCAGTATTGAAATATTGCTTCCGAAATGTTCTTATTGAGATAATTTGAAAAAAGAAATTGAAGATCATAAAATTTCAGACACAGGGGATCAATGGCTCTTAAACTAGCAGAGGAAGGACGAGTTGTACTTTAACAAAATATTGAGACGAATGACATTCGCTATAACAATTATTGAAACGAATGAAATTCACCTTAA
This sequence comes from Amaurobius ferox, assembly GCA_951213105.1. Lineage (NCBI taxonomy): Eukaryota > Metazoa > Arthropoda > Arachnida > Araneae > Amaurobiidae > Amaurobius > Amaurobius ferox. The sequence continues at coordinate 91,784,389 of OX578139.1, read as the reverse complement.
CAAATATCGAAACGAATGAAATTCACTATAAGAAATGTGCTTATTCTAATAATATATTTTAATACACATAAAACAGTTAATCATATAAAAAAAAGCTGCATTAAATAAGTAAAATAAATTTTATTTTCCATAATCTACAGAAGAAATTTAAAATAAAATGTAGCCAGAAGAAGTAAAAATAATGTATCCAGCGTAATTATTTTGTCAGTAACATACACATTCAAGTGTAACTTAGTGTATATGTACATAAAGAGCGACCGGGTAATGTAAGACGTTTAAACCCCCTTCCCTTTGTTTATTCTTCCTAGTCTAAATTGTTGTATTATTAGCACGGGTTTTTATTATCGTATGTAAATTTCGAGACTTCAGCTCTGGTGGTATTTTGTCAAGTTACTACCCTCACCAGGTTTTAGAAATCTGATGCTAAAGTGACCCTTCTCAAGTTTAATCGTGCAAAACCCCAATGTCGTAAAAACCAAAGAGAACACAAATGTACAAAAATTTAAACTTTAAAGATGTTTATTGACTACATAAACATATTCAGCTACTGGATGTTTAACAAATATTTCTGGACATTTAAAGAAAGCGTATTACATTTACCCGTTAAGCTGATAAAACTCATAATCGTACTGGGCTCGGTAATACATAGGAAGCTCCCGCTCTCCCTCTCTCACTTTAAATATTTCAAATAATATTTTACTAATTTACAAATAATGCCGGATTTCGGTTTGATGTCCTGAGTACCACTTCCGCTGACAACTGCTTTTTTCGGATGATCCATAGAATCACCTTCCTATCTCTTAGCGTTTCGCCCACTTGATCCCATAATTTCGCAACTTTCTCGAGCCCTGCCTGCCTGCCTGCTGGTAATTTGACTGACTGTTTCAGTGATTTGTCTTTCTAAACCTAAACCGCAGGATCTCAGAAAATGGGATGATCGGCTCTTGATTGGTCTATTTACACTTAACCAATAATAAAAAGCTGTTAGTGCAAAATAACTTGGAATTTAAAACGCAGAATGATGGAAATTATAACTAAAATCTATAAAGATCTCACACGTATCACTTAAAGGAATCATTAATGGAACCGTCAGGTGGCATGGTGGATGAAGTTGAAACATCACAACTACGGTCGAACGGTGTATTCCAATTACCGTATATCATCATCGAATAATATGCAGTAAACTTTAGGATACAATGCGCCAGTTGTGACGTTTCATAGCGTGTTCTATAAAGTTAGTTGGCCATAGTTATTGAATTTACGGCATGTATAGCCACTATGTTGCTGCACTGCACTCGTACCCTTTCAGAAATCGGATGGCTCTTGTTTAGACTACCAACATTTTTGTGCAATTTCAGTTGGCGGAAATGTATTACAATGTAAGGTTGGAGAAATTTATTTGATTAAGGTTTTCTTTCTTGTATGTTACTTTCCATGTCGGCAGTTTCCAATATCAGTTTACTAAATACAAATTTGAAATATTCTTATGTAGAGTTCAATTTTGAAGGTAAAGATATTTTAATAACATCTTATACACATAAATTTTAGTTTTTGCTATTTTAATAATAACACGCATTTTAGAAATAAGATACAAATACTTGTGCTGTATAAAAAGCTTCCTTCTATTGTCCATATACTTGCATTTAAAATTTAGATAAAGAAAATACATCTGATTAAAAGTATTTTGCTTTGAAGTAACTTCTATCACTTACAGCAAAGTTTTTGATTAATTCACAATGCTATTCCTATTGCTTGGAAGAAAAGAGATCTGGCCATGTTGCATATATTTATTCAATGTTATAAAACCGATGTCGGTGCAGATTGAAATATAAGGATTTACAAAACTGTCGGAGTAAGAGTTTGGAGTAAAAGATGTATTGTATGTGAGATCAAACTGCAGATAAATGCCGTCCATGTCCTTGATTTTCTGCTCTGTCAGACAGGATCGATTGGCTGAAGCACTTTCCTGTTACAGAAGCACGCGCTTTCAATTGAATAATGCCATGCATATTTTGCTTGGATTTATATAATTTTGATTTAGTTATCCGGCGTACTTCCAAGTTTATTCCTTCAAATTTGCGTTCGGAAATGTTTTACTTTGAAATTATTTTCTCTGATGGCAGACGTGTTAATCAATTTGGCACTCTGCTTTTCATCACCCACCTTCAATTTTACTATCGATTTTTACCCTGGCTGTTAGTTTTAGGCCTTCTTTCCTAATAATGTCTCACCAAACTACGAATTTCAGTTCTTTTCTGGGACATTGTGATTTACATATTGACCCAAGTTAAAGTTTTCAATGTAGAATCTATTATGGAAATGCTTTTTAAATAAAATGTTCTAAAACGTAATATAATTATTCGAAAATATATAATTAAGTTTATCAATAAAATATGAAGGTATTTTGGTACAGTTTATTACATAATTGTAAATTAAAATAATGGAAATTTTAAACAATATTGTTACTTTTTTTTACAAATGTTTGGAGATAAATCAAATAAAAACTGTTTCTGGTCATGTTATATACAATAAAGCATGTATAAGACTTATAAAACATGTATAAGTGATTTTATTGATCAAATACCGCAGACCAAGAGTGGAGAAAATTGACGATAAATCATGTTGAGATTACAAGGGTCAGACTCAAATCTTGTTGGCCTAACAGTTCATAAAACTCCGCCCTCAAGTTTTCCTAAATTGTGATGGGAAAAAAACGCATGATGAAAAATAAAAAACAAAACTACAAATGAAATCAAAAGAAAATTACTTTGGACGGTATTGGTTTACTTATTATTATTGATGAATTTTGGTCTTATAAACTCATCTTTGTATAACAGAACGCATGTGATTCATGATAATAATGCAAACGTTATCGCTTCACAATTAGCTTCCACAGTGAATTACTCTTATTGACTAAGTAGAGTTTATGTTTTCAGTTCTCCAATTTGTTGCACATTACATGACCTACAGATTAAACTTTTCATAAAACGTTTTATCTCTTAATTTCACGTTTCATAAGTCCAGGTATTTGTGGGCCAACGGACATCCCCCATTTTAGTTTTGCAGAACTAAGTCTTGGGAATTTTTTGCAAAGTTATTCAAACACTTTTGATTTTGTTTTTGGCAATAGCCTTTACTAAGTTCTTTATCAATCCAATTTTTATGTGAAGTGGTGGAAGCAATATCTTAGTTGGATTAACTAGTGGGGAGTTCTGAAAAAGTGAATTAACTAGTGGTGTTTCCGCGGGCAGGTCGGATTGTCTGGGTAAAAAAAGGAAAGAAAAAGAAGCACACCGGCATCATTAAACAAATTGTTGATTCATATTAAGATATTTTCAAAACGAGAATGGTTGACAATTCATCATAATTTGCATTCAATTGAATCACTAATTGGAAAAATGGAATTAGTATAATTTTCTTTCCAATGGACTCATTCCATTTTTCCAATCAGCGATCCAATTATACATTGCATTTTAGGGGCAGTAAAAGTGTACCTGATGCACATTGCATTGATGCACGCAGAAAAACTTATTGCACAAGAAAAGGACTTGAGAAAAATTTAATAAAATGATTATTATTAATAAATTTAAATCATTCAGCGGAATTACGACGTGAGGGTGAATATGATAGCGAGATCTGCAGGTAAACACATCGATGTACTATTATAAAGGATAGCGGTTTTTAAACTTAATATATAAAATACGTAAATGAAATTCAAATTTTGACTTCCGAAGAGTATTACTGATATACAATAAGAGTTCTCCATGGCGCTTCTAAAATCGATATCATTCATAATAGGACATCGATGTGTTTGCCTACAGATCTCGCTATCGTATTCACCCTCACGTTATTGCTCACTTGCCCTCAGGAAAGACACATGACAGATATTTTATTACGCACTGAGCGTGTATGTACGTGTTAAGGAATAAAATGTGTTTTGTCCTTGCATCCATTCTTTCTACGGTTTTGATCACAACCATTATTCGGAGAATCTGCCTGAACTTTCATTTTTATATTTTAATTTGATCCTTTTAGCTGCTTTAAAGTTAACTCCGCAGGTGATTCTTGTAATAATAACGTTATAAGGTAACAATAGATATGGAACATAATTTGCTTCTAATATCAAAATATTAGAAAGTAACATGTATATTTGGGAACAAATAAAAGTGCGTAAGAGGGTGCACTCAATAGGTGCACCCTCTTACATAATACAAACACGAAAGATCAATAATGCATAAAGCATTGATTATGATACTCTTTCCAACCGAAATGAATTATAATAAAGCATCTCTAAAATGCGATACATTCAGCACTCATATTTTGTAAATGATCATATTACTACAATAATTTCGTTTACTTGAAAATTTAAAACTTCATCAAAAAAGGCAATGCTATAAATCGTTTGCTTCTCCATATAAAATCAATAAATATTTCATTTATATCACTTTTATTCCAGACCTAAATACTAAACTCCAGACCTCCGGACTTAAATAATTTTACGTGATAAAAATTCAGCTATTCTTATACAACTCACCTTACAATCGCTTGATATGTTTACATTCTGTGTGCTACAGAAATTAGGCTTCGTTGTAGGAATATGCACAGTTTAGTTATCATTTAAATTAAAAAATAGTGTAGTTGCTTTGGCCCAGAATTTAGATACACACTTAATATGCAAAAATAAAGTCGTTTTATGACGGATGCAACACTAAATACAAATTTTAACGGTCTTTAAACATCACGATTTTTACATAGAGGAAAAATGGATGCCATGTGTTATATTAAAATATACGTGATTTCTTCATATTATATGGATGTAATTTTTATTTCATTTGTTATTTAAATAATCTGATGTGGGCAGCCCATGACAACTTTACTTTATAATTATTTTCACTTTATACTTTATTATTTACACTTTATACTTAATTGTTTTTAATGTGTACTTAATTAGTTTCACTTTATACTTAATTATTTTCAATTTATACTTAATTATTTTCACTTTATACGTAATTGTTTTTAATGTGTACTTAATTAGTTTCACTTTATACTTAATTATTTTCTTTTTATATTTAATTACTAGCAACATACCCGTTCTCCGTACGGAATATATAATATAAAGAAATTTATAATTCGCAATCATGTGCAAATTCCGTTAAAATATTAAATTTATTGCTCCTAAAGGGAAGTTTAAGAATATCTGTTCTCACTATGCAAAATTATATTCACGGGCAGATCTGAAGAATAAAACATCCTGGCCCCTTTTGTAAGCAAATTTACAAAAAAAAGGAATTGAATCAATATATGTAACCTCGTACTACTTATATTGTCGCAGATTAGAAAATATGCCAGTGTGTTGGTAGAAGATTACCCGTATTACAATATGAGTCTCAAAAATATTTGCCAAAATAAAAGAGATGACGTAATAAATTGAAAATATCACTAATCCCCGTAATCTTTATACCAGAAGGCCGTAATTGATTCCAATATATGCCAATATATATCAAAATATATGCCAATATACCTGTACTACTTATATTTTCGTAGATTAGGAGATATATCCGTGCATTTGTAGATTACTCGTACAACGTACTATATATGAGTTTCATCAATTTTCGTCATAAATAAACAATGGCATAATAACTTGACAATATCAATAATCCCTGAATCAACAGTCCCAGAAAATATCAATGATAATAATGTTTAAACCTGAAGACCGTAATTGATATTATCCAGTCAAAAATGCAATGTCAATGAAATTTATCTTATATACATATCTTTATTATTCAAATCGGTAAAGATTTAATAAAAATCGTATAACACATAACGCATTGGATCCGTTGCTAAGCGACATGATATCAGTTGCTTAAAATAAATTGATGGAAATCATATCGTCTGAATATTGCTATTTCCATGGAAGGTTTGGCGACATTTTTGTCAATTTAGCGATAACTTAAAAAATCGCCAAATTTATCGCCAAGTGGGACAGTGGAACTGATAATCCCATTTTGCGAAAAATTGACGGAACACCATCACAATACTATCCCCTAACAAAACATAATTAATTTCATTTATTAAGCGCAATTTTATCAATTCCATGATATTTTTATGGATTTACAAATATTTTTATCAATTTGGTGATATTAAAAAAATTCGTTAAATGTGTTACTAAGTAGGATGGATGAACTGACCGACAAATGCTACCGAAACACCATTTCAATACTCTATTCTAAAAAAACAAATCATTGATTTGCGTCATTTTTATAAATTTGGAAACATTTCCGCTAATTTGGTAAAGTTTAAGAAAAGTTACCAAGTTATTTAGAGATATTCCGCTAAACTCGAAGCTCTAAATTTGCAGATCTGAAGAATAAAATATCTTAATCCCGTTTGTATATACTATATGACAACACTAAAATTGTATTATAAGATACAGCCGTTCTACTCTTTTTCTGCTTCAACAATCGGCTAAATGAATTTATTGGGTAAACACAATATATGAGTTTATTAGCTAAACACAATATATGAGTTTATTAGCTAAACACAATATATGAGCTGGAAACCTCTTTGCTAAAATAAATGAAAGTGATGTACGCAGTCCGCAATTTATATAATTAGAAGAACAACCATACGTTTCATTTAAAAAATATATTTTTTCTTCCATTTATTTATTATTCAAATAGAAAAAATAATAATAAATATTAACAACACATTTAATTTCATTCCGTTGCCGAGCAACCTGATATAAGATAGAATCTTCCTCATAAAATGCGAAACTAAATAGCCATTTTGATTTCTTTATACTTTTCATCGTTGAGTAATAGCTTGTGAAAGATAACCATGGAGGTAGATTTTTCCATTTAAATTCATGTTTCAAACAATTCGTGTTTTCCGATAGTGACTATTTCATGCAAAAATCCTGCACCAAACTCGGAAATAAAGTTTTATTTCCTTTCGACGTTTTAAACAAACGATTTTGATCCTTTCCGTTTGAATAAACCACGGAGTTGGAGAGTATAACGCATAGGAAAAAGTTCCGTTTTTCATTAATATCTCGACAACCCCTGGTCTTAGAAACTCGAAACTTGGACAAAATTTATGGGGGGCTATTTCAAGGCTATCCACAAAATTTCATTAAATTCGGTTCAGCCGTTTTTCTGTGATGATGAGACAAACGAAAATTTCGTTTTTTACTAATATCTCGAGAACCACTGGTTGTAGAAACTCCAAACATGGACTAAATTTTAAGTGGAGCTATTTCTAGGCTGCCCACCAAATTTCATCAAATTCGGTTCAGCCGTTCTTCCGTGATGATGGGACAAACAGACAGACAGACAGACAGACAGATTTTCAATTTTATTTATATAGATTTTCATTGTCACTTTTCACTTGAATTTTTAACATGCAAACTTAACTTTTAATCTTTAAATAGTTTCTTAAAATCTTTTGTTAGTTCATGGAACGTCTACTTTAATTTCCCAGACTGGGATCACTCATATAATCTCAAAGCATTAGATAGCCATTCAAACACCGCATATCGAAGATTAGATGCGTATATTTTGCTTCTGAAACTTAGACATCTATGTGTTAGATTGGATTCCCACGTTAATGGATGACATTTGAAAACGCTATATCTTCTTTCCTTTTACTTATTGCTTTGGTTTTTTGCATAAATTATCCTATACTTGCGTAGTTTAGAAATTTAGAAACGATGAAGAAGGTTTCAAATCAAATCAACCCCCAATTTATGAAAAAAAAAATTCCAGTTTCTGTCATGCTGTTGTTGTTGTTATGAAACCACACACAGTCAGAGAGCTACAGGTCTTACCGCGAATCCAATAGGTAACATTAGGAGTTCATTTGAAAAGTCTTAATCTGAGAAACACGTTTTTATTGCATTTTGTTTACATTTGATAGGTAGTTCTTCAATAATTAAACAATTACTGAAATCATATTTTTCTCTCTATCATTTGAACCGTTGGATAATCTTATTTAAGTTTTACTTAATTATATAGAATTTGTGATGACAAAGAAGTGTCTGATTCGCTTCATCTAGAATCGTTTTTGTTATATTTCGGATGTAAAGTGAAAAAACAAATAAAAAATAATACAATGTTTTTGATATTCCAGTGCATGTAATTTTCATTTGGAAAATTGCAAGCATACGCTAGTCGTAATGATATTTTTACATCATTATCCCGGGAATTTAACATTTTGCAGTTTAATATTCTTTCCCGTTGCTATTATGAAAATGTAATATTTTAGTGACTAAAAAATATAAATACGCACGAATGTCCGAACATATTTACCCACCTCTAGAAAGGTTAGAATTTTGTAATTTGCTACACGGATGACTCAGTTGGTGTAACTGACCAGAAAATACCCGAAACCCGAAAGTTAGAAAATAATTTAATATTCATCTTCGCTTTCCTTGTAATTTTTTTTTAATTACGAGAATTGAAAAACATCTCCCCTTAAAATTCGACATACTACAATTTAAAAATCTTTTTAGTCGCCATCCCGAAAAATAATTTTTAGCGATATAAAAAAGTTAATGAAAATACGTATGCAGCAAACGGAAACTGATTAAATATAAAATCATCATTAAGACGATGGTAAAGGATTAATATTTGGTCGTATATATAAGATTTCGCTGCTCAAAGGAACACGAGTAAAAATCCGTATTTGGTGGTGTCACAATTATGTTCAAAATATCCATAGTTGCAAATATCATGAGCATTTTGATCAAGATTAAAGGTTAAATATGGTAGTCATAAAAAAGACTAAAAATGCAGCGCTGTATGGTCTTTGATCTTCGATTTTTTATCTTTGATCTATGATTTTTGGTCTTTGGTCTTTTGGTCTCTGAATTTCGCATGTTGGAAATTGGCGAAACATAGATCCAATGTTGCAGAATGTAGAGCGTTGCTAAACAATTATAAAACATTTTTGTCCCTAGCAGAAAATGAAAATGAACCTTGATAAGAATCGCGCACTATGTAATATACCCCATCCCACCACAGGAATTGAACATTTAGAACATGCAGCAGAATAATACTGACCTAATTATACACAGAATACTAAATCTTCAGCTTTAGAAACAATTCATTTCTGCGCACACGTAATAACATGTTTCAGCGTGTCTTCCAATGTTAGTACGGTAACACTTTTATAGGCATATTAATAAAAGTATATATTTTAGTATCGTTATTTAGATAGTTGTTTTCCATCTTCAGCGGAGGGACTGAAAATGTTTGCATTGATCTTCAGAAAAATCTTTACACATAAATCAGAGGAGCTCCCCCCCCCCCCCCTCCGCATAGATGAATTTTCAAAATGGATACTTGAGTAGAAATGGACTAAAAAAACAATGTTTTTTCACCATGCAGACATTCACTCTCTATTTAATTACACATTAATTTCTATCATTTTTTACACATCCCTCCTCCCGAATTCTCCTATGATAGATAACAATCGCAAAAACGCGTCATTTAGAATGTCAGGAAGCACTCGGAGCTCACCAAACACTCATTTTAAAAGAGAAAACAGCACGATGAAGTAAAGGAATTTGGAAGACTAAATTTACATAAACACACAAATACATTTTTTTTTTATTTTAAATAAAAAAATAATCTTGAGCTAAAAATGAAAATTGTAGCCTTTTTTACACAAAATTGTCCTTGATAAACCGTGAGTGATATTCCTCCCTTTTTCCACCTCCCGGACTTTCAAAATGAATATCCTGACAACTAAGAACCTTGCAGGGTTAATCTGCAGATCTCCCTGTCCTATGAGCGCTCACGTTATTGCCCACTTACTCTCTCGAACGACACAAGACTTTCTTTTTAGTATGCACTAAACATCCCCTACGTGTCGAGGAATAACATAAATTTATTTTGCAATCGTTCTTCTCCAGGGTCACAGTCAGGTCTACTTTTCAAAGAAAATGTTATTTTGTTGCGGTTGTGAACAGATATATTTCGAACTTGAGAAGAAGAAATAAAAATCAACAAAAGTACCCCGTTTATGTGTTGTGTTCATGTCATAATAACTTAAAAATAGAAACATATCCGAATGTGGAAAGTATTAATAATAGAGTCTTCCGAATAAAAGTTTATTAACTGAATATACTGCTGTATTCCATTGTATCCCATAACCCTACCTTTACTAGTACTTGTATTCCAGCTCTCATCCTGTTATCTAAAAAGTTGCGCTTTCATTACCTATTTCAATATATTTTTTAAGGTTTGTCCCTCTGTTGTATGCTTCAGTGATACAATTAACTTTATTATCTGTCTTGGATACAGTGTCCCTTGGTTCTATATTTATTCGTATTCGGACTGACAAATGTTAACCTAATCTTTAAAAGTCAGGCTAAGGTATGCGTTGTCCATCATTTTTAATCTGACAATGTTTATAAACTTAATAATGGTAGTGCAAAACGATCTGTTAGTATTAGATTACTTGAACATGTTCGCGAAATTAAAAATTAAAAATTGTCCACTGCTTCATCTCAAACTGTTCTCAATGAGCATTTTGTTCCTCTGTTTGATAAGACGTTTATTTTAACATGCTGAATACACCCCAGAACATTTTACTTTAAGAATCCTTGTTTATTTAAGTCTATCGGGATCTTATTTGCAATTTCGACTCCTGCTGAATCTTAGTTTTGCCTACTATCTTATCCTGGATTCTATGAAAGTTATATATTATTTGCCTACATAAATATTTCAACTTTATAGTTTTGTTAAAAGTGTATTTCTGCATGGTTTTGATTATCTTATATTTTGATTTTATGAATTTATGTTTGGTATATGTTACTTATAATCTGAAAGTTCTTGCCGCGTATTGACCTTCGGTATTATGCAAATATAACATATGAGTTGGTTTTATTTAAACTTTTATTGTACTGTGGTGGGGAGCATCTATCTATACGCCAGAAACCGCGAGAAATATTGCAATTTTTGCGTCGTATATCCAGTAAATAAATGTCATTTAGAAGTTTTATTATTAGTATTCTCATTTCATTATATATATAAACAGTGAATATTAAACAAAAGTTTTGTTACTATACTAGAAACACTAATAACAAAGACAGTACATTTCAATATTATACATGAAATATATAAACCATGCGATCATTTCGTGTATTTTTTTCTTCAGTACAATGAAACGGCGTCAATTATACATCGCGTAAATAACCAGATTTAAGTCGGTGATTTTCTATATGCAAGAGTAATTATATATTGCCATGCAGGAGTAAATACATGAAAGCGGGACTTTATCCATTTATGGGTGTTATTTTATGAATTTTCTAATTAAGAGCTACGCAACAACATTAATTGTACTCTTTATGACGTTTAATTAATTACTTATCCTAATCGGATCAACTCCCAGCGCACATGATCCCTTAAAATGTGATTCTACCTTATTTACAAATACGGCAACTCTTCTCTAAATACTGCATTCTTTCTATCAGCCCATTCAGCTTCACCTTCCAGTTGTCCCCAGCTGGTGGAAACAAATGGACTCCGGGTCCAAGTGGGAAAGGTGTCCACGACCTTGTTCAGGCCGGAGCTCTGCAAGGACGCTGCTGCTCGAGTCGTGGGATGCCGTTCTAATGACGCCATTGAGTTCCTCACCAGCTGCGCCTCGCCCTTTGATGTGAAGAGTAAGTAAACGTCATTAAGTGTGTAATGGGAAAAATAATTCTTCTCTCTACTCGCTTCGGGAGACTGATGAAAATGCATTTCTGTTCGACGGTTTTAAGGTCGAATACGTCTATGTTCCTTTAAAATGGTTAAAGTGCATTAAATAATATCATTTTTCGTGGACTGATATAAATCTATGGTCTTTCAAAATAGTTAAAGTGCATTAAATAATATCATTTTTCGTGGAATGAAGCAGTTGAAGTTATCTAGCAGTACCCTGATATTTCCTGTTCATATCCTATTTAATTGCAGTTGTAAATGTGTGATTGAGTAAAAGAAGTTGAGCGTCAAATTTAAAAGCATTTTAATGTGGAATATCCATAAATATCGTAAGTTAGTGTACTTTCCGGCATTTTTGACATTTTATGAAATACTATTTCTTTCCATAGCAGAAGTGATATCAAAATGTCATGTCTAAAATAGACTTAATAAAACTTGTTTATAGCTTGTCTAAAATAGACTTCATGTCTAAAATATTTTTAATTGCTTAAAATTCTAGAGTCCCAACTTATTGTTAAAATAGATATGTTTATATAGTAAATTGCATTTAAGTATAAAGACTAAATTTTAAGGTATTTTAGAAGATTTAAGCGAAAACTTGAAATCACCAAATTAGAAATGTAGGATTTTATCCAGGGACCAACGAATAGCATCATAACATTGAGCTAAAAGCGGTTCCAGCTCAAAGCATTTTAATTAGCATCTACAGTACTTCTTCTTATAGTGACGTTTGTAAAAACCGAACGAAGATGTCACTGCATTACAGATGAGGCGTGCTACTTTATTTATGTTGAAGGAAAGGAACAGTCACACAACTGTCTCGTACATAGTCAGAATGCTGTGTGACGTACGGTGAAGAGGCGTCAGGGAATCGTGGAAGATCAAATAACTCGTTCGTGCTGCCACCATGATGTAGTGTTAAGTGAGTGCATTTGTTACACAGCATATATAATTGTCAAAAAGAAGGATAACTAGAAATAACATAGGAGACGAAGATTCGTGCTAATTAATGATCACGAATATAGCAATGAAAGGCTAAATCAGCAACGTACCGGGGTTTGATCGTTTAATCCCAGGGACAAAGTGTGGTAGGCCAACATGAAAGCATTGAGACTAAAGACTTCTCCAACTCAAGTTATTTTAATATTGCCTTATGACCGATGACTACAGGATCATTAATTTACATATCCATATTTACAATCAACAATGGGTTGTACATATGGAGCATGAAAATCCAATAAACTACTACAGAATCATACTAATGTCTCATACCAATGGCACAAACACAGTGTTGCTGTAGAATCTCTATTCATAGTCATGAAATTTATTTAGTTACGATGTCATATTTAGATTTAACACAACCTGAAATCATCAATTCATATCGATGTCTCGTCCAATAAGTTTGCTGTCTATTTAGGCCCAAACCAAGATAATATAAGATTAAGGGCTTAACGACGTCATTTTGATACAAACACAGTCTTCTGAATTTGCATAAATATCTTTACTTACTTGCGCACTGCTAATTTACATAAAAGGTCTTCATATGGAATTAAGTAAAACATTGATGCATCAACCCCAAATCCTACTCATCCTAGTGAAAAGGGGGGAATTTTATTATATTAATTTGGCACAAGAGGCGATTATAGACTCCATTGCGATTCAGCAACGGAAATCGGCTCCAGGTTAGCTACTAAAGTGGTTGTCGACCCCATTCCGGGCTTAAATCTAAAGATATGTTTCGATTCGACTCATGTGGGACCCCGATTGCTGATATAATGATGTCATTGAGTTTTTAAACAATCGTTTTTAAACTGTGATATAAAATGTGTAAGTAATATAAGCATTATGTTTCCAATATAAAAATTAATATCGTCTTAAATCGTCGTAGAAAAATGATAAATTTCGTTGAAAATTCTGGAATTTCAGTTTAATAAATTCATGACATTTTTAAATGTTTTATTAAGAATGGAATATTTTATATGATAAAAACACGCTATCCCTCAACGATATTTCAACGAATTATTTATTCATTAAATAATTCGTAATAATTGTAAAATCAATTATATTTAGACAGTTAAGGGTATTTCTAAAACCAAATTTTTGTCCTATAGATAAATAATTCTTAATTATATAATTTGTCACAAAATTTGCCCATAATAGAAATAGTGATTGTGTTCTATAGTTACTTTAATAGAATAAGACAGAATTGCAATTTTCGAACCCGTTTCTTATATAACCAATACAATAGGCTATAACCTAAATTTGAAAAAACTTTTATATCTCATGGAGTATTGAATTTTTTTTAGGTTTTCACTGCCATGGGGATTGGGAAGAAAATGGAAGAAGTTACCTTGTGACAGGATTAAAAAATTCAAAAACTAAATATTGTTTTGTAAGTACTACTATATTACTCACTACTGTATTTATAAGTACTACTGTACTGAATAGAATATATATATTTTGAAAAATAGAAATACACAGTTCATTGAGCTGTTCGATTGAGAATCAGCATTTTTATTTTGAATAAATCTATATTTGTCTATTTGTGAATAAAATGTAATTGAAAATATGTATAAACTATGAAAGTAAAATTTAATCGAAGTAATGTATTGACTACATTGCAAGATATTGTTATAACATATTGCTAAATTCAATATGACAATTAAAAAATACTACTTTGTATTTCCAAGTGACCTATTTAATAAACTGCAAAAATTATGTATAGTGTGTCCGGATGAAAGGAATTAAAATATGAAATTAATTATCAGATAACATTTATTATATAAACTTTTAGTTCGTACCACCGCAGAAGGAATCTTTGAGAGTTTGCTTCATGTGCTGCTCACGTGCATACGCCAAATTTTATCTGCTCACGCGCATGCTTCTGCTAGTGATGTAGACAAGCTCACTAACATATTTAACAAAAGCCAAAATCATTGTCCACCAGATGAATATAAACGCCCTTCCGCAAGTAAAATTCCGCATACTGACGCTGTGGCTACAATTACATAGAACGTTATTAAAAAATCTGATGTGGGCAGCACATGACTTTCCTTATATACGCAATGGATTTACTACTTTTGCAGTAAAAGAAAATAGGTTATTCTTATAGTGGATACTTATATTTTTTCCAAGATATTGATACTTCGTCAATTAGTCGTCATTTTCATTGATTTAGCATCATTTTTATCCATTTGGCGAGTTTTTCTTTAATCTAGCAACATTAAAAAAAGTCGCCACGTTGGCGACATTCCGCCAAATTTGTCGCCAAAATCTCGCCAAGCGTTATGGACGGAGAAATAATTTACTCTTACAACAGATAAATGACTATTGGCGTCCAAATACAAAATAATTACTCAAAGTATATTTTCTCATGAAAGGAACGAGCTAGATCCACGAGAATGATATAACCAAATTTATCGGATGATATTACATAAGAAAAGTGAAAATGTTTCTCAACAGTTAATATTTTCTTTTAATTTATAGAGTTTTTTGATAAACGTATTTGAAAAATGTACAATATCTCGCGAACGGTTAATGCTAGCGTTCTAAAGTTTGTGTCAATCGTTTTCTAAGCAAAAATTACATAACAAATGTCTATTTGCGTAACTTTATTGAAGGTTTTAATTTTTTGTGATTTTTTTGAAATTTCACTCGAAAATTCAGGGGGGGGGGGGTATGAACATTCGATTGTGTTTACAAACACTAAGCTTCCAATATTCATGGATTGTGGTTTTTGTACGGAATTTCATTTGAATCGCTCCATTCATTCGTGAGATATCGTCTCCACAGGCTCACTGATACACACACACGCAAACACATATTTTTACACACACATACTTTCACACACACACACACACACACAGCCATAACCTCAAAAATGTTCGATTCGTGATCAGATATGCTTGAAACGTGCTCTCCCGTCGAAAACCCGAATTCGACTTTTCGACCCTGTCACAATACTTTCCTTATACTTTACGTATATAAGGAAAGTAAAAATGGAATGACATCGACTATCATCTGGATAGCTGTTATGCCACCAAGTTAATCAATTTTCAATATCATAAAGGCAATAAAATTAGAAAAATAACTTTAAAAGTTTTTATTTATAATGGTCTAAAACAGAAATGTCTATAAAAAATACTTTTCGAAATTTAATTTCACTATTTGGTATACTTCTCACCCCCTCATCATGTATATTGTATTATAACTTAGGGCGCCACTTTAAACATGTAATCAATAACATATATGGTTTGATTAAATAATCTTATATCAATGAATATTTTGTTACTGAGGTGTGGTATCTGATAATGCTATTATATAGAGTCTCACATTTTATTAGTCGATATTTCAAATTTGCAGATTTGACAACAATTGATGTATTGTACCATTTTTTTTCAAGTCAATTGCGAAAAAAATGTTAATTGTAGCATAATTTAATAACGGTAAAACAAGAATTTTAATTTCCTTAAATATTAACTAAAAGAAAAACTTGTATTTTCATGTTTTTAGAATGGGAAATACCATACAATCAGTAACAAATAATATTTTTACAACAGTATATACCAATTTTTAAATCACATTGTATTCTTATAGTCAATATAAAACTGTAATACTAATAGAACCCTCATAAGGAAAACGAACTAAAATTTATGATTGCGCTCCTTTTGCAAATTTCAGCATTTGTAAACCGGTTTAGCGCTTTTTAACACACTTCAGCACTGTATAGTCGACACCTGCAATATTATCAAGAAGTTTACTATGTGCCGGAAGTATTAATAGAAAAAAAAACTGAACGTGTGCTTTGTGCAATTTCTCGCACTTTCTTATGATGCCATTTAATTTAACGAATATTCTTTACTGAAGAACGCTAAAAATAAGAAAACTTTCCATGGATGCTGGATCTCGACAATGGGAGCTCAATCTTAACAAAAATGAAAATGGCAAGTTTAACTTATTTGCCATTCACCCGAGGCATGCAAATAAAATGTTTTGTTAATCTTGGAACTCATCAATATGGTAATCATTGGAAAAAAAACGTCCCACCTGAAGGTATACAGGAGATGACAAGTCATCACGACATCAATCCCGGGACACTCAGCACACCGCCCGAGTGAGCGCCAGGGGAGAAACCCTGTCCGCCAGATGACGACCCAACACCCCCAAGTCAGTCCTCGAACGCTTAGGATAGACGATGGAGGCCCCAGGCCGAAAGTAACAAAGAGAAATGAACAACTATCAGACTCGCTCTGTCGAAGCTCATCCCGACTAGAAGTGAAAGCTTTACCATAAGAGTTTAATCACCTGATGCATATACTAACATAACATAGCAAAACATATAAACATAAATAACTTTATAAAGCGATCTGCAATTACAAAGTAGGTGTACAAACACTGATGTTCTAACTTAAAATAGCACAACAAAACTTGCTTGTAAAACTCTTAAAAGTTTTACAAGCAACCTGCAATTACAAAGAGAACCTCAATGGGTTCATTAAAAGAAAGCAAGAGAAGATATAACAAGAATCCAAGTGAAACGCTCGTCTAAACTTTAACATAATTTTAGTCATAATGAGCTTGTGGTGTAAATACTAAGTCAAAGTTTGACATATTTTATTCATATAATAATATAAAAATCGTACATATAATAATATAAAACATCAGAAGCCAACAAAAACATGATTTGAAAAGTTTAAAATCGAAACAAGAGAAGTAGGTTGAATATAATTATTACAAAGTACATTTTTAAAACATAATGAGATTAAAGAGCCTAAGTGCAGAAAATTGTTCAAAATGACTAAAAATCGAATGAAGATTCTTTAGTTCATTTCCTTCTGAAGCAGGCCGCTCATGATAGATTTTATTCCATTCTGCGTATTATTTCCTCTGCATAAGTCATTCAGTGAAACTTGTTTATAATTGATGGGGAAGATTGTTTTCTGAATTTATTTCCTACGTTCACAATCGTAAATATTGTGCTGTATTGTTCCTATGTCCTGTTGACAAAAGCAGGTGGGATTTTTTCCAAGAAATCTTGCTTGATATGTCCGCATGCCTCAATGGTAGTTCAATACTTGGTTTAAGTATAAGTCCCGCATGATCAGCTTGGTAGTAATTTTGGGATGCGGGAGTAAATGGAGTAACCCCTAATGATTTCATCCCATATTATTTCCCATCCCTTTACGCTTCCCTTCTTAGTCATTTTCACTTGTTGCCGAGACAGCAGGAACACATTGTTTATTGTTTCAGATGTTAAACCTTTTTTGGCAAGCTCGTCGGCTTTTTTGTTTCCCGTTATTCCTAAATGGGCTTTAACCTAATGTAGGTTTATTTTACCATTATAACATAAGATTTTCTCTTTCATTCTGTAGATTATTTTGTTGTTGATATTAGTTGAGCTTAGAGCCATCAAAGCAGATTAGGAATCGGTATAAATATCTACTTCCTTGAGATGATGATTTTAATATACATAGTGATTCAAAAGTTCGGAGCAAAAGTAAGACGCTACAAAAAATATCTACGGGTCGTAGAGACATGCGGTTTGCAGATTAATATTCACCGTGGTGGGGGATTTTGTATGGCATGAAAAAAAGTCTGATGTGGGCAGCACATGACTTTCCCTGCAGACTTATATTCATGTTCTCTTTATTTTAATTACATTTAATTCACTTTTAATTCAATTTCCGTTCTCATTTGATAACTGGACTTATTTTCAAAGGTGGCGTAGAGAAAATACGAATAACTAAAATATCTCATATCTCGAGAACTCGAGAACGGTTAGTCCTAGTGTAATGGGGTTGGTCTTATTCTTTTCTTCGTCAAAAATTACTTATTAAACAAGTATTTAATGGATGTATTTGAGCATACGTATTGTTTTATTTTAGATTTTGGCGATTTTGGCGGGCCATTTTCCGGAAAAAGACAGGTTATTTTTCTTCGAATCATACCAAAATCTAATCAGCACCAGATTGTCCCACAGGTAACTTATCTACCGAATTTTGTGAAATTCGGTCCATTAGTTTTTCAGCTAGAGTGGATAAAAGCTTTTGCGGGCCATTTCACAAAAAAGGCAGGTTCTTTTATCCCGAATCGTACCCAAAATTAATCAGCATCAGAATCGTCCACAAGTGACCTACCTACCAAATTTTATGAAATTCGGTCTATTAGTTTTTGTGTCAGAGTGGATACAAAATCTGCACACACAGACTCACAGACACACACACATACGTCACGCTAAAATAGTTTTTTGTATTCTAGAGGTCTCGAAACGTGTAGATCCGTCGAAAACTCGAGTTGCGATTTTCGGCATGATTCCAATACTTTCCCTATACATTACCATGTAATGCAGGGAAAGTAAAAATAGTTCAAAGTCTCGACACTAGGGCAGCGCTGCTGTGAAGAAAACAATGCGAGGTATTAACTGTGAAATTAGATATTTTATTTCAGCATGATTAACAGCTGCCATTGCTCAATATGTGCCCACCACCACATTTCAGTACTGAGTGCAGTCATGGTATTACGGCTGATACAGCATGAAACAGCGTATTAACGGGAATGGTTCCTAACTCCTGCCGTAAGGCGTCTTTCAGTGCTGGTAAGGACTGGGGCTTTCCTCTATAGACCCGTGATTTTAGGTATCCCCCCAACGAGAAATCACAGGATGTGAGATCTGGGGATCTCGCAGGCCTGTCATGTGTACTATCACCTGCATGCATATGTCACCTCCATGGCTTTATCTGCCGCAGCTCCCCGAGTGCCGAGAGTTTGAACTATTGAGAGCCATCAAGTTTTGAGAGACATTTCGCAAAACAGGCGGGTTGTTTCATCACGAATCATACTCAAAACTAATCAGCACCAGATTCTCCCACAAGTGACTTACCAAATTTTGTGAAATTCGGTCCATTAGTCTTTGACTTAGAGTAGATACAAAATCTGCACACACAGACAGACAGACACAGAGACACACACACAGACGTCACTAAAAATAGTTTTTTCGTATTCTAGAAGTCCCGAATGTAAATCCGTCGAAAAGTAGATTTGCGATTTTCGGCATGATTCCAATACTTTCCCTATACATTACCATGTATTGCAGGGAAAGTAAAAATGTGTGATAGACAGACAGACGGACACGTGAATGGTGAATTATAAATACATCCACAATCCTAAAAATCCCAAATTTGTGCTCAAAAGAATATAGAGTAATTTACATTAAAGAGTTATTTGATATAATGTGGAAAAATATCTATATATTTAATATCCACAAATTTACTGACACTAATCTAACTTACATTTTTTTTTCTGAATTAACTATCCTCCCATTATTCCAATTCCAATTAACTAATAACAAATTATCATATATGCAAGCAAAGTTTATTAAACACCAGATGAAATAGCTGTCTGATATACATAAAAATAAAATATATCTATCTCTCGTGCAAAACTCTTATCTAGAGAAAATGTGTATCTAAAGAAATAGTTGCATGGAACAAAGAATTGACTTATGCACAAATGCAATAAATTCGCTTCGCATCCCTTGAACATTAGTGAAAGAAGCGTCTCAATGCAATTTCCAGTCCACATCATAACAACAAACGACACATACCAATCATAGTAAAAGAAATGATATGGAGAAACTATACTATCCTAATCTACATCCGGATGTTTGTCAAGAACTGGGATTTAATGGCGTGAAATTGAGTTGTTTATATTGCTGACAAGATATATCTTTCTATTCTCTTGGTAAAATAGTAAAATTGGGATTAGCATCACTAATTCTTTCTTTAATCAAAATCACTTAAGAGATATTTGGCACAGATGGAGAAGTTAATAAATATAGATTATGATAAATAATTTAAAAACATTTTGCTACACATGGAATGTATAAGGTATTTATCTTTCGAACAATTTATATATATATAAATTGTTTGATAGTTTTTCTAGTATTTGATACTAGTAGATTATTATTTTAAATGGTGAAAACAAAGAATGATTCTTACCATAAACATTATTAGTATGCACATGTTTGTAAATTATGTAACACCATGAAGGAATTGCGAGATTGAGCTGAAACTTACAGTAAATTCAAATTAGGATATGCTATGTAAATGGTTAGAATTTCAGAGTCATCCCGCATGTTTGAGCTGAGCAGCACCCTCTGAACTGTTGTTTTAGCCGTATAAATAGAGAGCTGTAGCGGAACGTTGAAAATAGGTTATGGTTGCTTGCCAGCGGTAAACGTCTCATGGGAAGTCACTTGCCTCTGTAACAACAGTGGGCTCCATATGAGAAAGTTACTGAGATTGAACGAGGAAGAATGGTCGGACTCCGTAAATAGGGTTTCTCTCATTGTGCAATAGCAACTCGTATGGAACGCAATGCCACGACAGTGATGCGAGTTTTGAAGCTGTGAACTGAAGAATACCGCACGAGTCGCAAATCCGGCAGTGGACGACGAAATGTTACACAGCACGGGATGATGACCAACGGCCGTACCGTGCTGAAAACACCGGTTCTCGTTAAATCACCGAAGTCAGGCAGCATTGTGAGCGGTTAGTACTTGGGTGGGTGACCACCTGGGAACACCGCGTGCTGTTGGTACATTTCGGGCGCAGTAGTCCGGTGGTTTTTGCGCTGGATTTGCACGCTGCCACAACTGCCGCCATGTTCATGCGGAGAACGATCACGTTAAACATGTGGGTCAGTAAGTCCTTCCGATAGGTTGGTGGTAGAGGAAGGAGGGTACGGTCCCTGTGGATGCTTCCCCCACTGGGTTCCGGTCTAAATTGGGTGGCACTTCTCGGCCGTCCAAACAGTTACCTTACACCTTTCTGGTAGGTCGGACGGTCTGGGTCTCAACAACAACAACAGCATGGGATGATAGATCCGCATGGCAGTGATGGACCGTACAGCTTCAGCACGACGGAATTGTGGGTAATCTCAACAGCAACCGTTACATGAAAAAAGTTCTGAAGACAAGCCGTGCTCGTCCTTCAATGCATTTCTGGAGCTGTATTTTAACAGAACAATGTATGTCTACATGTTGCTATTAATGTTAAAGACGTCTTTCCTGTACGACATATACAGCTTGTTCATTGGCCTGCCTATTCACTGGATATGTCGCCTAATGAACATGTATGGAATTCCGTCGGTTGGAGTCTCGCTCATGACGCTTGCCATGTAGCTAATACAGCTGAACTTTGTGTTCGGATAGAAGCAATCTGGGATGATCTTCTTCGGGTACAAATTCAAAATCTATTTGAATTGATGCCATGTCGAAGCACATATTGCAGTGTATGAGGTCTTCACCAAATGCTGATTTTTGACATGTACAGAATAATATTGTTTTTTCGCTTTGCAAATTTAATCGTTTATTTGTATCAATACAGGTCGTTTGTTGAATAAATTCCATTCAATTCTGATGGTTCCTTCGTGGTGTTGGAATATTTACAAACAGGAGTTTAAATATGCATCAACATTAGAAATAAGCATCTGGACACACATTTTGAACTATTGTGAACGCAATACGCAGTTGTATATGCAAATAGTAGTTCAACGATCCATAAAATCAAAGAATTTATAACGCAATGTTGACTTTCTTTACAATACGTGATAATGTATAGAGAAAATATTGGAGTAGTGTCAATAATTGAAACTGAAATAACTCACAAATTGTGTACTTGATGTATCTATATATGTGCTGGGCTCTTTATAATAATTATATGTTCTATTTTTGGCATATCGTTTAAAATTTTGAGAATTGGAGAGTCTCACAATTTTAAGTTTTACGTAAATAAGGGGTGATATTTTTGCATTCTATTTATTTTTGTACTCTGTTTATGGAGTATTACGTGTTTTAATTAAGTTTATAAACGTTGTAATGTTTTATACGAAAGTTCACTCTGACTTAGCCTCAAAGAATTTCTATCCGTGTTGTTGACGTCAGAACTGTGGGTGTGTCCATTGCTATGGCAAGCTGTGATTTATACACATTTTATTAAATTGCGATGTACAATTAGCATAGTTGCGCATGGAGAAATGGAGTTCACTAATGTTTCTATTTAAAACAGGCATTCTGGAATTGGGTGGTGTTATCTTTGTATTACTTTATAGCGACAGTTTACTTAAAACACGGTAAATGCTGGGTAATTCGTTCTATCCTGAAATAATAAACCAAATTTAGCTAAATAAATGTATTAATAACAATTATTGCTTCATACGTTGATGAGATAATGAATAGAACAACCGCATTATTCTACGATGCGCAACCGCATTATTCGCAACCCATTATGTTTTTTCTGGGAAGATGGCGAGCCATATTTTAATGTGGACAGAATCAATGAAAAGTCTTAAATTGAAATATAAAACATTTTACCATTTCAAAATGCATTATGATGCTTTATTTGGTGCTTCAAAATCTAAATTAATGCATAACGGAATGTACGAAAAAAATATAACTAATATGTATAAAAAGTCATGCGCTACTGACATCAGATTTTAACTTTCTCATACTATAGCATATAGGGTGATTAAAAAAAGATGGGCCAAATTTTACGAGGTGATAGTAGGCACCAAACCAAGCATTTTTCGTCATCGTTTACCGGGTCGGAATTGAAACATAAAGGCGCCAGTGATCGCTTAATGATGAAACCCATAAGGTCATGCGGAAACACAATAATGACTTCGAAGTTATAAAATGACATTTAATAAACAATACTTACAGTAATGGTTCAAAAGAGCGACTGCCAAACTGAATGTTCGTCTCAAAGAAGCGATGGGGGGATTGGCGAACTCTCTGGAACAGGCCAGGCATGTCGCGGTCTTCGGCAGTAACGACCGAGACTCTGGCAAGGATTTCCTCTTCAAATTCAATGGGAGTACCATAAACAATAATGTCATAATCTTGAGTTATTCCCACAAAATAAGACGACACGACATATCGAGCGAGTCAGGGGGAGCGGAGGGGGGGCAAGCTATGGGACCACCTCGCCCAATCCATCTGTCCGGAAAAGTGACGTCGAGATAGTTACTTACCTCTGGCCCAAAATGGGATGGTGCTCCATCGTGCTGGAATCACACACGCCTCCGGATGTCTATT
Organism: Amaurobius ferox; assembly: GCA_951213105.1. Taxonomy (NCBI): domain Eukaryota; kingdom Metazoa; phylum Arthropoda; class Arachnida; order Araneae; family Amaurobiidae; genus Amaurobius; species Amaurobius ferox. Next base: position 91,760,587 of record OX578139.1, on the reverse strand, counting down.
GGAACTCCCTCCAGTAATTTCGGCAAAACTTCCTGCAGGAAAATACGGTACATTCTCCCATCAAGTTGTTCCGGCATTAGATACGGTCCTATTAGGCAGTCGCCGATGACTCCTACCCACACATTGACGAAAAATCGTCGCTTATGCGCATGTGGATATATTGCATGTGGTTTTACACTCACCCACACATGTTCACTGTGGATGCTGAATGTGCCATCACTTGAGAAGGAAGATTCATCCGTGAAAAGCACAGTCGCCAGAAAATCTGGCTACACCACGCCCTGTCCCAAGAACCAGAGTGCGAACTCCACGCGAAGAGGATAATCCGCTGCAGTCATTGCTTGGATTCACTGGAGATAGCATGAGTTGAAGACCCAGACCGTCCGACTCATTCGAGGACTTGAGCAGCTATTTGGACGGCCGGGAGTTAGCATGTGTTGTTGTTGTTGTTGAGACCCAGACCGTCCGACCTACCAGAAAGGTGTAAGGTAACTGTATGGACGGCCGGGAAGTGCCACCCGATTTAGACCGGAACCCAGTGGGGGAGGCATCCACAGGGACCGTACCCTCCTTCCCCTACCACCAACCTCTCGGAAGGACGGAGTTAGCATGTGTGTAACTTTTATCCATGCAGAACACGACGCACCGTGGATTGGGGCACACTAAGAGTATGCCCCATTGCTCTTGTGCTTGCGTCTGGCCGAACTGCTACTGTGTCCAGAATCGCCTGTTGCGGTCTTGACGTTCTAGCACTCCTTGCATGGCCTGCACTAGACATGTTGGCGAGAAAGGATCCCGATTCACAGAGTTGTCGATGTAAGCGTTCGAATGTTTTACGATTGGGCAACAGCCTATTGGAGAAACGTCAGCCGTGCAGTTATTGTGCCTCTCCACCATTCCCATTTGCAGCTCCATGGTTAAATGCATATCGGCGGCTTTTTCCCTATTTGTAAATTCCTCCATCGTCTCAAAAGTCGGAGCTGCAAATACCTGCTGCAAACTGATGAGGTCGTACATTCGGTGTTACGAAAATTTGCATAAGGGCTCTTCTTCCCCAAATGAAATTTCCATACGTGATTTCCTTTTTCAACCAGAAAATAACAACCAGAATGGTGCTTTTAAGTTTGCGGCGCGACCGCTTCCCAACAAATACGCGCTCTGTAACGCCTTTGCGTTTCATTTCCAACCCTGTAAACTATGACGAAAAATGCTTGGTTTGGTGTGTACAACCACCTCTTAAAGTTTGGCCCATTTTTTAACCATCTTGTATAGTGTGAGAAAATATTGCTTTCACGAACATTTTCTATTTCGAGATTTTAAACCCAATATTTGTTTTAGGACCTCCTGAATACGTTTCAACTATTTTAGAGTAATGTCCGTATGTCTGTCTGTCTGTGGTCATTTTTTTTGTATGCACCTTAGCTGCCACAAATATTAATGTATTTTTTCAAAACTTTATACCCGTCGTCGATAACAAAAAATCTAGACCTAGAACTAGATAGAATGTTTTTGAAATTTGAACGGAAACATACATGAAATTCGAGCTTGCGTACTTATATATAAAATGAGTTATTTATGGTTCAATAATTGCCAAATTTTACAGTTTTAATTTATTTGACGATTTAATTACGAAATTTTACAGTAGTGTCAAACAGCCGCGATACTATTTTTGTGTGCATGACATCATAAGCCATTTTATTGTGGTACAAGTTGCTCCTTCCCCAAGTGGCACATTGTCAAATTTTAAACGAAATAATTTTCAAACCCTTGATAATGAAGGTAACATGCTACAACTGTAATCATTGGATCAATTATACAGATCTTACAATTTTCTTTCTTAAAATAACAAAAAAGAATATTTATCAAGAAAGATAAATCATGCTTAAAGCATTGATTATGAAACACTTTCCAACTTCAATGCAATTTTATTTAAAAAAGTCTAAAATGCAATACATTCCCCGGTAATATTTTGAAACTTATCACAATACTGCATTAATTTATTATATTTGAAAACATAAACCTTCATCGAAAAAAATGAACTTCATTCAAATGACGGCATTGAAATATAAATTGCCTGGTTTAAACATCTCTAAAATGTTATACATTCCTCGGTAATAGTTTTAGAATTATCATAATACTACGATAATTTATTATATTTGAAAACTTCCTCGAAAACAACTGAAATTAATTCAAATGACGCCATAGACAAAATAACACGCTTGGATCTCTCTATAAAAGAGGATTTCATTCATAACTTTCTCCCATTCATTTCATTCATCACAATAGTATAATAATTTATTTTATTTAAACATTTTGTTTAAGACCATGGAGATACAAAAAATTAAACTCTATGCTTGAAACTTCATCGAAAAAAATCGTCCTTCTCTTTATGAAATCAATTAATATTTCATTCATATCAGCCGTGCAGACTCCATGGACTAAATTATTTTGTGTTAAAAAATACAGGAATTCTAATACAACTCATTCTACATATTTTGCTGTTTACATTTTACATAGGTGAAATATAGGCGTAGTTGTAGAACTAATCAAATTTAGATGAGCATTTAAACTCAAATATATTGTCATTGCGTTGTTTCAGTATGTAGATGCAGAATTTAGAGTAGATGCAGAATTTAAGTAAAAATAAAGTAGTTTTAGGACGGATACAACACTCAATATGAATTAAAAAGAACTTAAAAAAATCACGATTTTGAAACAAGATGGATGCCATATATCATTTTGAAGTGGGTCATGTGAATGTTTCATATCATGGTCACGTGATCGTTTCATATAAGAGGTGTAATTATTATTTTAATTTTTATTTAAGAAACTACTGAATATATTTCGCTGAATTTTTTTTTACATATTTTATGGAACAAATTGAATATTACCTAAAATTTTCGAAGCAATTTTTTGAATTTTAAATCCGCTTAAAAAATGTTTGAAAAATTAGGTCCCATAGGGCTCAATGTACTTCATTTTTTCGACCCGAGTTCAATCCAAAACTAATTGGGTGATATTATTCATTTATATTCCCATAGGTTCTACAGACCGTCTGAATAACATACTAAAATTTCATTTTGATTAAGTCATTTTTACGGCAGTTATCGTGCTAACGGACAGACAGACAGACAGACAGGCAGACAGACAGAATGAACAAAGTCATAAACACTTTTCAACTTTGTTGTAAAGTGTTAAAAATAGATTCTGGTGCGAAAATTTCGAGTTGAATCATACTCCAGTTTATTTGTACAGGAATCCCTTACTAGTGGTAATTTGTTGGTATGCAAAGCAAATAAATAATTTTCATACTGGAACCTTTGCACAAAGTATTTTCATTGACAAAATTTAATATATTCGGTATATTTATAACATAAACACCTTAATTTATCTGCATATCAATCTATCTATCCGGGGTAATAATTAGCGAAATTTTTGGTGACAAATTTGGCGAGATATTGCCAACTTGGCGATTTTTTAAATGCTGCGAAATTCACGAAAATGACGCAAAAACGATAAAAAATGACTCTAAATTAATAAAAATGACGTCAAATCAATGAAAATAATTACGTTTTGAGAGGGAATAGTATTGTAGTGATGTTTCGATAGCATATGTCTGTCAAGTCCAACCATTCCACTTGGCGATAAATTTGGCTACTTTTCAAAATATCGCCAAATTTATCAAATGTCAGGAAATCTATAAAAATGTTGGCAAATCGATAAAATAGTCGGCAAATCGAGAGAAATTTCGCCAAATTTATAAATATGATGCCAAATCAATGAAATTAATTCTGTTTTGAAAGGAGATAGTATTGTAATGATGTTTCGGTAGAGTTTGCCTGTCAGTCCAACCATCCCACTTGGCGACAAATTTGACGATTTTTTAAATATCTCCAAGGTGACGTAAATGTCGCCCATTCGATAAAAATGACGCCGAATTGCTAAATAAGACGCCAAATCAATGAAATGAATTCTGTTTGTCTGTCAATCCAACTATCCCACTTTTCGACAAATTTGGCGAGTTTTTTAAAACGTCTCAAAATTGCACAAAATATCTAAAAAATTAACGAAAATATCACCAAATCGATGAAAATTCCATATCTTGGGGAAAGAATATAAGAATCTACTATAAGAAAAATTCATTTCTCTGTTCGTCCATACATGACGTTTGGCAAAAAATTTGGCTGGATATCGCAAATGTCGCCAAATTGACAAAAATTTACGCCAAATGGGAGGTAATATTTTTCAAATTTTTAATTCCGTCATATGACGGGCATAGTGTGATGATCTTTTACTTATATATTTAAAGGTTTATTGGAGCAACGATAAAACAACACATCTCTCTGGAATCCACGACACCTGCCGCAGAACAATTGAGCCTGGAATTACAGGAAATTTTACTTTTAATATATCATCTGCAGGTACGTTGTAAATTATTTTCACTCATTAGGTGTTATATTTATGATACACTTAAATATCTGTAACTCAGAGATGTAAAGGAATAACATTTTATCCCATCTTTAAACACTAATATTTAGTTAAAATTTATCTTGAAAAGTTTCTGTTTTGAGTTCAAGTTATTTCTAATGAAATGCGATCTAATACATCAATATTATATATATACGTACAATTTTTATTAAGATTCAAGTATAATATGCATGATTCGATGTGAAATTTAAAGTAAAATGTGTAATTGTTTCGCAAGTCATGATCTTATTTTTTTGACATACGTATTTGTGACGTAGTGAATTGAATACAAGGGAAATTTACAAGTAAATAAATAATTACATAAATGCAGACTATATTTTCGGGTACATGTGTGTTTCATAACGAGCCGAATGCTAAATAAGAAAATTTTCTTACTTAAGTCAATAAAGAAAGCCTAAATACTAAAAGCTATGACTCCACCAAGGGAGACAGAAGAAAATTAAACGAGGTGGCGCAATGAATGTAGCGCAAGGTGGCGCATCATCAGGCGCAGTTAAAGTAGAGAAAAATAAGAGTGAAATAAAACAGTGTCAGTGAATAACTTGAAGAAATGAGGTGAAATAAATAATGGCGCCTTTCAATGATGTACAAAAAATTAATAAAACAATTTTAAAATGCAAAATTTATTTATATGATAGAAAAATTAGTATTATATTTCGTAGCTGAAAATAAAATAAAGCATCCAATACAAAAATTGTTGCTATTCTGAATTTTTTCACCTAAATTTCAATCTAATTCACTCTGCGGTGTTTCAGTTTGACACGTAGACAATAGTTCTCAGCATACTTTTTCATGTGTATAAGTGTGTTAGCTCAAGTTACCTAACTATTATCTGATATATAATTTTTCAATTTTCTTAGGCCTCTGTGACAGCCAGCTGAATGACTATTCCATCGATCAAGCGTCAGGACTGGTGGCTTCATTTACTAACATGGCAGCCCTCCTCCTGCTCTGTTGCCTTCTTCTTCGGTGACAGTTTTTGTAACCATCGGGAATGTGAATTGGCAAAACATTTTCTTACGACTTTACGGAGGTGTTTCTTATGAATCATCTCTCAGTGCCTAGTGTTATGAAAACGAACAGAGCTTTTTTTCCCGGAATGCTCTAAGAAACATACCAAACACCAGAACTGTCTACCATTTTTTTCTACTTGCCAGGAGCGTGCACATGAGTTAATGACAGTGGAAGTCCAATATGTGATCCTGAGAATGTAGTCATTCATATTTTATTTTTTTAATTTTTGTTTTTTTATCTAAAACTTAAATGGTCTGCTGTGTTACATTTGGATAGTGGATATTTTGTTTGGATAGTGGATTACAGTAATTTTATATCAGTCGCACATACCAGATTAGTTGAAAGATTTTAATGACAATGCTGTAAGATATTGTAGGCATAATTTTGTATTAATGGACAGGAAAGAGGTTTCGCCTTCGTTTTAAGATTTTCAATAATAAATTGGTTGATAACTCATTAAATTATAATTAGTATTTGAGTACAGAAAATTTCTACTTGCAAATTTTTCAGACTTGCAGATATTTCTGTGTGCACTTTTAATCAGTTGCAAATAAATATTATATACTCCAGAACGAAAGTAGTAATATATGTTATGCATTAAATTGTTAAAGAAAGAACATATAAAAAAGTCATTTTTTATATTCTTGAAATATTTTTCTTTTCCATAAATTTTTTTTTATAAAAATAGTTTTGTTTTGAGCAATGATTCAAGCAAATTTCATCTACCCTCTTTGTCATTGATTTGAAAATTCAAACTAATCCACAGAATGTGATTTTTAGCGTATTCAATTTTTATTAATTGTATATCTATCTTGTAATCCTTTTGTTATTAAACATATATCCCAATATATCTGTAAACCTTTTGTGACAGATATAATCATCGCGGTATCAGTCACGTAGGGTTTAAATATAGCTGAAGATTATGGAGGATGTATATCATATGGAAGCATTATTTTATGATTTAATATCCACCAAAATATGATTTTGAAGTTAACTAATTTGGTGCATGGTATTGATTTTCGGAGCCCTAGATGCAAGAAAATTATCTTTGATTATTATCATGGTTTAAGGGGGAAATTGCTCGTAGATATGTTTATGACAAAACGTTATAAATGTAACTTTAAAATAAATATTTTCCAAATGTTTTACTTCGTTAGAGGTGGTTAAGTTCAATATTTGTAAATATTTCGATTTTAAATTTTAACAAAAACTCAATGTCTGACCATTTTTTTATAAATTTAAGGTATACATACGTCTTGCAAAGTAAACCTGAGAACATAAATCCGTATAATCTCTGATAAGTAATATCAAAACATGAATTCTATCTCCATAATGATTATATAATTTTTATAACTCTAATGGTGTAATTTTATGTGAACATATTTTGGAATCTAACAATGAAGTTTGACTACATCTAGTTTACTATATGTGCAGAAAGTTGCCAAATGTGGCTTGTGAATATTGAAAATATTCTTGAAACATCATTTCTGGTCTATTTGAGTTCTAAGATTAGGTTTGTACAAATTATAGCGAAATTTTATATTATAGATATGTTCTAAATATTAGAAGGTATTGGAATATGATTTTGTTATGATCATAAAGAAGTTTTAACCCTAGAATATTCTTCTGATCAGGCATAAAGATTATGTAAAAGTCCATTAATTTCTATGAAATCAAATTGAGAAGCCAGTGAGTTTAAAAAGCGTTTTTAAGTTTATTTAAAAACCGTGCCAGTTCTTCTTGCATTTAAAATTAAATGATTACAGTACATTGTGCTTCCTTATGCTATGTGCAAAATCGGTATAACTATAATCGTTATAAATTCAATATTTTTAACGTTTGTTACTTTTAAATTTTAATAAAACCTTTATGACTGCCCATTTCTTTATAATAAGTTGAGCTGCATTTCTTGCAAAGCTAGCCAGAGAACAGAAATCCGTTATAAATAAGAACTAAACAGAATTTGTCCAGTATGTTGAGTTTCCTTCTGCAAAGCTGTTGGGATTTGGGATTTACAAGTGCAACGCTGTATTTTCTTACATCATCATACCATTGCCATACAGATATTTAAAAAACACATTCCAATTCATGAGCACGTACCTGCTGCCAAAGACTGTGCATGGCCGGAAGCGGCAAAGAAGTGTCCAACCACTTCTGGCATCACTGTGATGTAATTCTTAATCCCTCTATCTAAAGATTCAAAACAAGAAGACTAAATGATAAAATCAGCTTTCATAGATATCTATGTTTTTGCCACACATTGAAACTGACTGTTGAAAATTATTTGTCTACTAGAAATATGAACTGAATCCATATATTATGGATGATTTAAAAATATGTCTGTATTATATGACTCCAAATGTGTATATAATGATATTATAAATATATTTTGTGGGAAAATATCCCATAGCATCTGAGTTTCGTTGTCTTTCTTACATTGTTATTTGCCTCGTATTCTATATAGCATCACTAACACTTATGTTTTCCTTCTTGTTGCTCTAGCACAATAAAGGTACTCATCTAACGGATGGATGATAATTTAACTAAGACATGAATACCGGAGAGATTAATTCTCAAAGTAAATGTACATTTGCACTATAACAATGCAATGAAATGCAGAGTGTAAAATATTGGGCTGAGTTTCATTCGATCATCCGAATAATAAAAATAAAATGCAAAGTGTAAAATATTGGGCTCAATTTCATTTGATCATCAGAATGATAGTAGTTTTCTAAAGAAGAAAATATCATTATTTAAGCACAAACGCGATCATTTTATAGAATTGTATTTATTGCACCAATCAATTTAATGAGTCGTTTCGTTGATTTGTTGCCAATTTGAGAACACAAATTTGTTTTTAACAAACATTTGAACGACTTTAACAAACCAGAATAAATGTATTTAAAAATATTTTAACAAATCAGTAACAAATCTATGTATGGAAAAATTCATTTTACAGCATCACTCTGAAATTTGAGCATTTTTCATAAAATATTCTGTAATTACTTCTTCTAACCAGATAAATCAAATTAAATGTACTTACAGAAAGGAGTGAAAGTCAATTGTGCTGAACTATCTATACAAAAACGGGATTACGTCTGCTTTACCGAATTTTGTGAACGGAAGGAACTTCATGCTTAAAGGTACATATAGTAGGAAATATTTTTTTCGGAATTTAATAAACGAAAAGTACATTATCGTGAGCATAGACTGAAATTGAAAACCAGATTACAGAGTACTGAAACCTGTATACATAGCAGATTCTAACCTTTCAGGTGCGAAAATGCGATAAGAATTTCTATTGCTTATCTTGCAATGTTTGTAATTGTGCATTGTCGGCTCTCTTACTCGGAAACAATTTTTGATTGTTGACACCAATAGCTCGTGATTTTGGGAATATATTGATCAATAATGCTACAAGCGTGCGAACTTGAGACAGTGCAGTATAAGTGTAGTTAAGGGAAAATTTGTTTTTACCAATGTCAACAGCGCACTGGCCAAGGGTTATACTTTTATCTCGTAGAATGCTGATTGCGTATGAAAGAATTGCATATGCGATATTGCATATGCTACAACGTATTGGTCGAGGGTTATGCCTTGACTTCTGTAGGCGCTGATTGCATATGTAAGAATATACAATGGAATACGAGAATGCGCAATGCACATTATACGGAAATAATGAAAAACTAGGAAACGGATTCGATTATTAATCGAGAAAGAGAAATAGAGGCATCAAATTCAAGTGCATTTTAAGATAAATCAATTCAATAATTTTTCTTTGTGGATAGAGCGAAAACGGGGGTGGTTTCGTGTTTTGGGGAAATTATATTTTCCCCAGGAAAGCGACTAATAACGTAAAACCATTTGTATGTATTCGAATTAAATTCATAGAAATTTATTTGATATATAGAAAATTGTATTTGAATTATAGAAAATTGTATTTGTTATATAGAAAATTGTATTTGATATATAGAAAATTTCAATATTTCGTAGGAAATTTCATTGCACTGGAGCCTTTCACACAAAAAAAATATTTTCATGATTTTTCATATGATTTTCTTTTTCTTTTTCGACCCCGACCGTCCGACCTACCCGAAAGTTTTGAAGACCCAGACCGCCCGACTCATCCGATGACGTGGGCAACTATTTGGGTGGCCGGCTACCCGAAGGTGTAAAGTATCTGTTTTGAAGGCCTGGAAGTGCCACCCAATTTAAACCGGAACCTAGTTGGGAAGGCAACCACAGGATCGTACCCTCCTTCCCCTACCACCAACCAGTCGGAAGGACTTATGACTCACATATTTAATGTGATCGTACTCCTCGTGAATACGGCGGCAGTTTGGCCAGAGACTGGAACCGAGTGCAATTTCCGAGCTCTAAATACTAGATTAGCGCGCCCCTTTTCATACTATTTTAGATATTTTTATACTATTTTAGATATTTTTATACTATTTTCGATTTTTATAATTAAATACCTATCCGGGTAAGTTATGATCACTGCGAAATGCCAAGCTTTTAGCGCCAACCATACTTGAGAAGAGCAGTGACAATGATGACATTTGAGAGCCAAACATGGTATTTGAGAGAGAAAGAGGACATTTGAGAAACAAAGACGTCATTTGAGGGACAAAACTGACATTAGAGTGACAAAGGGGACAATTGAGAGACAATGATTGCCATTTCTTGAAGAGTTCCGGTCCGTTTTGCTCAATAAACGTCAAAAATAGAAAAAAAAAATAATTATTGTAACTGACAAATTATCATTGCAAACAGCAAAGTTACTAAAATTTAGATCCAATTAAATATGATGACAAAAATACATTTTTGAATAATTAATACACGTGTTTGAAAAAGTCGAGCAAAGATATAAACACTCCAGTTATTTCTTAAAAATATGCAGATATAAAGGGTTTTTTGGAAAGTCCGTCTACCCCCTATAACCTTTAAACTGCGTATCGCAGTTCCATGGAAATATCGAATGCGTTAGTAAAGTGACGCTAGATAGTCGATTGAACATGCTTATTGCGCCCCTAGGGGTGAAATACAGAACATAAGAAAATCAACTTTGATACTTGTTTTTCAGGAGAGACATATTTCGAAATGTTTACCACGGCATAAAAATGCAATGAAAGAGTGTGCACGCACAATTCAATCTGATATATAGGCCCAAGTTGCCAGATTTTGGAAAGGCATAAAGATCATCTTCTCCCTTCACAATGGGATTTAGTTTTATTTTTTTTTAGCCTGAATGGTTTTGTTTTTGTAAACACAGTGCTTATTGGTTGAGGACTTCCACTAATTTGTTAATGAATAGCAGTTTTGACTTGGAAAGTTTCTAAATTATATGTGATCTACCGTTTATAATACGGAATATTTTTATGTGATTCGTAATTTAAACTTTTAATAAGTAAAAGGTAAATCTTGGCTCTTGGTATAATTTGTTTCGTACTTGTTTTCCATTATTACTTTCCTTATATACATAATGTATAAGGAAAGTATTGTGACGGGGTCGAAAATTTGAATTCGAGTTTTCGACGGGAGAGCACGTTTCAAGCATCCCTTATCACGAATCAAACACTTTTTAAGTGATGGCTGTGTGTGTGTGTGTGTGTGTGTCAGTGAGACTTTGGAGACGATAACTGACGAACGAATGGACCGATTCAAACGAAATTTGGTACAAAAATCACAATCTATAAACACTGGAAGCCTATTGTTTTTATACGTAATCGAATGTCAAGAACACCCCTAAATTTTTGCGTGAAATATTGAAAAAATCGTCAAAAAATCAAAACCGCTAATAAAGTTACGCGGATAGACATTTCTTATGTAATTTTTCATTAGAAAACGATTAAAATAAATTTTAGAACGCTAATATGAACCATTCTTGAGATATTGCACATTTTTCAAAAAAATTATCAAAAGTTATATAAAATAATAAAAAAATATTTCCTAATGTTCACTTTTTATATGTAATACCATGCGATAAATTGGGTGGCATCATTCTCGTGGATCTAGCTCGTTCCATTCATGAAAAAAGATACTTTGAGTAATACTTTTGTATTTGAACGCCAATAGTCATTTATCTGCTGTAAGAATAACTTATTTCTCCGTCCATAACGCTTGGCGATATTTTGACGACAAAATTGGCGGAATGTCGACAACTTGTTGACATTTTTAGTTGTTGCCAAATTAACAAAAATCTCGCCAAATTGATAAAAATGACGCTAAATCAATGAAAATGACGACTAATTGAAGAAAATTCAATATCTTTGAAAGAATATAAGTATCTACTGTAAGAATGACATTTTTTTTAAACTGTAAAAGTAGCAAATTCATTGCATAAGGAAAGTCATGTGTTGCCCACATCAGATTTTTTTATACTGATTCAAATAGAATTTCGTGTGTATTTTGTTTTCCCACATGTCACGTGTTTTCTTCAATTCCAGAGAAACTGAAAACAGGGGTTCCACTGCAATAAAAAAATTTCATAATGTCAATAATTAATTTTCTTTGTAATTCACTTATCACACTTCGCAACTTTTGAACATATACAGCATGAATCATATGCATATTATAATACTAGCAGGATACCCATTCTTCGTAAGGAATATATAATATAAAGAAGCTTAAAATGTATACTAACTGGCATTTAATGTATTATAATAAATGAAATTTTTAATCTAAATATTCTGTTAAAATATTTAATTTAATGCTCCTAAAATAAGGTTAAGAACATCTGTTCTTGCTATGCAAAATTATCTTCACGGACAGATCTGAAGAATAAAACATCCTGGCCTCATTTGTAAGCAAATTTACACAAAAATATGGAATTGCATCAGTATATGCAAAATAAAAGAGTTAAAATTGTATGGGGCCCGTACTACTTATATACGCGAATATTAGATGATATAACCTGTATTAGTATATTACATGCATAAATTGAAAATCTCACTAAACCCGTAATCTTTAAATCTGAAGACAGTAATTGATTCTAATATATTCGAAAATGAAAGTGCTTAAATTATATGTGAAGGTATACCCGTACTACTAATAATGTCGCGGATTAGAAGGTATGTCTGAGTGTCAGTAGAAGATTAGCTGCATTACAATATGAGTCTCAAAAATATTTGCCAAAATAAAACAGATGACGTTTTAAATTGAAAATATTAATAATCCCCGTAATCTTTACACCAAACAGGCGTAATTGATTCCAATATGTGCCAATATGTATCAAAATATATGTCAATATACTGTACTGCTTATATTCTTGTAGATTAGATGGTATACCCGTGCATTTGTAGAAGATTACTTGCACAACGTACAATATATGAGTTTCAACAGTTTTTTCAATGATAAAACAATGGTATAATAATACGAAAGTATCAATAATCTCTGAATAAATAATCCCCGAATATATGAATAATAATAATGTTTAAGCCTGAAGACCGTAATTGATATTATCAAGTCAAAAATGCAATGTCAATATAATTTATTTTATAAAAATATTTTTATTACTCAAATCGGAAAAGATTTTAAAAAAATCGTCTGCCGCATAAACACATTGGATTTAAATCCGTTGCTAAGCGACATGATATCATTTTCTACAAATAACTTGATGGAAAAAATGTCGCCAGAATAAAGCAATCTCTGTGGCAGGTTTGATGACATTTAAAAAAATCGCCAAATTCATAGCCAAGTGGATCTGTAGAACTGATAGTCCCATTAGGAGACAATTTGCGAAACAACATCACAATAGTGTCTACTAAAAAAACACAATTAATTTCATTTATTTAGCGCAAATTTATTAATTTTAATATATGCTTATGGATTTACAAACATGTTTGTCAATGTGGTGACATTTTAAAAATTCGCTAAGTGTGTTACTAAGTAGGACGTTGAACTGACAAACAAATGCTAACGAAACATCATTTCAGTACTCTCTTCTAATAAAACAAAATAAATTTCATTGATTTGCGTCGTTTTTAACAATTTGGCGACATTTTAGTCAATTTGTCAATGTTTTAGAAAAGCTGACAAGTTAGCGATAACTCGCCAAATTCGTATCTCTGAATTTGCAGATCTGAATAAATCATCCTGCTCCCGTTTGTATATACTAAATGGAAACACTCAAATTGAATTAGAAGATATACCTGTTCTACTCTTTTACTGTTTCAACAATCGGCTATATGAATTTATTGGCTAAACACAATATACGAGTTTATTAGATAAACACAATAAATAAGTTCGAAAATGCTTTGCCAAAATAAATGAAAGCGATGTAGGCAGACCGCAATAAATATAATTACAAGAAAGATCAATCATGCTCAAAGCATTGATTATGAAACACTTTCCAACTTCAATGCAATTTCATTTAAACAAGTCTAAAATGCAATACATTCCTCGGTAGCATTTTGAAACTTATCACAATACTGCATTAATTTATTATATTTGAAAACTTAAACCCTCATCGAAAAAAATGAACTTCATTCAAATGACAGCATAGAAATATAAATTGCCTGGTTTAAACATCTCTAAACTGTTATACATTCCTCGGTAATAGTTTTAGAATTATCATAATACTACGATAATTTATTATATTTGAAAACTTCATCGAAAACAACTGAAATTAATTCAAATGAAGTCATAGAAAAAATAACACGCCTGGATCCCTCTATAAAAACAGGATTTCATTCATAACTTTTTCCCATTCATTTTATTCATCACAATACTATAATAATTTATTTTATTTAAACATTTTGTTTAAGACCATGGAGCTACAAAAAATTAAACTCTATGCTTGAAACTTCATCGAAAAAAAATCGTCCTTCTCTTTATGAAATCAATTAATATTTCATTCATATCAGCCATGCAGACTCCATGGACTAAATTATTTTGTGTTAAAAAAATACAGGAATTCTAATACAACTCATTCTATATATTTTGCTGTTTACATTTTACATAGGTGAAAAATAGGCTTAGTTGTAGAAATAATCAAATTTAGATGAGCATTTAAACTCAAATATATTATCATTGCGTTGTTTCAGTATGTTGATGCACAGAATTTAAGCAAAAATAAAGTAGTTTTAGGACGGATACAACACTCAATATGAATTAAAAAGAACTTAAAAAAATCACGATTTTGAAACAAGATGGAAGCCATATATCATTTTGAAGTGGGTCATGTGATCGTTTCATATCATGGTCACGTGATCGTTTCATATAAGAGGTGTAATTATTATTTTAATTTTTATGTAAAAAACTACTGAATATATTTCGCTGAATTTTTTTTTATGTATTTTATGGAACAATTTGAATATTACCTAAAATTTTCGAAGCAATTTGTGAATTTTAAATCCGCTTAAAAAATGTTTGAAAATTAGGTCCCATAGGGCTCAATGTATTTCATTTTTTCGACCCGGGTTCTATCCAAAACCAATTGGGTGATATTATTCATTTATATTCCCATAGGTTCTGCAGACCGTCTGAACAACATACTAAAATTTCATTTTGATTAATTCATTTTTACGGCAGTTATCGTGCTAACGGACAGACAGACAGACAGACAGGCAGACAGAATGAACAAAGTCATAAACACTTTTCAACTTTGTTGTAAAGTGTTAAAAAGAAAAATCAAACGGTTAATTTATAAGATATATTTTTATATCCATTTATTTATTATTCAAATCGAAAAAATAATAATACACATTAACAAACAAATGTTATTTAATTGCTTTGCCGATAGAATCTTCCTCATAAGATGCTAATAATTAAATAATCATTTTAATTTTTTAATGCATTTCGTTATTGAGTTAAAAGCTTTCTAAAAATAAACCATGAAGATAAATTTTCCATTTAAATGTATGTTTCAAACCTGCGATTTTTAAATGTGAGTAATACGCGCAATAAACTCCAACCAATCTCTGGGATAAAGTTTTAATTCACTTTCACGCTTTAAACAAATGATTTTTAACCTTTTAGCTTGAAGGAACCAGGGATTTAGAGAGAAAAACTCCTAGGAATAAGTTTCGTTTTATATTACTATCTCGACAATCCCTGGTCTTAGAAACTCGAAACTTAGGCTACATTTAAGGGGGTTTATTTCAAGGCTACCCAAAAAATTTCATTGAATTCGGTTGAGCAGTTCTCCCGTGATGATGGAGCAAACAAACAGACAGACAGATTTTCGATTGTATTTATATAGATATAAGGGAAGTATTGTGACGGGGTAAAAAAATCTGAATTCGAGTTCTGAACGGGAGAGCACGTTTCAAGCATCTCTGAACACGAATCAGACGCTTTTGAGATAACATCTGTGTGCGTGTGTGTGTGTGTGTGTGTGTGTGTGTGTGTGTGTGTGTGTGTGTGTGTGTGTGTGTGTGTGTGTGTGTGTATGTGTGTGTGTGTGTGTGTGTGCGTGCGTGCGTGTGTGTGTGTATGTGTGAGGTTGTGGAGACGACATCTGACGAACGAATGGTGCGATTCGAACGAAATTTGATACAAAATGTACAATCCTTGCATAGTAGAAACCTATTGTTTTTCAACGCAAGCGAATGTTCAGAAACCCACTAAATTTTAGACTGACATATTCAGAAAAATCATCAAGAAATCAAAACTTTTAATAAAATTACGCAAATTGTCTTTTTTTAAGTATTTTTCCATTAAAAAAAATTGACATAGACTTTAAAATGCTAGCATAAACCGTTCTTGAGATATTGCACATTTTTCAAATAAATTTATCAAAATATCACATAAAATAAAAAAGAATATTAGCAATTGTGAAATATGTTCACATTCTCTATGTAATTTTATGCGATAAATTTGGTGACATCATTCTCGTGGACCTAGCCCGTTCCATTCATGAGAAAATATAGTTTGGGTATTACATTTTTAGTTGGTTGCCAATAGGGATTTATCTGCTATCAGAATATCTTATTTCTTCGCCCATAATGCTTGGGGAGATTTTGATTTCCGTCATATGACGGGCATACATTCTAGTATATAAGAAATGCTCATCTCTCTGTTTGCCTGTAATACATTGATATTTGGCAAACTTGGAAATACTTCGCCCCACATTGACGAAAATTTTGTCAAAATTGCAAAATGACGCTAAATGAATGAAAATGATGCCTAAGTGATGAATTAATTATTAAAATATTTTAATATATGGGCTATATCACTTATTGAGGATGCTACCAACATTGATAATTATTTATTTAGAGTTGCGCGAAATATAAGTTACGTAATTGGGTACTTTGAAATATTATTACATGTTGTCATCCGGAAAACCACATAATGTACAGTTCAACCATGAAAACACAGTGCCGTGGATCTTATACATTATTTTTTTACTGTAAAAGTAGTAATTTCATTGCATTATATAAGGAAACTCATGTGCTGTCCACATCAGATGTTTTTGTTTGCTATGTTTCGTCCCACTTTTCATATTTCCGCAAATGTTTTCATCACACTTCGTCACTGATTGTATACATTGATTAACAAATGCAGCATTACAAAATGCCTTGCGTTGAAAAGTTCAATATCAAATAGCTGATTGAGGCTGAATGATTATGAGAAATGAGTTACATCGCTCAAATTGCCGAAGACACAAACTTGCTTGAATCTTTGCATACACATGGGACTTAATCTGTAAGTAATGAAACAAAATGTAAGTCTTGGAATTTTGTATTACAACATTATTTTATTTATGTTTCGAGTTTTATGCTTCTCCATATTTGACCAAGCATAAAAAAAAATGTTTTGCTCGAAACATCAAGAACATGTATTTCAATTTTCAGGAAGGAACATAAAATCAAAAGACTTGACAAAACTTTAATACCTTACCCAAACAGCCTGTCTTAAAAACAGGACGATCGTGAAATATACTACTATGAGTTTTCTTTTAAGTGGAAAGGTTGAAATCACACTAAACATAAACCTACATTATTTTTTTTACGTATTGCTGTGGACTTCCACTGTAATTTTTTAACTGAAATCTTCATTGTCGTTCAATGAATTTTTTTGCTACAGTAGCATGCTGATTTCGGAGCTTTATGAAATCTGGATGTTGCTGCTGCTTTACCATTTTCTAGCAACTGCATTCCTAGGAATCAGAATTTCTATATAGCCAATTCTTACAATTCGGAGGAAATTCAGTAAGTTTAGAGATTCTTCATAACAAAACAGTGTTGTAAGTTTTCATGTAGCAACAACAGCAGAACATATGAAGGAAATTAATTATGATAACGGAACCATTCATTTCGTGGATGTTGATAGATCTAGTCGCGAAACGGATTCAGTTCTGATCCTCCTGCTAGTTTTAAAACCAGGCCATATTCCTACTATTTCCATGATCTTAAGTAAGTTTGTAAGTTTGAATTGTTT
Source organism: Amaurobius ferox (assembly GCA_951213105.1). Lineage (NCBI taxonomy): Eukaryota > Metazoa > Arthropoda > Arachnida > Araneae > Amaurobiidae > Amaurobius > Amaurobius ferox. The sequence continues at coordinate 91,742,704 of OX578139.1, read as the reverse complement.
TGTAAGTTTCCATGTAGCTACATGAAAACTTTCAGAACGGTTTTGTAAGTTTTCATGTAGCAACAACAGCAGTACATATGAAAAAATTAATTATGATAACGGATCCATTCAATTCGTGGATGTTGATAGATCTAGTCGCGAAACGGATTCAGTTCTGATCATCCTGCTAGATTTAAAACCAGACCATCTTCCTACTATTTCCATGATCTTAAATAAGTTTGTAAGTTTGAACTGTTTCGTAAGTTTTCACGTTGCTACATGAAAACTTTCAGAACAATTTTGTAAGTTTTCATGTAGCAACAACAGCAGTACATATGAAAAAATTAATTATGATTACGGAACCATTCCTTTCGTGGATGTTGATAGATCTAGTCGCGAAACGGATTCAGTTCTGATCCTACTGCTATATTTAAAACTAGACCATCTTCCTACTATTTCCATGATCTTAAATAAGTTTGTAAGTTTGAACTCTTTCGTAAGTTTTCATGTTGCTACATGAAAACTTTCAGAACAGTTTTGTAAGTTTTCATGTAGCAACAACAGCAGTACATATGAAAAAATTAATTACGATTATGGAATCATTCATTTCGTGGATGTTGATAGATCTAGTCGCGAAACAGATTCAGTTCTGATCCTACTGCTAGATTTAAAACCAGGCTATCTCCCTACTATTTCCATGATCTTTAAAATTTTAGTTCTTTTATGTTTTTTGTGATTCGCCCAATAGACCTCAACCCCTCTATGCATTGTGTGCCCGAGTACTATGCCCTTATATGGATCCACATGTTTTGAGAGCCACTAATCACAATATGACGATTTGTATTTGTATGTATTTCTCTGTGAGCCTATGAAATATGGTACTTTTATTGAAATCGAATAATCTCGAAACCCATAGATTTTCAGCGCATTCATTTAGTTAAAAGCCTAATTTTTTTTTTAAATTCCTAAAAATTGTAAAAAAAATATAAATATTAAACATAAATAATATTAATTGAAAATATTTTTTCAAAGCGGATTAAGCCACTTATAAGACTAACATGGACGATTCTACCGATATTACACTGTTTACTACAATAAAAGGGCAGTAGCAGTGAGCTTTAACATCGTCCTATTTTTCGGCACTCAAATAAATAAAAAAATCTGATGTGGGCAGCACATGACTTTCCTTATATAATGCAATGAATTTACTACATTTATAGTAAAAAATAGATTATTTTTTCAGTAGTTATTTATATTCTTTCCAAGATATTGAATTTTCGTCAATGAGTCGTCATTTTCCATGCCGTCATCATCAATGAGTAATCATTGATTTAGCATCATGTTTATGCAATTGCCGAGTTTTTCGTTAATTTAGCAAAATTTAAAAAAGTGGTCAAGTTGGCGACATTCTACCAAATTCGGCACCAAAATCTCACCAAGCGTTATGGACGGAGAAATAAGTTATTCTTACAGCAGATAAATGCCTATTGACGTTCAAATACAAAAGTATTACTCAAACTATCTTTTTCCATGAATGGAACGATCTAGATCCACGAGAATGATATCACCAAATTTATCGCATGGTATTATATATGAAAAGCGAACATGTTTCTTAATAAGAAATATTTTTTTTTTATTTCATATTACATTTTGATAATTTTTTTAAAAATGTGCACTATCTCGAGAATGGTTCATGTTTGAGTTCTAAAATTTATGTCAATCGTTTTCTAACGAAAAATTACATAAGAAATGTCTATTTGCGCAACTGTATTAGTGGTTTTGATTTTTTGACGGTTTTTTTCAAATTTTCACTCGAAAATTTAGGGGGTTTCTGCACATTCGATTGCGTATAAAAGCAATAGTCTTCCAGTGCTTACGGATTGTAATTTTTGTACCAAATTTCGTTCGTCAGTTATCGTCTCCACAGGCTCTCTGACACACACACACACACACACACATACTTTCACACACACACACACACACATCACTTCAGAAATGTTTGATTTGTGATCAGGGATGCTTGAAACGTGCTCGCCCGTCGAAAACTGGAATTCGAATTTTCGACCCAGTCACAATACTTTCCTCATACATTCTGTATATAAGGAAAGTAAAAATCCCTTCTAAGTATACTGTTTCGAATGATTTTTACTGTTCTTATATACATAATGTATAAGGAAAGTGTTGTGACGGGATCGGAAATTCGCATTCGAGTTTTTGAAGGGAGAGCACGTTACAAGCATCCCTGATCACGAATCAAGCATTTTGAAGTGATGTCTGTCTGTGTGTGTGTGAAAGTGTTTGTGTGTGTGTGTGTGTGTGTGTGAAAGTGTGTGTGTATGTTTGTGTGTGTGTGTGAGTGTCAGTGAGTCTGTGGAGTAGATATCTCACGAACGAATGAACCGATTCGAATGAAATTTTGTACAAAAATCACAATCCGTGAATACTGGAAGCCTATTTTTTATAAACGGAATCGAATGTCCAGAACCCCCCTAAATTTTCGAATGAAATTTTGAAAAATTCATCAAAAAATCAAAACCTTTATTATAGTTAAGCAAATAGACATTTCTTATGTAATTTTTCCTTAGAAAACGATTGAAATAAACTTTAGAATGCTAGCAGGAACCGTTCTCGAGATATTGCACATTTTTCAAATAAATTTATCAAAAAATCCCATAAATTAAAAAATATATATATTATCCTTTTGATTACGATGGTACAACATTTGTACCACTGAAAATATCTTCTTCTAGAACGGTGCTGGTTCAATTGATGTACCTGTCTTTTTCACCCCCATTTGTTTGGGAAAGGAAGAGAGCGCCTATTGTACCTGTTTGAGTGCCTTGAAGAAGGCTTGCAGCCCTTCCTTCAAGTTTCTCCTGAGTGAAGGGGGAAAGGAGTTACGAACAAAAGACAAGGTCGTTGAAGGTGTTTATTTGGGGGGGGGGGGATTCTCAGTTATTTTGCTGTTCTGGTGTTGAAAAAATGGATTCTTGGAGCCGTAACGTAAAGATACAGTACCTAGAAGGAATAGCGTGCCGACCAATGCGAAAAACAGGCTCCCTAAAAACCGCCTCCGCCAAACGGCGTTGGTCTCGAATAAGCGTTTAACCGCTTATTCGAGACCAACGCCGAAGGAGTTAACATTGAAACTAATTTGAATTTAATGCAAATGAAATGACCGATATCTTTGCCAAAAATTGAAGAATTTGTCTGAAATTTGACGTATTATTGCAAGGGGTATATACAGAAAGTCATTTGATTTTCAGAGAGATTGACCTATTGATATATTCGTATTTTTAAAATTGTATTTAACTTTATCTGTGGTCGTTAAAACATTTGAGATCCAAAATAACCAAGTTCATTCATCACAGTAACGTGAAATTCGGTATGACGTTTTCTCTTGTGGGGCATTTAAGTTTTTTCGATTTTGAAGCTTATCGGGTCAACTCGTCCTAGGCCCGCCATATGACTTTACTTGTTTTTGGTATAATTCGAGGGCAGGTGTATCTAAAAATTTGAAGTTTAGCATATCCTTGTCATTTGCTGTATATTTTAACACTTTGGATTAAAAATCGTATCGGGCTAACCCGTCCTGAGCCCAACAAGAGGAATATATCGTTTTTTGAAAATAACTCAAAATTCGAAGCCTATCTAGAATGCCTAAATTTAATATACCATTGTCCTTTGTGGTATATTATATTTCATCGCATTTCGAACGTTATCGAGCTAGCCTGTCTTAGCCCGCCATAGAAATTTACTCGCTTTTCAAGAATTACTCGATCAAACGGAGTAGCTAAAAAATGTAGATTTAGTATTTCATTTCCTTTTGGATGGATTTCAATTTAGATTTTGAACCCCATCGGTCTAGCCCGTCCTGAGCTCAAAATGAGGAATATATCGTTTTCTGAGAATAACTCAAAATTCGGAGCATTTAGAATGTCTAAATTTAATATATCATTGTCCTTTGTGGTATATTATATTTCATCGCATTTCGAACCTTATTGGGATAGCCCGTCTTGGCCCGCCGTAGAAATTTACTCGCTTTTCAAGAATAACCCGATCAAAAGGAGTAGCAAAAAATGCAGATTTAGTATATCATTGCCTTTTGGATGGATTTTAATTTAGATTTTGAACCCCATCTGGCTAGCCCGTCCTGAGCCCAACAAGTAGAATATACCGTTTTTTGAGAATGACATAAAATTCGGAGCTTCTAGAATGTCTAAATTTAATATATCATTGTCCTTAGTGGTATATTATATTTCATCGCATTTCAAACCTTATCGAGCAAGCCCGTCTTGCCACGCCATAGAAATTTACTCGCTTTTCAAGAATAACTCGATCAAACGGAATAGTTAAAAAATGTAAATTTAGTATATCATTTCCTTTTGGATGGATTTTAATTTAGACTTTGAACCCCATCGGGCTAGCCCGTCTTGGGTCCGCTGAAGAATGCATTCGTTTTTGAAGAATAACTCGAGAACCGCAATAGCTAAAAATTCCAAGTTTAACATGTCGTTGGCTTTTGTGGTATATTTAAGTTTCTTCGGATTTGAACTTTATCGGGGTAGCCTGTCCTGGGCCCGACATAGGAATGGGCCCATTTTTTTAGAATGATCGGGATAACTAGAAAATATAAGTTTAGTACATCCTTATCTTATGGGGAATGTTTTAATTCCTTCGATTTTGAACCGTATCGGGCGAACTCGTTTTGGGCCCGCCTTAGAAATTCAAATTTTTGGGCGAATAACTCTAGAACTGGTGCATCTGAAAGTTCCAAGTTTAGAATGTCGTTGTCATTTGCTGTATATCTTAGCTCATAGGATTTAAAACCTTAACGGGCTGGCCCGATCAGTGCTTGAAAGCCGTGCAACTAGAGTATCTAAATGTTGTATATAATTCTCTTTTGGGATATATTTTAATTCTTTGGATTTTAAACTTTATTAGATTACCCCGTCTTTGCCCAGCCTTAGGACTGCATTCGTTTTTGGAAAAAAAACTCGAAAATCGGAAAAAAATTATTATTTACCAAGCAATTAAACAATTACATTAGTTCTCCATAGGAATTATATTTGAAAAATCATTTTGTACTGTTTTGTAAACCCACAATTTATCGTCGCCCCCTCCCCCTTATCCTAGATCTTGGCTACGCTTATATACAAGAGAATTAAATAATGCGAAACCAGTCCACGGTGTATTTTAACGATTTATAGTAATATAGTGATTCGTACTACATCGTATAATACAAAGAAAAATTTTGTGACGGGATTTTTGGATGCTGATATTCGCAGATTATGAACGAAAAAGGATATTGTACATGTGACGGTTCTTAGTATAAACAGATTCGATCTCAGATGAGCAATGTGCTAATGAGATACTTCCTTTTGTATCTAGAGGCCACCCTGAAGGCAGTACAAAATGCCCTTTGCTGGTGTTCTACCCATTTCCAGAGTCCCTTCTGATTTGCAGATCTTTTGAGCATTTTTCGTGTAAGAGATGTGGCAATTTGCGGAAACGTGTGTAAAGCAGACGGGCCTGTCAAAATAAAATAGCGGTCGATTACATGTCCACTCTCAATCGAAATTCTTATCAACGCTATCTTTCACCGTACAAGAAAGACAGCACTTGTAGGCAGCCCCCACCTTGTTCTAATGTTCAAGCAGCAATGGTGTTTCATGTTTTTCTTCCAAATTCACACGGCCACCTACAGGCATTTTCCCCTGTAGCCGAACATATGAGATAAAACAAAATATCTGCTAGACATTATCATACATTCTTATTTTAGGTTTACATGGTAATATGTATCAAAATGCAAAACAAAAGTTTGGTTTTAAAGCATTCGTTCAAGTTATTCCTATAATGTTTTTAAAATTTATTGAAAAATTTCAATTTCAAGAAAACAATATCAATACGTGTGGTCCAAATTTCTTCTAAAGAAATGAAATTATTTTCGTAGAAAGCAGAATACAACTCAAAATATTAATATCGACCGGTTTCGATGCCAAAAAAACTTCTTCGTCAGATCACACAGAACCGCAACCTTCACTCGTACTCCCAGTGCACCGACCCAACATCCGTGGACAAATTTCGCACTTCTTAACTTATTTTTTATATGGATGTAACTATGTATCTAGGAAAAAAGGGGGTCGATGGTCGAATGGAGCTTATAGTACAAAATTCATTTTTTTTTAAATATGGACAATTTTGATAACTAATGTAATTGTTCAGCAAATGAGGTTTTTTACAACACATTCCATCTTCCACGCCTACGCCACTAATTATAATTATATATACGCCGAAAATATTAAATTCTACCCGAAAATGAATTAATGTGCTAAATTTGGATTTTCTATCTGCTCCAGTTTTCGGGTTATTCTAAAAAATGAGTATATTCCTATGGCAGGTCCAGCCCGGGCTAGCTGAATGAAGTTCAAAGCCGAAAAAATGAAATATACCGCAAAAGACAATAGCATGCTAAATTTGGAATTTTTAGCTACTCCGGTTCTCGAGTTATTTATCAAACACGATCGCATTCCTAAGGCGGACTCAAGACGGGCTTGCCCGATGAGGTTCAAATTATAAATTATGATAAACCCCAAAGGAAATTGATATACTAAATTTAGATTTTTTAGCTGCTCTGATTTACGAGTTATTCTCGAAAAACGAGTACATTATCACTATGTCGGTCCCAAGACGGGCGAGTCCAATGAGGTTCAAAATCCAAAGAAATAAAATATACCCTAAAAGATAATGATATACTAAATTTAGATATACTAGCTGCTACAGTTTTGGATCTATTCTTAAAAAACCAGTACATTTTTCTTGTTAGGACCAGGAAGGGCTAGCCCATACAATGTGCTAAATACAATGTGCTAAGACATACCGCAAATGACAACGACATTCTAAACTTGAAACTTTTAGATACTCCGGTTCTAGAGTTATTCCCCCCCAAATGTGAATTTCTAAGGCGGGTCCAAAACGAGTTCGCCCGATACGGTTCAGAATCGAAGGAATTAAAATATTCCGCAAAAGATAAGGATGTACTAAATTTATATTTTCTAGTTTCCCCGATTTTCCTGTTATTCTAAAGAAAATAGGTCCATACCTATGTTGGACCCAGGACGGGCTATCCCGATAAAGTTCAAATCCGAAGAAACTTAGATATACCCCAAAATCCAACGACATGTTAAGCATGAAATTTTTAGCCACTTCGGTTCTCGCGTTGTTCTTCAGAAACGAATGCATTCTTTAGCGGATCTAAGACGGACTAACCCGATGAAGTTCAAAATCTAGATTAAAATCCATCCAAAAGGGAATGATATATTAAATTTACATTTTTTAGCTACTCCGATTGATCGAGTTATTCTTGAAAAGAGAGTAAATTTCTATAGTGGGCCGAAAACCGGCTAGCCCGAGAAGATTCGAAATGCGATGAAATGTAATATACCCCAAAGGACAATGATATATTACATTTAGACATTCTAGATGCTCCGCATTTTTAGTTGTTCTCAAAAAACGATATATTCCTTTTGTTGGGCTCAGGACGGGCTAGTCCGAAAGGAATTTTAATCCAAAGAATTAAAATACACAGCAAATGACAAGGATAACCTAAATTTCGAATTTTTAGATACACCTGTTCTCGAGTTATACCGAAAAACGTGTGAGTTTCTAAGGCGGGCCTAAGACGAGCTAACCCGGTACGGTTCAAAATTGAAAGAATTAAAATATACCCCAAAAGAAAACGATATATTAAATTTAGATTCCCTACGTTCTCTGATTTGCGAGTTATTCTCAAAAACCAGGTAAATTCCTATGGCGGGCCCAGGACGGATTAGCCCGATAAGCTTCAAAATAGAAAAAACTGAAATATACTACAAGAGAAAACGTCAAAACGAAGTTCACGTTACTCTGATAAATGAACCTGATTATTTTGGATCTCAAAGGTTTGAACGAACACCAACCAGATCAAGTTAAATAAAATTTTAAAAATACGAATATATCCCTAGCGCAATCTCTCTGAAAATCAAATGACTTTTTATGTCAATGACTTTTTCACTTACAATAATCACACCAAATTTTACACAAATTCTTCAGTTATTTCGAAAGATATCGGTCATTTCATTTCCAATAAATTTCCATTAGTTTCAATGTTAACTCCTCCGCTTTTAACCGCTTATTCGAGACCAACGCCGTCTGGCGGAGGAGGCTTTTCAAGAACATCTCCCAGCATTGGGAGGTATAGGCGGTCGGCACACTATTCCTTCTAGACACTATATTAAAGGTTAACTGTTGAGAAACATGTTCACTTTTCATATGTAATATTGTGCGATACATTTGGTGACATCTTTCTCGTGGATCTAGCTCGATTCATTCATGAGAAAAGATACTTTGAGTAATACTTTTGTATTTGAACGACATAGTCATTTATCTGCTATAAGAATATCTTTTTTCTAAGTCCATAACGCTTGGCGAGATTTTGGCGACGAATTTGGCGGAATGTCGCCAACTTGGCGACTTTTTAAGTGTTGCCAAATTAACAAATATCTTACCAAATGGATAAAAATGACGCTACATCAATGAAAATGACGACTAATTGATGAAATTTCAACATCTTTGAAAAAATGTAAGTATCTGCTATAAGAATAACCTATTTTTTTTTTGCAGTAAAAGTAGTAAATTCTGTGCGTTATATAAGGAAAGTCATGTGCTGCCCACATATGATTTTTATTCAGTGTAATAATAGAAAATATTTCTTGTAAATAAGTACGCGGCATTATTATTATGTTAAAAATAATATGCAATTGTATGCTTAATAAACTGTAAACAAAAACACAAAATTTGACAAATTAAAAACATAATTCTCAAATAATGTTGTGTTAATATAAAATAAATAAGTGACATATAATAAATAATAAATAAGTGACATATAATAAATAAGTGACAAAAATTTAATTATTGAACCTCTAAAAATTTCCAAACGTTAACAGTAAATCAACGTTTATATTTTTAATTATATAGCAGGTTATGTATGCTCTGCTAAATGTAGGACGATGGTCAAATACTTGCTAGATACAGAAAATAGCTTTCGTACCACATGTACAGAAAAAAAAATCCTTATATTTTATAATTTATATTTTATAATTATATGTTTATGCAGTTTTTAATTCATTCTATTTGTATCCATATTAACATTGTTATGCTTCAATTACTGAAATGATGTACTGGCTATTCTTTTGATCAAACCATTAAAAATTTTTGTTGAAGATAGAATTTTAGATTAAAGCCTCTGAAAACGTTGAAAACATGAAAACGCTTAGGGATCGGAGACTGGTTGTTACTTTACATACATCAAATTCTATGTTAGTAGAACTATAAAACTCTCAAAACACTTTTGTGCATTAGTTTGAAACGCTTTAAAGATATTCAAAATTTTAAGAATATATGTGTCACGTTTGGTGATAACTATCCATTATAGTAAAGGTTGGTAATATCAAATTCATTAAATTTAGATGCAAATTGATATATAAGAAACATAATGAACAGTTTACAAGAAGGAACAACCAGTTATGAAAACAGGAATGAAAAATTATATTTTAAAATGAATATACACCTGTGATCACCAAAACTGTGTGTGATCCTACAAATGCTATGTTTTTAAATAAATCTACACGTGTGAGCATCAAAAATGTGTGTAATACTGCAAATGCTACTTTTTAAAATAAATTTACACGTGTGATCATCTAAAATGTGTGCAGTTTTAGATATGTGGTACAGAAAAAATATTAAAATATATCTTCACTACTCAAATCCTCAAAAGTAATATATCATTTAAAAATAAATTTAAAGATTATTTTTTAATGTTAAAAATGTTTATATTATTATGTTTCATTAACTTCAACGGTATCCTTAAATCCACAATAAATGCACGCAAAATATTCTACATAGATGATTCATAATTAATTTTATCGCACGTTGTCAACACAGAATGTGTGAGAAAAGAATCCAATGAATACTTAGCTTTTACACATATCAGCATTCCAAGTTTCTAAACCTGCCAAAAAATGAGTTCTTCAGATTTTTAACATATTTGCTTGAGTATGTGGCTGTTTATTCAGTCAAAGTTGTAAAGAGGGAGAAATTCCAAATATTCTTCACATTCCACCTCTGAAATGCAAATTGGAATTCAAACGGAAGTTTTAATTCTTAACCGTGTATGTGTTTGTGTGTGTGTTTACAGTATAATATTCCTATTTGAGTATGCAGCATTAAAAATGTTCCAAAACTATGAAAAATTATTAACTGTTATATTTTTGAACAGTATTTTGTTTGAATTACAGAAAGAGTTTGAAAATAAATACTTCATTAGTAAACGCCATATAAAGTGGTTGAATGGCAAAAAATGGTTGTTGAATCGGATTCAAATAAAAAACAAGAAAAATAAATCATCTTTCCAACTGAAATGTAATTTTATTTAAACATCTCTAAAATGCGATACCTTCCTCGATAACATTTTTAAAATTATCACAATACTACATTAATTTATTAAATTGGAAAACTTAAAACTTCATCAAAAAAAATGAACTTCATTCAAATGACGGCATTGAAATATAAATTGCCTGGTTTAAACATCGCTAAAATGCGATACATGCCTCAATATAACTTTTAAAATTATCATAATACTGCAATAATTTATTATATTCGAAAACTTCATTGAAAACAAATGAAATTTATTCAAATGGCGTCATCGAAATATAACTCGTCTGACTCTCTATATAAAAGCAGAATTTCATTTATAACTTTCTTCCCTTCATTTTATTCATTACAAACAATACTATAATAATTTATTCTATTTAAAAACTTAAAACCATGGAGGTACTCGTAATTTAACTCTATGCCTAAAACTTCATCGAAAAAAATCGTTTGCGTCTCTCTGTCAATGAATACTTCATTCATATCAACTATACTGCAGACTCCATGAGCTAAATAATTCTGCGTTAAAGAAATGCAGCAATTCTTATATAACTCATTCTACATATTTTGGCATTTACAATTTCCATAAGTGAAAATTAGGATTCCTTGTAGAAATAATCAAAGTTGGATGATCATTTAAACTCAACTATATTGTAATTACTTTGTTTCAGTATGTAGATGTACATAATTTAAGCAAACATAAAGCAGTTTTAGGACGGATACTAAATATGAATTAAACTACTACACACTAAATATGAATGGTATATGTGGAACTCTAAGTATGAATTAAAACGAACTTTAAAAATCACGATTTCGGCACAAGATGGATGCCATACTTTATTTTGAAGTGGGTCACGTGATCTTTTTATCTAATGGGTGTAATTATTATTTTAATTTTTATTTAAAAAACTACTGAATATATTTTGCTGAAATGTTTGTTTTATTTTTATGGGATAATTTTAATATAACCTAAAACTTTCGAAGCAATTTGTGAATTTTAAATCCGCTTAAAAAATGTTTGAAAAATTAGGTCCCATAGGATTTAATGTATCTCATTTTTTGAACCCGGGTTCAATCCAAAACTAATTGGGTGACATTATTAATTTATATTCCCATGGGCCCCACTGACCGTCTGAACAACATACTATAATTTCATTTTGATAAAGTCATTTTTACTGCAGTTATTTTCCTAACGGACAGACATACAGACAGACAGACAGACAGAATGAATGAAGAATGTCATAAACACTTTTCAACTATGTTGCAAAGTGTTAAAAATGCCTTATTCTTAATGATGAATCATTCATCTGTTGTGACGAGATTTCATAATCTCGCCAAACCCTTGTAAAAATCGCAAATTGTATATTAATTATCAAGATTCTATATTTTTGCATCATTTTAAATCCTGTTTTAATTATCCCTCTTGTCTACTAAATATGTATTATACAAAATATTTGGTATTTAAATCATTTGTAGGTTATTCTACTACGATTCGGGAAAAAGGAACGGGCTATTTTTGCAAAATGGCCCGCAAAAATCGTTGAATATAAAAAAAAGACCACATGTGCTCAATTATATCAATTAAATTCCTATTTTATACGTGATTTTTGACAACAAAAATAATAAGACTAACCCCATTACTCTAGGACTAGCCGTTCTTGAGATATTCTAGTTTTTTCGCGTTTTCGCTACGCCATTTTTGACAATAAGTCCAGCTATCAAATGAGAAACAAATTTAAGTTTAACGTGTAGATTCAATGTCATTTAAAATACTTATGGCTGTTATTTTGCGCAGATAAATTCAAATTATTAAGAAATAAAGAGAACGTGAATATGAGTTTGCAGGGAAAGACATGTGCTGCCCACATCAGAATTTTTAACAATATTACAACAATGATTTATAGAAGTGAACGGGGATTATTTGCAGGCCATTTCGAGAAAAATGTATGATCTATATTTAAAGATCCACCAAATTTTTGTAGAATAAAATGTTGAACAAATTTAAGATGTGTACCAAATTTTAACTCTCTAGGAAAGTACATTAAAAATGCCATCAAATAAGTATATCACGAAGAGTTATAAAAAATTAAAAAAACATTTGAAAAATTGTTATCTACCAAATTTATTTTAAATTGTGTAGCCTCTCTCATATACAAAATGATTGAACCCTTGGAAAGATATTTATTATATAATATATCTCTTTTTTCTTTATGGAGGATATCCCAAAAGTCAGAATTTAATTGAATTTGATTTTTGAATTTGTTTTTGAATTTGTTTGAATCCTATATTAAATATTTTTTAATTAAAAAATTACTTAATATATTTTACTGAATTTTTTTTATATATTTTATGGGATAATGTGAATATTTTCTAAAAATTTCGAAGCAATTTGTGAATTTTAAATTTGCTTAAAAAATATTTGAAAAATTAAGTCCCATAGGGTTCAATGTATTTCATTTTTTCAACCCGGGTTCAATAAAAAACTAATTGGGTGATAGTATTTATTTATATTTCCATGGGTCCCACAGGCCGTCTGAAAAACATACTAAAATTTCATTTTGATAAAGTCATTTTTACGGCAGTTATCGTGCTAACGGACTGGCAGACAGACAGACAGAATTAACAAAGTCATAAACACTTTTCAACTATGTTGTAAAGTGTTAAAAATACTATACACAAAATATAACTCACCAGAACCAGTTTTGGAAGTTGGATAAGCTAGATTTATCAAAATAACATGTACTGCAAAAATACCAGTGGTTGGATGTGAGACATATACATATAATTTAAATTATGCAACCGGTTTCGGAACTAATTAATGAAATAAAATCAATCAACATTTTAGTTTGTGTAGATCCGAGACGTGGGTCACTAGTTTGCTTTTTTGGGAATTTTTTGAGGAACATACTGGTATGGTCTCTTTTATAAGTGACAACTCATAATCTCATTTGAATGTTAAAGATTTTCTCCTTTGAATTATCATGGCATTCACATTCAATGAATGAATGAATGACGTGGAGTTGGGTGGCTCCAAGAGAGTTCAGCATAGCGACCAATTTGTCGCCACGATTGGTGGCCTCTAACGCATTCATTTAAACACATAAATTATTAAATCATTAACAATATTAATAACAATACACTACACTTAAACACAACACGCTTGATCTCGGAGGTGTGCGGGATTATTATGATAATTGCTGCTTCAGGTCACTAATTAGAATTCAATTTGTGCAGTAAGGAAAATTTCCCAAAGCTTAAATTTATACTGATTCTTAGAATTAGATCAACATCTAATTACACATTACATCACAATAGAAACTTAAAGAAGACAATACCTCTATCACAGAAGGAAAGGTTGGTTATTCCAAAAATTAGATAGCTCCAGTTCATAGTGAAGAGGGTTTGGGTAGACTATGCACACAGTTCACAGGGACACACGGATTTGAGAGATTTCAATGAATCTGATTTCAATCACTAATAGCGGAACACTGTCCTCTATACTCTCCACCGTCCATTTGTCAGTTGGCCTAGCGATTCCTGGAGATTCGGGAACTGCCAATGCCGGTAGAGTCGCATCCCGAATAAACTCTGCAGTTGTTTGCCTCACACATACCGCGGCGATGACGGTTGACGGACTCAGCTGACGTGTGTTTTGCGCCACATAGGTATTCAGGATTGATGCCCAGCAAACACGCTGTCCACGCATACTCGTTGGTGAGGTGAGATAGACACTGATCTGTCGATTACCGTCCTTGAAATCCATACATTTGTCACGGCTTAAATATAGTTTACAGAATCCAAAGGGTAGCCCATACTACGCCGTCTATTTTCAGAGTGGTTTGGTACTGTGTGGCAAAAAGGAGCGAAGTCCTCGCTGCGCCGATGATCGCCACTGCCTGATGATCATGCATAACTCGGTCTGGTTCCGCACTAGCTCGGTTTGGCTTAGATCAGCCTTAGACTTCATTTGCTGAATGGTTGTTCCTGGCTACAAGCTACAGTTAAATGCATGCACTCGCAGCAGAGTACAATAATCGGATCCTTGCTATATGCATTAGGCTGCCGCTATAGCGTGGCAGCTGGTACCGGTGTCTAGAGTTACCGGTGTCTAGCATTTCGAATCGAGCTTCAAAACAAGTGCACATACACTTGGAGACCATCTCTAACGAGAGCAGAATAGTGTCTAATTTTTCATTTTTAAAGTCGAGTACCTTCATATTTTGAATAGGGAGGAACAAAACGGGGCGGGCAGTTTTCTTGTCCGCTCATCCGTTCAATCCCTTGTGTGTGACAAATGGATGGTTATAATTCTGACCAAATTATTGGATTGCATAGTGATGTTCATTTTCTATGCGTTCCAATAGAAATTGATGACATGTGGGTCTCTCAGCTGCCGGGAGGTCCCGTCCGAGCCCCTGTGTGAGTAAACACCTGACAGGGTCTATACATTTCGAGAGATTTGTAGTTTTAAATTTGACATTTACTACGACATCTCTTTTTACGAATTTTACAACTTCTGTCTTGAACCATTCAAATCATGCCGCCGAACTGTTCCGCCTTGTCTGCGCAGATGCATCGTGCAATAATAACTTACCATACATATAGCCTACATTGGGTAATTACTACTCCACCCCTTTCATTTCTATGTTTAATCCATGCCATGAACATTATTTGCTTTATGTGCAAATATATGTTATATTTCATAATACTCCCTTTCTTTAATGCATTCATCATTTTCCGAATTGATTTTCAAATTATTAGTTAGTTTTTGAAATATTTCCATCATAAAAATACTAATTTATTGTCATTACAATTCATATCAGCCAAAATATTTCAATGTTTTCTTAATTGAAATTTTAAGCATAATATATGATTTATCCCAATCATAATGTGAAATGCAATTAAATTTTTGAGAACAATAAATTATTAATAATGTTCTAGTACTTCTTCATTAAACATAAAACATAACAATGCAGCAGAAGCGAATATTTTTAATACGTTACAAATACGTTAAACTATTGATAGTTAAGAAAATGTCAAATTTAGACTCAATCAAAATTCCCCATCGTAATATCTTTTATCTAAAAAAATGTTTATTCATTCAATGTGAGGTAATGATCGGTGAAAATTTATTACTTCTGGCATTATTGTTTTTCACTCGGATAATTAGTTTCACTTTTAATTTCATATCTTCTGCTTGAATAATTTAAATTTCAAAGATCAATATTCTTATTTTAGTAAACCCCGAATGGCAATGCTTTTATTTTCTCCTTCAAAGCTGGTGAATAATGACATTAAATGGGATTTCTTAAGAACACGATTAAGGAATTAATTAAGTTTTCACTGGAAGCGATGTCAAATATCTGTTTTTGTGGACATTTCAAAAATTATTTCCGCTGTTTATGTATGAGAGTGTTGAATGAATTAAGAATAAATAATTTTGTCTGGAAGGTGAAAAACGTAATTTGCTCAGAATTCACTCTTTAAGAAAAATTAAAATAATTCAATTTCCATGATGGAATAAAACTGTTTATCTTTATTTTAGCAATTAATTTAATTTTCTTAATTTACTTATTTTGCAATGTTTTTAGAATTTTAAAATGGTTTTCACTTTAATACATTGAATTCATTTTTATTTCGATGGCAGCTTGTGGAGCTGGAGATGTTTTATTATTCAAAGAAAATTCAACTATTTATGTATTACATACAGATATAGTCTTTAAAGATATTTGACCCAATTATATTACCGCAAAAATCACAGGGACTCTATTGGAATATTGCTCGAAAAAATATACCGTTTCTAAAATTTCAAGAAAAAGGTCCTTTATGAAATTATAGTAGACATCAGTTACTACCAATTTACTGCATAAATTGTAAAATAGATGATAAAATTGCAACATTGTTTGAAGATCCAATGATTTAGTTTTCCATATATAATGCATTTCTATTGCAAAAATCAACTGTAAATATCTTATACAGAAATATTGCGACAGAAGTCAAAGGAGGTCGCGTAGAAATATGTACACATTGCACAATTATTCGAGGATATATGCATAAGATTAAGATACTGTTGCAAAGCACTACAAGTGCTAAAGACATCGAGCTTAATGCAATAGAATAGTCTGGAAAAAATTAGTTTCTATGCAATAAAAGAAAGACACTAACACCCATGAATGCATCATATTCATAGTTTCACAATATATTTTATACACTAATTTTTCTTGCAACAGAATATTTTGGAAAATATTAGTTTCTATGCTATAATGGAAAAGCACTAACACTCATGAATGCATTTAATTCACAGTTTTATAAAATCTTGTTTACACTACTAATTACCTTGTAATAGAATAGCCTGGGAAATGTCAGTTTCTATGCAATATTAGAAAAGTATTAGCACTCATGAATGCATCATATTCATAGTTTTATAAAATGTTTTATACATTACAAATTTTGCTTACTGGTTATTGTGAGAACACAAATGTATCTCACATTTGTTGGTGAGACAGTTTTATGCCAGTAATTTATGTGTCCAAAACATCGGACAATACCTCCAGGATGAATGACGCCATGTTTTATAGCACGTGAACCCAAAGGTCAGATAAAACCATAAATTTAGGGGTTTCAAGACAGAGGGGGGATCGAACGATCTCGTAAGAAAATGGAAGTAACGACATTGAATAAAAGGTTAACTATCGGAGAAGGTACTTGTTGCGTAACCGTGAAGGCCGCAAATGAGAAAAAAGGGGGAGTGACAGTCCTGAGGCAAAAGCGCCACAACCTGTTGTTGTTGTTGAGACCCAGACCGTCCGACCTACCAGAAAGGTGTAAGGTAACTGCTTGGACGGCCGGGAAGTGCCACCCAATTTAGACCGGAACCCAGTGGGGGAGGCATCCACAGGGACAGTACCCTCCTTCCCCTACCACCAACCTCTCGGAAGGACTTACGGACCCACATGTTTAACGTGATCGTACTCCGCATGAACACGGCGGCAGTTCTGGCAGCGGCGAGAATCGCGCGCTAACCACTGGGCTGCCGCGCCCGAAAAGAGCCAACAACACGCGGTGTTCCCAGGTGGTCACCCACCCAAGTACTAACCGCGCCCGATGCTGCCTGACTTCGGAGGGATCACTGCCACAACCTGTGACATAACGACGATGAGGAAAAATACGAGTTCGACATTATGACTAGCACGATGATGATACTCAGATAAAGAAAAATACTTGCTCGACATGATGACATAACAACGATGACTTGGACAATACTGACTTAAAATAAGAACGGTGATACTTGATGAATACAACGACGATAAAATATAGAAGACGATGACTTGGTTAATACTGACTTAAAATAAGAACGGTGGTACTTGGATTATGACTAGCACTACGACTAGAGATGCAGAGTGGTCCGTAGATGTTCCGAAATAATGGCTAGATCTATTGATTTGTGCAGCGCGATCAGAAATACGAGATGGAGCCAAACACCCAGAGTTACGGCCAGTACGAGTTACAAGCATTATGGTCTATAGCCAAGACAGCCTGGAAGGTATATGTTCCTCAAATTCGATACCAGGTAATAATCCATTTTAAGTATTTTTTAATGGTCTCACATTGTCTCCCGCCGCACAATGGTGCCAAATGAGGAATTTGCGGAAAAAACCTTACAACTTATGCATTTCTTAATATTTTTGCATACTTTGTGGGCATGTAGATAAGTTAAAAGTAAGATTTTATATGCATGCCGAAACAGCGAATGTTGCAAAAAGTTGCAGCTGATTTTCACAGAACAGTTGCATAATAGTATCTGCTTTCGAAATAACTCATCCAGAGCGTGTAGGAACGTGTAGTTTTTTTTATAGGCTTAAAGAAATGAAGGAACACAAAAAAAAATTAAATATCTATATTTTACGCTTTATAGTATGATTTTGCCTATGTTTTTACGAAATGTATTTATGTCAGAAATAAGCTGAGGTTACATATATTGAAAATATGTGAGACATACAATTATAAATATCCACAAAAATTTTGGAAAAAATATTGAAATTTTAGTTAGATAAAACAGGATTTCATTTAGAATGTGGAAGTCTAGTTTAAGAACAGTTTTTAATACGTATTTTTACGAATTTAATACGAATTTAATGAATTTAATACGTATTTTATGTTATTAATAAATATTTTATTGTTAAAATTAAAACAGTGCAATCAATTTAGTATTATAATAATTAATATTCTTTTACAGAACTCGCGCGAAAGATAAATATTTGGAGGGTTAATACAGGGCACACAAAACGCAATGTACTACAATAATAATGAGTTCCACTATGTACGATTTTACAACTATGTTAAGATATAGATTAGGTTAATAATAATTAAGCTTAAAGTTCAACTTTAAGTTTCTTTTTAAAATGTGTACCACAGTTTTATAACGTGTTCTCTATCAAAACATTTCAGCTTTGCGAAGCAACAGTAACCTAAATAAATAATCAGGTTATTGCTAATTGGATACAACTAGGGATTGTTCCCTAGGGCGTTTTATATTCAATCCTGGTTCGCCAGGTTTATACATTTTACAATCCTAAGTACCTGCGGGACTGGGAATGATTTTAAATTATTGATTTTAAAATAGACATATTTATTACACTTAAGTTTGGTTTATTTTATAGCACTTTGCAACATAGTTGAAAAGTGCTTATAACTTTGTTCATTCTGTATGTCTGTCTGTCCGTGCGCACAATAACTGCAGTGACAATGAACTTTTGAGAATGAAAATTTAGTATGTTGTTGAGGCGGGAATGAAAATGAATAATATCACCCCAATAGTTTCAGATTTAATTCGGATTGAAAAAAATGAAATATACTGAACCCTATGTGACATAATTCTTCACACATTCTTAAGCGAAGTTAAAATTTACAAATTGCTGCGAAAATGCTAGCAAAACAAATAATTATCATGTTAAATGTGTAAATATAATTTCAGCAAAATCTGTCAGATGGTCTATTAAATAAAATTTGAAATAATAATTACACCCATATTATATGAAGAGATCACGTAACTCATTTTAAAATAAAATATGGCAACCATTTTTCCCCTGTGTAAAATTATATTTGCATATTATCTGTGTATCTACAGTATGTGCTAACGCAATTACAATATTTTTTTTTATTTTAAATGATCATTAAACTTTGATTATTAATACAACGAAGCCTAATTTCTATAATATGCAAAATGTAAACAAATCAAAAGATTGTAAGATGAGTTGTATAAGAATTGCTGATTTTTTTCGCTCAAAATTATTTAGCTCTGGAGTCTGAAATTTAAGTGATATGAATGAAATATTCATTGATCTTAGATAGAGAAGCATACGATTGAAAGCATTGTCTTTTTTATGACGTTTTAAGTTTCCAAGTATAATACTTTATTGTAGTACTGTGATAATTTGAAAAATATCACTGCTGAATGTATTTCATTTTAGAGCTGTTTAAACAAAAGTGCGTTCAGTTGAGAAAGTGTGTCATATTCAGTGTTTTATGCATGATTGATCTTTCTTGATTATAAAGATAATGTTGCAAAATATAATGTTTATAAAGATAATGTCGCAAAATATAATGTCTATAAAAATAATGCTGCAAAATATAATGTTTATAATGATAGTATTGCTAAGATAATGTTGTAAAGACTCCAGATGTTACGGAAGACAAGTTTAATGCTGTCGTACGGCGTGCACGACCTGCATCAACAACTAATGGTAGATGTGGTAGGGAACCAATGTGGGAAAGAAAAAAGCGCCCCAAAACCGTATTCCAAAAAGTTCAGTCGACTTCAAATTTTCGAACGAGCTAACATCATGTTTCTTGGTTTTGTGAAAAAGGTATATCGAATGTGAGCGATAAAATGGAAGCTTGTTGCAGTTATGAGATGTGCAACAGTTTCGTACATCATTGAGATGGCACGAATACGTACTTAACACAAAGAGAAGAGGTAAATCAACTTTCAATTTGTCACTAATTAGCACGGAAGGCACACTTTTATCGATTATTCAAATAATGAACAATCAGTTCGTAAGAGTAGATTATATTAACGAGTTCTTAGATATTGAACTACAAGAACTATTTTGAGTGTCGATTGCGTAAAAGAAACTGTTTTAAAATTATGTGTCAATTTTATTATGTGTGTAAATATGTATTAATGAAATATTGTCAGTATTATATGTCTTATAATAATAGACTTAATAATAGTATCATTAATCAAGATACAATGGAGATCTATAACTTAAAATATTAAAATAAATTGATCAATTAAGGCAAGTGTATTTATTTATATTTTGTGTGTTCGTCTCTCCAGCTTGAGAACCTGGAGCTTACATGCTCCACCCTTAGTGGCGGCATCGTAGGTAAGTCCTGTAGTGGTAATTTTGATAAGGACAATTTTACCTTATGACAAATGCCATATAAGAGTTTGGGAAATATTAGTTTCTATGCAATAATAATGAAGCACTAACATCCATGAATGCATCATATTCATAGTTTTCTTAATGTTTTATGCACTACTGATTTCACTTACTGGTTCTGCACAGTGTTCTGTACAGTGCCAGTACAGTGCTCTCTGTACAGTGTTAAAAAATTATCAACATTACAATGTAACTTTAGCTCAAATAAATTCTTATAATATATCCTCCTATAATATATTGCTAGTGGGATGCAATTAGGGATTGCTATTTCAGACTTTTTTTTTTTTTTTTTACAATTCCGGTGTTCCAGCTTTATACATTCTTCATCCCGAGATCCTGCCGGACAAGAAATGGTTTTTTTATTGAATTTAAAATATACATACTTAATACACTTACGTTCGATTTATTTGTATATAAATGCATTTTAGAGCATATGTTGTTAATTTTAACTGCCCGATTCAATGTTCACTAATTCAAATGCCAATTACTGCGTGAAACAATCCTCGCATCGTATTTATTTTCAATAATTAGTTCACTGCTTTTCTTGATGCAGAAAACAAGTGCGGACATATAAAAAAATATCCCCCATGTCAAAATCGATATTTAGTTTCAGTTTCCGGGCATAAGATATTGACAAAGGAATATATGTTGAATAATTATCGGAAACTTAGAGCATTTATACGATGTACAATTTTATTTTAAACGAAAACAAAATTGTATTTCTTTGTATGTAGAGTTAAAAAACTACTTTTGAAATACTCCTCTCCACACACCAGATGAAAAAATAATTTGCATAATTTACATCAATTAGACATAATTTGCATAATTGTGTAATTAGGAATATGGAAGAAAGATACTATTCTTGCTGAATCAAAGTATAAAATGGTCGTAATACCTTATAATTAAGACTTCATCAGGGATTCACTTAACCGATGATTGCTGCTGTGTTTCTGCAAGTTAAGCACTATGAAAGATAAAAGTATTTAAATTTTGAATCCCCACAGGAATGAGATAACACACCAGAACAGCAAAGAGATAATAGAATTAAATAAAATCCAAATTGTTACATTACCTAAAAACACCCTACGCATTTAAACATACAAAGATGCAATAGATCCAGAATGAATTTTCCAAGAAAATAAAAGACTGGAGTGAATATAGACTGGAGTGAGTAAAAGACTGGAATCTAAATAATTAACGTAATAAATAACGTAATAAATAATTAACGTAATAAATAATCTAATAATTAAATATTATACATATATATATATATATATATATATGTTCATAATAATATAATGATATGTTAGCTAAGCTAATTATACTGCATCCCCCTTGTAACGTATCAAATAATACATATAATCATTGGAATATTGTACAACTTTGAATATCATTATTAAGAGTAATATAATCATCATGTGAACAGATAACGACTTTAAATATTTAATATCAATATTATTGAATAAATCTTTGAAGTCAAAATTTACGACTCCAGAGCTGTGCTGAAGCTTACAGATATTATTAATTGAATTTAGAACTGCTATAAAAATGGAATATATATTTACAGATTAAAAAAAAATGTTTCGTTTTAAAACTTGTAATCTCGAAAATAATCAAAATAGCAACTCGAGTTTTCGACGGATCTAAACATTTCGGGCATTCTAGGACAAGAGGAATCGAGTTCTAACGAGTCTGTGCAGTTTGTGTGTGTGTCGGTTCAACGAATATATCCGATCTAGCTCAAAACTAATGACCCAAATTTCATAAAATTTTGTACGTAAGTCACTTATAGGTTACACTGTGGCTGATTGGAGATGATTCAGAAAAATGCATCTGACTTTATTTGTATCTGACTTTATTGTATCTGACTTTATTGTAGCAAATGCATCTGACTTTATTGTAAGCAAAAATCTTCAAAACCTGAAATATAGAAACTAAATATGCTTAAATTTATCAAACTAATGGTCGTTTCATACGTAAATATAACGATAAAAAATAAAATAAGACTAACCCCATTACACTAGGACTCACCGTTCTCAAGATATTTCTGTTATTTTACATTTTTATGAAGCCGCCTTTGTAAATACATTCAGTCTCCAAATGAAAACGAAAATTTAATTAAAATTACAAATTGAGAGTAATTTAAAATAAATATCCGTTTTTCTTTTGTGCAGTTAACCTCAATTTATTTCATTTTGAAAGAAATAATGAAAACATCAATTTGAGTTTATTGGGAAAATCGTGTATTTCCCACGACAGTTTTATTTTTAATTTCCTTTTATACATAATGTACAAGGAAAGTATTGTTGACCGGGTCGAAAATTCGAATTCGAGTTTTCGACGGGAGAGCACGTTTCAAGCATCCTTGATCACGAATCGAATATTTTTGAGGTGATGACTCTGTGCGTGTGTGTGTGTGTGTGTTATTGAGTCAGTAGAGACGAAATCTCACAAACGAATAGAGCGATTAGAATGAAATTTGGTACAATAATTACAATCTAAGAATACTGGATGTCTATTGTTTTTAAAGAAAACCGAATGTTCAGAACCTTCCTAAATTTTCGAGTGAAATATTGAAAAAAATCATCGAAAAGTCAAAGTATTTAATAAAGTTACGCAAATAGATATTTCTTATGTAATTTTTCCTTCAAAAACGATTGACATAAACTTTCAAACGCTAGCATAAACCGTTCTCGAGATAGTGCCCATTTTTTTAAATAAATTTATCAAAAAAACCTATAAATTAAAAAAAAAATTAACTGCTGAAAAACATGTTTACTTTTCATATGTAGTATCATGCCATAAATTTGGTGACATCATTCTCATAGATCTAACTCGATCCATTCATGAGAAAAGATACTTTGAGTAATACGTTTGCATTTGAACGCCAATAGTCATTTATTTGCTATAAGAATAACTTATTTTTCCGTCCATAACGCTTGGCGAGATTTTGGCGATGAATTTGGCGGAATGTTGCAAACTTGTGGACTTTTCTAAATGATGTCAAATTAACGAAAATTTCGCCATGGATAAAAATGACGACTAATTGATGAAAATTCAATATCTTGGAAAGAATATACGTACCTACTGTAAGAATAACCTATTTTTTACTATAAAAGTAGTAAATTCATAGCATTATATAAGGAAAGTC
This sequence comes from Amaurobius ferox, assembly GCA_951213105.1. Lineage (NCBI taxonomy): Eukaryota > Metazoa > Arthropoda > Arachnida > Araneae > Amaurobiidae > Amaurobius > Amaurobius ferox. The sequence continues at coordinate 91,718,662 of OX578139.1, read as the reverse complement.
ATGAGCTGCCCACATCAGATTTTTTGCTTTATGACGGTGACCGAATATTACCGAATATTTCCGAACATTACTGAATATTACTCTCGCGTCCATTTCAGAAAATTTTCCCAATTTATAAGTTATTTTTAATTAAATTCAACTTTCTTCAGCCGCTCAGAATTGTTCAGGGGAAAATCATTCACATTTCCGCATGTGTTTTATCTTATAAACAATTCATTTCTTTATTGCATCAAAAACAACAGCCTTTCTTAAGATCCTTCTACGATGAAAGGAAAAGTTTTTATCTTTGCCTCATCAGGGGATAAATTTTTATAACTAAGCCTGCAATTTTCTTAATGCTTACTAACCGCTATCTTGCGTATGAACAGCATTATTTTTTTCCGTTGGAAATAGATTTTTTTCTGTGGTTTGATCCGTAAGTATTGGTCTTAATTAATGAGGCATTATTTTTATACTGGCTGTGTCTTGTTCTTTTTCTAGTATATTGGATATGTATTTCTGATTTGAAAAATAGTGCTTTGTTAAGACCAAAAACAAATAATGACCTAATAATTATAATTATATCTTAATATTGATAGAACAGCTAGATAACATAGGGAAAGTGAACGAAAATATTAATAAGAATGTTTTTAGACAAAGATTTTGAATACATATTTTGCAAAAATTACGTGTCTATTATACGAATTTTTTCGTATTCAAGTATTTCAGATCGTCATATAATAGAAATTGTATCCGACGTTATATCCAAGATTTAAGATGTAAACCCACGGAGTTAGAAAGAAGGAGATAAACCTCCTATGGATGAAACGTTTTAAAATGCCATAATGCTATGAGGATTATATCTAGATGCCGCTAGTGTTAGTAAAGTAGCCGCTAGTGTTAGTTGACACAACATAAAGGCGTAGTGTTTAATATATGTATTTTTGATTTTTTTTAATTAAAGGTGACATAATTATGAGTATATTTATCCAGTATATTTTCATAGTGATGTAGTTAATAGTATGTAGAATATACGGAGATAAATCTAAATGAAAGGTAAAATAATTTTGAAAGCGTAGTAAATAATTTTGAATGCGTGTTCTTCATTGTTACAGTTCTACTTTGCATTGACCTAATAATTTATTTTTACAAAATTGTCAGTTTAAATAAATATTTTAGGCTTTTTTTCCATAGAAATGCTAACAATGCAGGGCTACTTACCTTATCCTAGCACCACCTGAATTACTATCTCAAAAAATTTGATGTGGGCAGCACATGACTTTCCCTGCAGACTTATATTAACGTTCTCTTTATTTTAATTAAATTTATTTCACTTTTAATTCAATTTTCATTCTCATTCGGTAACCGGGCTTATTTTCAAAGGTGGCGTAGGGAAAGTACGAAAAACTAAAATATCTCAAGAACGGCTAATCCTAGTGTAATGGAGTTGGTCTTATTCTTTTCGTCGTTAAAAATTACGTATTAAATCAGCATTTAATGGATATATTTGAGCATACCCAGTTCTTTAGTTTAGATTTGGACGATTTTTGCGGGCCATTTCGCAAAAAAATGCGAGTTCTTTTATCCCGAATCGTACCCAAAACTAATCAGCACCAGACTCGCTCACAAGTAACTTACCTACCAAATTTTGTGAAATTCGGTCCATTAGTTTTTTTGTTAGAGTGGATACAAAATCTGCACAGACAGACAGACACACAGACACACAGACAGACAGACACACAGACAGACACACAGACGTCACGCTAAAAATAGTTTTTTCGTATTCTAGAGGTCTCGAAACGTGTAGATCCGTCGAAAACTCGAGTTGCGATTTTCGGCATGATTCCAATACTTTCCCTAAACATTACCATGTATTGCAGGGAAAGTAAAAATATTGGAGTTTTCTTAACATGAAGCTTTAACTACTTACTTTTACCTACATGTGTAAATCTCTGATTAAAATGAAACTGGAAGATATAGCAAGTTATAGAAACTCGAACAAATTTTCTACGATAATTAAATCACTAGTTATTTTCCTTATATACGTAATGTATAAGGAAAGTATTGTGACGGGGTCAAAAATTCGAATTCGAGTTCTCGACAGGAGAACACGTTTCAAGCATCCCTGATCACGAATCAAACATTTTTGAGATGATGTCTGTGTGTGTGTATGTGTATGTGTGTGTGTGAAAGTATGTGCGTGTGTGTGTGCGTGTGTGTGTGTGTGTGTGTGTGTGTGTGTGTGTGTCAGTGAGACTTTGGAGACGATATCTCACGAACGAATGGAGTGATTAGAATGAAATTTTGTACAGAAATCACAATTCATACATACTGGAAGCCTATTTTTTTTAAACGTAATCGAATGTTCAGAACCCTCCAAAATTTTAGAGTGAAATCTTGAAAAAATCATCAAAAAACAAAAACCTTTAATAAAGCTACGCAAATAGACATTTCTTATGTAATTTTTCCTTAAAAAATGATTTAAATAAACTTTAGAACGCTAGCATGAACCGTTATCGAGATATTGAACATTTTAAAATGAATTTAACAAAAAACCACATAAATAAAAATAGATATATATTAACTGTTGAGAAATATGTCCACTTTTCATATATAGTATCATGCGATAAATTTGGTGATATCATTCTCGTGGATCTAGCTTGTTCCATTCATGAGAAAATATACTTTGAGTAATACTTTTGTATTTGAACGCCATTAGTCATTTATCTGCTATAAGAATAACTTATTTCTCCGTTTATAACACTTGGCGAGATTTTGGAGGCGAATTTGGCGGAATGACGCTAACTTGGCGACTTTTATAAATGTTGCCAAATTAACGAAAATCTCGCCAAATGGATAAAAATGACGCTAAATCAATGAAAATGACGACTAATTGACGAAAATTCAATATCTTGGAAAGAATATAATTATTTACTATAAGAAAGCCTATTCCATGGCATTATATAAGGAAAGTCATGTGTTGCCCACATCAGATTTTTTCCTTAGCAACAGACAGGTTGTGACGTAATTCCCAATCCTCAGCTCATTTTAGCCGGCATACAGGCAAATGAAGACTGTCAACAGAGAAATCAAAAATCTCAATTGTTATGCTTTCGTTTGAAAATGCTCAGAAAAAAAAAAAAAAAATATTTAATTTTTTATTATAATGAGAAGATATATGCCAATTTTTTTCTAAAGTATGCAACTGTGCTAATCTTCCGTTTTCGAATGGGAAGAAACACGAATCAGATAACTTAAAACTTGGATAAATTCGTGTATTTAAAAATAAAAACATATGCGTGTTGCGCAAAACTCTTACGCGTTGGAAGTAAAATTTCTTATCATCAGTATGGCTAAATATCAAAACCAGTCTTTATTCTTAATGCGATTAAAATATTAAGATTAGGAGACGATAATAAGATACATAATCTGTGTAAACATGACGAAAGTAAGTTAAATATTTTAATCATTATTCATCAGTCTCCATGGATCCATACTGTACGAATGAAATTATTAATAACTGCTATACTATAATTAATAAGTAATTATTAATAATTAATAACTGAATTAAAATTTAAATATTTCACTATAAATTGGCTAAATACCGAGCAAATACTACATTGATTGCAGTTCACGACTTGATAGTGGATTTATTACTAATAGTATTTAATTCCAATTTTGATTTTCCCACGATGAAATTTATCAGTCGCTATTCTTACTCTGAACGAAAATTAATCTTAAAATCACAACTGAGCATCATTGGTAATTTGTCCAAATTTTGTCTCAACAATTGTGCACCCTCAATAACTGTACGCAGCACGATTTCATGAATAAATCCAATGCTCAATGTTTTATGTTCGGCGATCTGTATATGACAACCACGAAAATCGTTTAACCATTTTCCAGTCGGTATTGGGCTGCATTAAAATCACCAATTCCCGCGGAATGAACACGCGCTGAATTGGTTTGCTGTAAATTCAAATCCATGTTATGAGCCACAACTTTTGTCGAATCATTTGCATTCATGTAAATCGTTACTACCCCAGCTCTCATATGTGACAACGCAATCAAAATTGGAAATTTCCATCCCTTCATCATTAATCAATCATGTCTCTGATAATCGTAAGAAGCGAAGTCCTCTTATGTTCATCAAAAGATCAAATTAAATTCTGCCCAATATAATCAATTAAGTTTCAGCCAATCTATATTTTGGAGGATGCCGACATGGTTGTCGTGTGGTCAAGGCGAGCGTTTCCGCAGCAATCGCTCGACGGCCGCGTTGTGGGTTCGAGTCCCACGTAAGGCATGGATGTTAGTGTTGTGGGCGCAGTGTGTTTCGCCTCCTCTGGTGCGTCTGGGGTAACGTTCTATAACGGCTAAATGGTTCATGTTATGGCTGCTGACAAAGGCGAATGATGATGAGTCAAGTGCCTAGACATTTAATAAAAAAAAAATTATAATAATATTTTGGAGGATTTTTCTTTGGTTTATCAGCCTTCTAGCGTTCTTGAAGCGCTTTTGGTTTTTTCATATTAAAACTCACAAATATTTGCAATTTTCAACAAATACTTGTGAGCAACACAAAACCGAGCTTCATAAATATACTGTACGCTTACTGAACTCACAAAATTTCACAATTTTCAAATTAACACTTGTCAAATACAAACAGCAATTCATAAATACACTGTGTACTTAATACACTACTAAAGAACTCAGGCTACACTATAAGCAGTACCCACTGTGCAAGTGCGTGACATGTACTAAGTAGAGAGTGTAGGAACGTTTCCCCTTCCCTCCACTCCAGGCGTTTTGCTGAGGGAAGTGTTTCACTTTTTGTCTCGCCCGAGCAAACTTACGCTACCTCGCCTATAGAAGTTACACTTTAATAAATAAAAACATATGAAGGATTTCACTTGAAGATTCGGTTTAAAGATAGTTAGAGAAAATCTGATGTGGTCAGCATATGACTTTCCCTGCAGACTTATATCCACGTACTCCTTATTTTAATTACATTTAATTCACTTTTAATTCAATTTTTGTTCTCATTTGGCAACTGGACTTATTTCCAAAGGTGACGTAGAGAAAATACGAGAAAACTAAAATATCTCGCGAACGGCTAGTCCTGATGTAATAGGGTGTATCTTCTTATGTTCTTCTTTAAAAATTACGTATAAAACAAGCATTTCGTGGATATATTTGAGCAGACGTAGTTTTGTATTTTTGATTTTGGCGATTCTTGCTGACCATTTTGCAAAAAAAGGCAGCTTATTTTTTTCCGAATCGTACGAAAACTTAATCAGCACCAGGAGGACCCACACGTGACTTATCTACCGAAGTTTGTAAAATTCGGTCCATTAGTATTTCAGCTAGAGTAGATACAGTCCTTTGTAGGCCATTTAGCACAAAAAGGCGGGTTCTTTTATCCCGAATCGTACTCAAAACTTGTCAGCACCAGATTTGCCACAAGTGACTTACCTACTAAATTTTATGAAATTCAGTCCATTAGTTTTTTAGTTAGAGTGGGTACAAAATCTGCACAGACAGACAGACACACAGAAACACACACATACGTCATGCTAAAAATGGTTTTTTCGTGTTCTAGGGGTCTCAAAACGTGTAGATCCATCGAAAACTCGAGTTGTGATTTTCGGCATGATTCCAATACTTTTCCTATACATTACTATGTATTGCAGGGAGAGTAAAAATGTTCTTTGATCTTACTGATGGTGTAAAAATAAGTACTCTGATAATATATTCGATCGCTAAGATTGATTCGATCGCTACTGATTTGTGTGAAAATCTCTCAAAATAGTGATTCAACCTCGCTAAAAACATAATTCGAATTAAAAAAAATCAATTACGTCTATCGTATCAGGAGTTTAGTGGACCAGTACCAAATTTCGTTGCTAAAGCTTAGATTTTCCGCTACTGGCGACACACACACACACACACACACGCATAGAGAGAGAGAGAGGGAGAGAAAGACAATAACATCTTATTTTATGCAAGATTAAAACAGTTTATTATTCTAGTAAAAATGCTAGAATAATGAACCGTTCAAAATATCAAATTGCAAGTGCTATAACCATACCAAGCAATATGAAACTTTTTTTTATGAATCTGTGCAAGTGACAGTATGGTGTACTCTTGTGTTCAACTATTTCGGATATAAGTAAGTTTGTAATCTATGTAATTGTTTTATTAAGCCATACTAATTTTGCGTTGACCCAATTGTATTTTTCTTGTACTTCTAACGACTTAATGTCCATAGTTCACATTTATCAGTTACAGAACACTATATAACACAACAGCTGTAATTTTACAGCACCAACAATTCTGAAGAATTAGTTTAAATAAATATTTTTACTTCAAAGTATACTTTATACTATTAAAAAATAATTATATTAAATGACCTGCACTTCACAAAAACTACTTCAAACGCTAAACTTTGTATAAACATTTCACAAATTGCGTGAAAATCTTTTTTAAATGGATCAATTTAAGTGGTCTAAATATCTTGAAGAATAATCTTCTGCACTTTAAATTTCAGAATTTAGCTATAAGCACTAGGCTATTAATTTTTAATAAACGGTAAGTGTTGGGAAAATCCGGAAGTTTTAATAGGATCCTATGTGGAAACCACTTATCTTATACTTTTTCCTCAAACTTTAAATTTAAGAAAATGGCAGTAAACAGTAATTTTTCGTTAAATGTCGAGACCAGAATACTGAAATACGCTGCAGGATAAATTCCATGTTTAAAATACTCTAATAGTCTATGTAAAATACATCAAAATTATTCCCTTTCCTATACTACAAAGTATGTGTAAAGTATGTGCAATTTACACGTTTTGAGCAACAAAGAATGAAATGATTATTGCAATGAATTGTGTGTCCGTCTGTCTCTCCATGGGTCTGCAAGCAGCATATCTTTCGAACAAACTGATAAAATTTAAATTTGATGATATTTCTTTTGTAGATGTCTTTAGATTTTTATACAGATCAGACCGTACACTGTAATACATTTGCAAGCATGTTACTAAAAGTTTTAGGGGAATCAGCTGTCCCTAATGGGGAGTAAGGTTCCTGATATTTATAATAATATACATATCAAAATATAAAAACAGCGATTCAGCATACGATAATTAGCTGGATATTTCAGAAATGAAACTGGGATTTTCATGAACGTGTGTAATTGTGACTTTTCTTATCAGTTTGCCGAAATTATCAACAGAGTAGCTGAAAAAAATCAGCAAAGTTTGCAGAATGTTTTACAGTGTTGGCAGACTTTCTATTTTGGAAAATCAAACAATCAGCTTGTAAAAAGTTTTGCTACCCCAACCGGGAATCGAACCCTCGACCTTCGGACTGGCCAGCCGACTATCCACCGTTGAGCGATTGGGATGAAATTGCAAGCTCTTATCGTCGAAGTGGATTCTGCATTCTCCACCTTCTAATGTCAGATTGGCGGGCAACTTACAATTTGACTGACCATCTCCTGCAATTTTTACCTCAGTTTAGCCTAATACTAATACTGTTTTGACCCAGTTTAGTATCCTGCGTGGTCGTTATCTTCTCAACTTTAAATCCGCGCTAAATTGTCCAGAATCCACTGAATCCGTACTAGTCGTAGTAGGGTCACTTTCAAACCTCTGCCATATTTGCACTAACATACAGAGTTGATTTGTTCGGATTCTATATAAATGAGCCTTGCTACTCAAACCGGGAATCGAATATTGTATTTTCGAACTGGCTAGCCGACGCTCTACTGTTGAGATACTGGGTCGAAATTCCGATCTCTTATTATCGAAGTGGACTGTGCAAGCTGTGCAAGAACTCACGTCCCAAACGGGGTTCTAACCAAGAATTTTAGAACTGGCAAGATGAGTATTTATACATTAATCTACTAAGATGAAATTCGCATGACTTGTATTAGAAGTTCACTCAATATATGGTTCTTTTAAAAGTTAGATCGGAAGAAACGTTTCGATCTCAACAGCCTCCTTACTCTCTACTTTTTACTTTCCCTGCAATACATAGTAATGTATAGGGAAAGTATTGGAATCATGTCGAAAATCGCAACTCGAGTTTTCGACGGATCTACACGTTTCGAGAACCCTAGATTACGAAAAATCTATTTTTAACGTGACGGCTGTGTGTGTATCTTTCTGTGTGTCTGTCTATGTGTCTGTGCAATGCATGTATCCACTCTAACTAAAAAAACTGATGGACCAAATTTCATACAATTTGGTAGGTAAGTCACTTGAATGTGGCCCTGATGCTGATTAGTTTTGGTTACGATTCGTAAAAACAGAACTCGCCTTTTTTTGCAAAATGGCCTGTAAAAATTTCATTTATCCGCTCTAGCTAAAATACTAATTTACCAAATTTCACAAAATTCTGTAGATAAGTTACTTGTTAGATACTCCGGTGCTGATTAGAATTTGGTGCGATTCAGAAAAGAAGAATCCGCCTTTTTTGCGAAAAGGCAACTCTAAAATTTCATGTATCCACCCTAGATAAAATACTAATTGCCCAAATTTCACAATAATTGGTAGATAAGTTACTTGTGGGACACTGTGATAAGGCTTTCACACCTCTGTGTTAAAATTGTATATTAAAGTATTGTTTTATTTCTGTGTGATTGAAAGTGTCAATTTCGAAATGTAAATGTCTTTTCTACATGTTTTCAATTACATTGACATTTAAGGGAAGTGAACTCTAAAATCGCAAAAGTGTTTATGTTCCAGAAAAATAGTAATAGTTTTGTATTTTCGCTTCTCAGTCGCTAGTTGGGAACTTGCAGGTTTTGCGCACGCGCGCGTTTGAAAAAGGATTTTGGAAGCAGTGTGGAAGGAGTCGTGGAGAAATGTAGACGTGTGTGTTTGATTCGCGTATGATCGCGAATTTTAAGAAAAGGTGGATTAATTTTGAAAGTGGAAGGATGTGATTAAAATATGTAACATAGTTCGACAAGTTGTGCGTAGAGTCGTTTGGCTCGGTTCAGAGATGAGTCACTCGTGTTTTTAAATGAATCAGCCTGGTAGTAATGGAATAATGAGTCTTGTGAAAAGAGAAAATGGTTCTTTCACTGGTCGGCTTGAATCGCTAATAGGGCTAGAGGGAAAGCTCATTTTACAGCGATTTGTATTTGCCTGACTCCTCCTTGTGTCCTAAGGTACGAATCAACCAATCTCCGTAACCAACCAAGATGTCGAATTCCGCCAGCATGATGTTGTGTAGTCAAGTTTCCCGACCATTATGGATTTTGTTCTGCGCAAGAATCTCGATGAGTTTATGCCGAGAGTCCATCCTGATATCCTTTCCCATGGTACAGAATTGTAAATGTTATATTTAAAAGAGACGAGGTAAAGTTTTATATATATTTAGTCTTCCACCTAACGAATAGAGTGTTAATTGTCAAATCCTCGTGAGTATCGAGTCATTGATGATGTTATATGAAAATGTCGTATATGTTCAAAGTATACAAATGTGATATATAAATGTCAAGTATAATATGAGGAATATTGTGTTTATTTTATGTATCAGAAAATATGTGTATTCTCTTGGTTCCTCTTCCTCCAGGGGTGTTCTTAATGGTCACCCTACCGAGTGTAACTCTGAGTTATTGCGAGAAATGCTTGTACTCCACTGTTTTCGATCAACTGCCTTGTTATTTCATGTTTAATAAATGTGTTTGATTTCAAAACTTTGTCTTCTCTGTCGAGTATACCAAAACGTTCGCGACAGAATTGGTGCCGTTACTTTTCTCGGTGAGTGGGGAAGAGCTGAGAGAATTAAAATTTTTAAAAATTTTCTTAAGAATTGAAATTTTGAAGGTTAAAAATTACCGTTGTGCTAAAATGAGTGTTTTCTTAAGTAAACAGAGTTCCATGTTCTGTTTTCGGTGTTCTCAAAAACGAGTGTTCTTGGAATTTGATATGTGCCATTTGATAAAAAAAATTGATTTGTTTGCATATTTATGTCATTTGATTTGATAAAAACTGGTTTTATTGTAAATACTGTTTAAGAACATTGCAATTGCATATTGTGTTAAACTATATTGTTATGCAAAATGGCTCCAATTACTAGAAACAAAAAAGTAAATGTCGGTAAGATGAGTAAAAATTCAAGTAAAAAATTAAATTCCTCCTTGAATTTGTCGCTTGATATTGCTACTGAGTCGGATACTGTTAATTCTAGAAGTAAAGTTAAAAATGTTAGCCACAAAGCTAAATCTAATGAGGAAAATATATCAGATAAATCGCCGGTATGTCTGAATTCTTCTTCTGGCACTTTGCCAAATCAAAACAGTGCTTCATCGGTAAATGATAACATGTTAAAATCATTCCATATTTTCACACCTAAGTTCGCACATCATATTCCAAAATTCTCGGGAAATTCAGAGCTTTCGTTGTCACAGTTTTTGGAAAAGTTAAATTTAGTAGCCACTCATGCAAACTGGAGTGAGTGTGACAAATTAGTTTGTTTGAGATTGAATTTAGAGGGGGAAGCAAATAGATTGATTGAAGAGAATCCAAAGCACAGAAATTGTAAAAATTTGCAGGAAATTATTCACATTTTGAAAGATCATTTTGAAGTGACCGAAAATGTTACTAAAAACATAATTTCACTCGTGAACTTTACACAGAGACCAAATGAGTCGGTTAAACAGTTTTCGATGAGAATCGAAGCTGCTTCATTTAAGGTTGTTCCGGAAGATGTAGATTCCGAAAGTGAGAATAAAATCAGGCAAACACTTTTGAAAACTTCATTTATTAATGGTTTATATCCGGAACTAAAAAGATTGGTGTTGTCACAAAACCCTAGAGATTTTTATTCGGCTAGAAAACTTGCAATTCTTGAGGAATCTATTTTAAATGAAAATAATGCTATGTACTTGACTAATCCGGTACTTACAAAAAAAGGTGTTCTCACACCAGAAAAATATGTTCTCACACCAGATCAAAGTGAAAGTATGTCAGATTTAAAAAGAAAAGTGTTAGAACAGGAAAGGGACATTGAATTTCTTAGGGGTAAAATAGAAAAATTTAAGTTTAATTCAGATAAAGTTAACGAAAAGCGTTCACCGCGTCCAAAGTGTGACAAATGTGGTAAATTAGGTCACGTTCAAGAACAGTGTTGGAAAAAGGTTTTTCAAAAAAGAGATGTGTACGGTATAAAATGTAGGAAAATTTATACCAGTCCTGGAACTAGGTATCACCAGGGTGAAAGACACAGAGAGCAAATGTCTGCAAATGAGTGGAAGTATAAAAAGCAAGGAACGCAAAATTATAAAAATAAGGAGTCATATAAATCTTTGCAAAATTCCAAAAATCATTCTTCTGGGAATCAGAGTAGATATCCCATGCACAATTATAATAATAGAAAAACTTTTGATAGGCAAACATCACATTTTGAGGAAAATAATATTTGTCATAATATTACAAATTCTTTGTCATCTTCTTCTATTATAAAAGGAAAATTAGTGAGCAGTGAAGTGTCAATATTGATTGATACGGGTAGTTCAATTAATTTAGTGTATGAGGAAGCTTTAAATACTGTACCCATTGCACATATGTTGCTAACATACAAACCAACAATTTTGCGTAGCTTTAGTTCACAAGATACTAAAGTTGAATGTTTAGCCACTATTTCACTAAATTTGGGAAAAGAAAGATTCCCTACCGAATTTTTTGTGTTAAAATCACCAGCTCCTATTTCATATAATGTAATCCTTGGTAACAAGTTTTTACATAAACATAATGCTATTACAGATTATAATCACTTCTGTTTTAAGTTTTCAAACTCTTCCATTCCTTTTGTTGGTTATCAATGTACGAATAATTTACTTTCGATTTCAAATCATGAACCGGCAAATGAGTCGGAAATTGCAGACTCAAACCTAAGTAGTGTCGCAAAGCGTATTGCTGTGCCTGACTCGCAGATGAGTAGTGGAAAAAATGTTCATGTGGTAGAGGACTGTAAACCGAAAGAGTTCCATACGAATGCATGTGCCAAATGCAAAGCAGATCTGGCACCGGTAGTGAATGAGTCTCAGGTCATTCGGGAAGAGTATGTGAGCAGAAATTTTTCGGAAAATAATGTAGTGCCACATTTGGGTAGTGAAGAGGTACATATTAACGATTTGGAAAATGGAAGCAAATCTTTTAGAGATTTGGTAGTAAATGCACAGAATGTTACTTTGCATATGGGGGAAAAGCAAAATCATGTTAGAGGTGGTACTGAAGTTAACTTTGTCATTCAACACAAAAACAATCCATGTAATCACCAATTGGTCCACGTTAATAGATTAACTCCTTTACCTCCTAGACGTAGTGAATTGATTTCTAGCACATATAATGATAACATTGATAATTCTTCAACTCAAGAAACAAGACAATTTAAAAGTAGATATTTTCTAAACCATCAAAATAGGGTTAAAACTCAAAATGTTCCTAATTCACACAAGTATGACTTGCGCCCAAGAGGCCAATTTATTCATTAAAGTTACTTGTCAATTAAGGCAATATGTCAAGAGAGCAATTGGCTCAAAAGTAAAGTAAAATGTTTAGACTATGAAATTCTCACATTTTCAAAAAGAAAAAAAAAAAAAAAAAAGACTGATATTGTTGTGAGATGGACAATTATGTTTCATAATATTATATTTTCAATTGTTTCACAAAATGTTTTGCAAAACTGTATGCTATGTTAAAATGGATCCAATATTTCTGAACTTCTGTGTAATTTGCTTTATGTGTCAGTCAGCTGAATGTTCTGTACTGCAAGTTCTGTGCCAGTGCAGCTTTCTGAATGTGAGTGCCATGTTAATCAGGTTGAAGTAGTGTTTTAAAATTCTAAATACTTAAATAATAATTTTTTTTTGCTTTACTTTAATGATAAGCAGTAATGTTTTAAAGTAATTTTAAGATAATTAAGTACTTGATGGATTAGAGTTTTGGTAAGGATTTTTAAGGATAACTGATAATTTTTATCTCTGTTTTATTTTATGAATGTGTGAATGATTTTTTTTTAATTTAAAGGTCTAGTAAATTTTAGAAATTTTTTTTTGTCATTTGGTGTTTGTTGACTTATTGGTTGGGGGTACCGCCACCTCTAGGTTTGCAACTTTCTAATGGACTTGTTTCTTGCCTGGGTGCCTGATCAACATTCTTGGTTTGAAAATTTGTCTCATTTTCTAAATTAGTAAATTTTTTAAATGTCCTTTAAAGTAATTTGTTGGCAAGGTTGGATAATAGTTAATAAATTGATTTCTGTGAAAAGTAAATTTATAGAATTTTAATTGTAAGATTTTTGAAGAAAGAAAACTTTTTGTTTAGTTAAACTTTTTGTGAGTTGAGTAAATTAAATTTTCATGTCTCTGTGGTACTCACCAGAAAATGTATTAGTGTTTAAGTTTTAAAAGGGGCAATTTCATCATTTGTGTCTTGTTAATTTGGTGTTGTCTTGTAAAGGTCTATGCTTGTATTGAGACTTATTTTTTTTTTGACTCACGAGTCAAACTTTAGGCCACTCTTGGATTTTGGTTATTATGCTGGTCATGATCTTGTTTGTTTTTGTTTTTTTCTTTGATGTACATGTACATCGCTCAAAATTTACACTAAATTCCTCTCAATGGAACATATGTCATTGGGAACTTAATGCAGGTATTTTCCTAGTATTGTGCGGAAAAATTCCCCGCTTTGCAGGAAATTTTTCTCCCGGGCCCCGAAGGAGTGTGATAAGGCTTTCACACCTCTGTGTTAAAATTGTATATTAAAGTATTGTTTTATTTCTGTGTGATTGAAAGTGTCAATTTCGAAATGTAAATGTCTTTTCTACATGTTTTCAATTACATTGACTTTTAAGGGAAGTGAACTCTAAAATCGCAAAAGTGTTTATGTTCCAGAAAAATAGTAATAGTTTTGTATTTTCGCTTCTCAGTCGCTAGTTGGGAACTTGCAGGTTTTGCGCACGCGCGCGTTTGAAAAAGGATTTTGGAAGCAGTGTGGAAGGAGTCGTGGAGAAATGTAGACGTGTGTGTTTGATTCGCGTATGATCGCGAATTTTAAGAAAAGGTGGATTAATTTTGAAAGTGGAAGGATGTGATTAAAATATGTAACATAGTTCGACAAGTTGTGCGTAGAGTCGTTTGGCTCGGTTCAGAGATGAGTCACTCGTGTTTTTAAATGAATCAGCCTGGTAGTAATGGAATAATGAGTCTTGTGAAAAGAGAAAATGGTTCTTTCACTGGTCGGCTTGAATCGCTAATAGGGCTAGAGGGAAAGCTCATTTTACAGCGATTTGTATTTGCCTGACTCCTCCTTGTGTCCTAAGGTACGAATCAACCAATCTCCGTAACCAACCAAGATGTCGAATTCCGCCAGCATGATGTTGTGTAGTCAAGTTTCCCGACCATTATGGATTTTGTTCTGCGCAAGAATCTCGATGAGTTTATGCCGAGAGTCCATCCTGATATCCTTTCCCATGGTACAGAATTGTAAATGTTATATTTAAAAGAGACGAGGTAAAGTTTTATATATATTTAGTCTTCCACCTAACGAATAGAGTGTTAATTGTCAAATCCTCGGGAGTATCGAGTCATTGATGATGTTATATGAAAATGTCGTATATGTTCAAAGTATACAAATGTGATATATAAATGTCAAGTATAATATGAGGAATATTGTGTTTATTTTATGTATCAGAAAATATGTGTATTCTCTTGGTTCCTCTTCCTCCAGGGGTGTTCTTAATGGTCACCCTACCGAGTGTAACTCTGAGTTATTGCGAGAAATGCTTGTACTCCACTGTTTTCGATCAACTGCCTTGTTATTTCATGTTTAATAAATGTGTTTGATTTCAAAACTTTGTCTTCTCTGTCGAGTATACCAAAACGTTCGCGACAACACTCTGGTGCTGATTAGATTTTGGTATGATTCGGAAAAGAACAATCTGCCTTTTTTACGAAATGGTCAACAAAAATCGCCAAAATCTAAAACAAAAAGACTACGTATGCTGAGATGTATCAAATAAATTCTTGTTTAATACGCAATTTTTGACGAGGTATAGAATATTACACTCTCCATTATACTTTAGGACTAACCATTCTCAAGATATTTGAGATTTCTTACATTTTTGTTACGCTGCTATCAGAAAAATGTCCAATTACCAAATAAAAACAAAATTTGAATTAAAAATGCAAATTTAGTGTTATTTGGTGGAATTAAACTCAATCTAATGAATTATTAAAGAAATAAAGAAAATATTAATTTAAGTCTGCAAGGAAAGTTATATGCTGCCCACATCAGATTTTTATACATCATGTCCTCCTCTTTCGATATGCATTTAAACATATTAGAACCTTGTACATCTGACTATTCAAGATTTGAAAATCCATGTTAAAACTTAAAGGGGCCTTAGGCGACTCGGAATTTTTCAGGCCATAATGTTAAATCACTGCATCCAACTTGTAAGGTGAAGTTGCTCGCGCACCACTGTTGAAATTTAATTTCCAACCAGGAATTAAATCGTAGACAGATCTATAGACAGGCTAGATGGCTCTGTAACCGTTAAAATATTGCGACGAAAAGCCCATCCTTATAGTGAAAATGGTGGATTCTAACACAGTATGTTAAATAATTTCAGACAAACACCATTTCATTATAAAAGAAAAACTCTCCTCAATGAACATAAAGCAGAAAATTCCTTTCGAAAATATTATGAAATCAAATTTTCCCAGAACCAGAACTTTACTTTCAGATCTAAGAACTCTGTCGAAAGATCCTAGCTCTCCTACAAATCATACAAAATCCTTTGATGTAGTTAGTTTGCTTCCTCAAAAAATTGAATTATTTTAAATTTTAAATTTTAAATTGAAATAATTCAAGAAATATTTGAGCTAGATTCATGAAATTCAAGACAATATTTGCCTATATAATTAACATTAATTGGTAGTTGTAATCTGTTTATAAAATAGAACATTTTAAATTTAAGATTGATACTTAAGTCTCTCATGTAAAACGAAAGTTTTTGATTAAAACATTTTCTCAAATAATTATGTCAAAATAGCCTTTAAACAAAATAGAGAATCTGATGTGGGCAGCACATGACTTTCCCTGCATACTTATATTCGCGTTTTCTTTATTTTAATTAAATTTAATTCTGTTTTAATTCAATTTTCGTTCTCATTTGGTAACTGGACTTAATTTCAAAGGTGGCGTAGAGAAAATACGAAAAAAACTAAAATAGCTCGAGAACGACTAGTCCTAGTGTAATGGGGTTGATCTTATTCCCTTTGTTAAAAATTACGTATTAAACAAGCATTTAATGGATATATTTGAACATACGCAGTTTTTTATTTTCTATTTTGACGATTTTTGGGGGCCATTTTGCAAAAAAAGGCAGGTTATTTATCTCCGAATCGTACCAAAATCTAATCAGCGCCAGAGTATCACACAAGTAACTTGTCTACCCAAATTTTGTGAAATTTGGTCAATTAGTATTTTAGCTAGAATGGATACATGGAATTTTTAAGAGCCATTTTGCAAAAAAAGGCGGGTTTCGTTTTTACGAATTGTACCAGAAACTAATCAGCACCAAAGTCATACTCAAGTGACTTACCTACCAAATTTTATGAAATTCGGACCATAAGTTTTTTATTTAGAGTGAATACATATATTGCACAGTCACACAGACACACAGACAGACAGACATACAGACACACAGACAGACACACAGACACACAGACCGACACACAGACACACACACGCAGATGTCACGCTAAAAATAGTTTTTTCGCATTCTAGAGGTCTCGAAACGTGTAGATCCCTCGAAAACTGGAATTGTGATTTTCGACATGATTCCAATACTTTCCCTATACATTACCATGTATTGCAGGGAAAGTAATAAAACACTTTTTTTTTAAATGAGACATATTTGTTTTGTAAATAGAGTGCAAAATTTCACAATTATATCAAAATGAAAAATTCTGATGGCTTTATATTTCAATTTATTTATCACACATTATATGTTCACATACAATAAAACAAAAAACATTCATGGATTTTTTAAATTAAAATATTCATAAATAAAAGAAATATTATTTGTCATCCCAAACCTCCTTAACTAAAGGTTTTAGCACTTTCAGTTACTTAATTAAATACTGAAGAGAACTCAACAATATATTCGATTTTGTAAAGCCGAAACTTTGTTTCATTCTCAGTATAGTAGAAGAAAGAAATAAAAAGTGAAAATTCGCGGAAGTAAAATATATTTTTAGGCAATCTAATCACCTTTCTTTTTGATGCCACCGAAAATAAAATCTCTGAATTCCTTCCATGATTGAAAATATTTTTGCAGCCATGGCAACATTGATTTTGGTTACATATATAATCATTCTAAGATTGATCATCTCTTTACTTCCGGTCAGATGAGCGATTTATTTCCGTCTTCTCCAATAAAATATAGTTTTTTATCATAACGTAGAGGTTTTGCTTGACAAAATAGGCAGTAAAGTTGAATGCAGCCAAATTATCATTTTAGCATGTACAACACTTCTAATTTTCAGGTAAAAATGTTTCTAAGAATATAAAATATTAAGATATAATTAAAATAATATATCTAGGAAATCAAATTAGCTTCAAAGTCCTAAAATATGCATTAATTTTCCAAACAAAATAAGAATAATTTCACCGACAAATGTAATTGCTTTTCTTATCAAACTATTTTGAGATTTTTATTTATTTATAAGCGCTAAACAAAGAATTGAATGCAGAGTATCTAAATGACTATAAACACTTCGTGAGAGATTTTTACAAAATGCGTTTTTCATATATTTTGAGGTTCTCAACAAGTTCTCTCTCTCTATAAAACGAAACAGTGAACAATGCATTTTGAAAATACAAACAGTGCATGAACTTTGTTTTAGTTCTCTTAAAAGTAGCATAAATATGTGTGATAGGTTGTAGTCAGACTGTGCAGTCTGTTTCTTGTGGTAGGGTACATGAATTGAAAATCAAGTCGAGTTTATGAGCTCGAACGGAGTTTTCACTTGATCAGACGAACGGATATCAAGTGAACTGTAATCATATTCAAACAGCTGGGATTAAACGATAGGAATTCATCTCCATAATATTCTACGTAAGGTAATGCGATGCACCGCAAAACTGAGAACAAGCAGTTATTTAATGACTCCTCCTTAGCTGCTTAGATAAAACATACTTTGCTGCAAAGTGATGTCACTGATTTAAGAACTGAAACGGCTATGTTAATACTTTACCTGCGTACCCAAAAATGTATCTGAATTCATACTAGAACTTCTTGTGCAATTCCTTCTCACGATTGAAAAGAATCAGTGATATTTTTTCCGCTTTAATGATCAAATCATTAAAAAAACAAGTAAAACCAATCAAACATAAAGCAACACTTTCTAACTGAAATGCAATATTTAAAAGCATCTCCGAATACGAATCAAACGTTTTTGAGATGATGTGTGTGTGTGTGAGTGTGTGTGTGTATGTTTGCGTGTGTAAGTGTGTGTATGTGGTGCATGTATATATATGTATATATATATTTATATATATATATATATATATATATATATATATATATATATATATATATATATATATATATATATATATATATATATATATATATATATATATATATATATATATATATATGTATATATATGTAGGTATGTATGTGTGTGTGTCAGTGAGTCTGTGGATACGATATATCACGAACGAATGCAGCGATTCGAAACGCAATTGAATGTTCACAACTGAACTAAATTTTTGATTGAATTTTGAAAAAATCACCAGAAGTTCAAAACCTTCAATAAAGTTACGCCAGTTGTCATTTCTTATGTAATTTTTCGTAAAACAACGATTGACATGAACGTTAGAATGCTAACATAAACCGTTCTCGATATAATGCATATTTTTCAAAGAAATTTATCAAACAATCACATAAAATAAAATAAAAATACTGACAATTGTGAAATATGTTCAGTTTTCATATGTAATACCATGCGATAAATTCGGTGGCCATATTCTTGTGGATTTAGCTTGTACCATAATCGTGAGACAGTATACCATGGGTAATACATTTTTATTTGAATGTCAATAGTCATTTATCTGCTATAAGAATAACTTATTTTTCTGTCCATAACGCTTGTCGAGATTTGGCGACAAATTTGGCAGAATGTCGCCAACTGGACTATTTTTTCTAAAACCAAATTGTTGCCAAATTAACGAAAATGTCGACAAATTGATAAAAAATGACGCTAAATGAATGAAAATGAGAAGTAATTTAAAAATCAAAATCTTGGAAAGAATATAAGAATCTACTATAAGAAATACCAATTTTTTCAGTCCGTAACGCTTGGCAAATTTTGATGACGAATTTGTCTGAATATCTCCACCTTACTGGCTTTTTAAATGTTGCCAAAGTACTGGCTTTTTAAATGTCTACAAATTGACTAAAGTGTTGATCAAAATTCTCTGAAAAAATTGATAAAAATTCGCCAAATTAATGAAATCGACGCTAAATCAATGAAATAACGACGAATTGATGAAATTTCAATATTTTGGAAAAACCATAAAAATAAACTATAAGAATAACCCATTTCTGCGTTCGTCCCTAAAGCTTAAAAATTTAGCTGGACGTCGCAAACTTGGCGATTATTTTAAATGTTGCCAAAATAACACAAATGTCTCCAAATTGTTAAAAATATTGCCAAATGGGAAGTAATGTTTTGAAAATTCTGATTCCCGTCATATGATGAGCACACCTTCTAGTATAAATGAAATGCTTTTCTCTCCGTTTGACTGTAACACTTCGTGATACATTTAGTGAACTTGACAAATAATCCAGCAAGTATCGCCTACTTGGCGAAAAATTGAAAAGGTATCGCCTACTTGGCGATGTTTTGCCCCAGATTGATGAAAATATCGTCAAAATTGCAAAAATGGTGCCAAATTAATGACGCCTTATTGATGTATTAATTATTAAAATATTTTAATATATGCACTATATCGCTTATAGCGGATGGAATCAATATTGATAATTGTTTATTTAGAATTGCGCAAAATATCAGTTCATTGGGAATAGTTTTACATGTTATCATTCGTAAAATCGCCAAATGTACAATTGAATGTTAAAAACACAGTACCGTGAATCTTATACATGTTTTTTTTTTACTTAAAAAATAGTAAATCCAATGCATTATAAAAGGAAATTCATATGCTGCCCACATCAGATGTTTTTAATTATAACAATACAGCAGTAATTTATTAAACTTATAAACTTAAAACTTTATCGAAACATTAATAAAATACTTCTCTATGTACAATAAATGAATATTCCAGACCCAGAGCTAAATAATTTTGTGGTAAAAGAATGCAACAATTCTTATACAACTCACCTTATAATCGCTTGATTTGTTTACATTCTGCATAAGTTAAATTAGGTTTTGTTGCAGAAATAATGAAAGTTTAGTGATCATTTAAAATTAAAACTGTTGTAATTGCATTGGCACAGAATTCAGGTACACAGATAATAGACGAAATTAAATCGGTTTTATTGTGGATGCAACGCTAAATATAAATTAAACAGAACTTATATATCACGATCTTAATACACTTAAAAAAATAAATGTCATATTTTAATTTGCAATGAGTTACTTGATCTCTTCGTACATTATGGGTGTAATTATTATTTCAGTTTTTATTTAAAAGACAATCAAACGTGATAATTTACTTGATAATTATGTGTTTATGTTATAATTTGAGTATTTCCCAAATGTTTCGAAGCAATTTGTGAATTTTCCCTTAAAAAATGTTTGAAAAATTAAATCCCATAGAGTTCAATGTATTTAATTTATTCAAACCGGGTAAAGTTCAAAACAAATATCGTGTTATTTTTAATTTCCATCTACATATGTCCCACAGACAGTCTCAACAATATACAACATATTAAAATTTCATTTTGATAAAGTCATTTTTACGGCCGCTATCGTGCGAACGGACAGGCAGACAAAAAAACTAAAGTCATAACCACTTCTCAATTATGTTGGAAAGTGTTAAAAAATCTGATGTGAACAGCATATGGTTTTCCCTACATAATGCAATGATTTTAATTCTTTCCCTGGGCAATGGTTGACTGCACAAAATCCATAACACAATGTTTTTGGCATTAGATTTATACCACCTAAATTGAAATTTGACGTTTTTGTTAACTTATTGATCCAAAGGGAATTACTTATGCAAACTCACGTACAAAATGCTCTTCAATTTATAATTTATGATTAATTAAAACCCTGTGAAATAAATGACTTCTGGCGAATACTTAGACGTCTAAATGCAAAATTACTATGAGAAGTATCTTTAGTTGTGATTGGGGTGAACATAATACGTATTACATATGGAAATTCTAAATAGATTTTCTGTGCGATATAATTAAACGATTTATAGAGAAATGAAATATTTATTCCAGACTGCGACAAATGTTTAGTTTTTCTGCATCAAAATGTTTTACCCGTGAAATAATTTCCATTTTGTTACTTTCCTTATATACATAATGTATAAAGAAAGTATTGTTGTTGTTGAAACCCAGACCGTCCGACCTACCAGAAAGGTGTAAGGTAACTGTTTGGACGGTCGGGAAGTGCCGCCCAATTTAGACCGGAACCCAGTGGGGGAGGCATTCACAGGGACCGTACCCTCCTTCCCCTACCACCAACCTCTCGGAAGGACTTTCGGACCCACATGTTTAACGTGATCGTACTCCGCATGAACACGGCGGCAGTTTTTGGCAGTGGCTGGAGTCGAACCCGGGCCTACCGAGTGCAACTCCAGCGCGCTAACCAATGGGCTACCGCGCCCAAGGAAAGTATTGTGACGGGGTCGAAAATTAGAATTCGAGTTTTCGACGGGAGAGCACGTTTCAAGCATGCCTGATTACGAATTAAAAAATTTTGAAGTGATGTCTATGTGTGTGTGTGTGAGTGTGGAGACGATAACTGACGAACGAATGGACCGATTCGAACGAAATTTGGTACAAAAATCACAATCCGTAAGCACTGCAAGCTTATTGTTTTTATACCCAATCGAATGTTCAGAATCCCTAAATTTTCGAGTGAAATTTTGAAAAAATCGTCAAAAAATAAAAACCACTAATAAATTTAAGCAAATAGACTTTTCTTATGTAATTTTTCCTTAGAAAACGATTGAGATAAATTTTAGAACGCTAACATGAACCGTTTTCGAGATATTGCACATTTTTCAAAAAAATTCTCAAAAGGTCATACAAAATAAAAAAAAAATATTTGCTATTGAGAAAAATGTTCACTTTTCATATTTAATACCATGCGATAAATTTGGTGATATCATTCTCGTAGATATAGTTCGTTCTATTTATGAAAAAAGGTACTTTGAGTAATACTTTTGTATTTGAACACCAATAGTCATTTATCTGCTGTAAGAATAACTTATTTCTCCGTCCATAACGCTTGGCAAGATTTGGGCGACAAATTTGGTGGAATGTCGCCAACTTATCGACTTTTTTAAATGTTGCTAAATTAGCGAGAAACTCGCCAAATGGATAAAAATGGCGGTAAATCAATGACGACTCATTGATGACGACGACATGGAAATTGAGGTTTTATTGACGAAAATTCAATATCTTGGAAAGAGTATAAATAACTACTATAAAAATAATATAATTTTTTTACTGTAAAATTAGTAAATTCAGTGCATTATATAAGGAAAGTCATGTGCTGCCCACATCAGATTTTTTTAATAGCAAACTTACTACAATCGATAATTAATTAGTTGGCTATTAAATAAAACAGTAGTTGTGCAACTGATCCAAATAAAGAAACGTTTACATGTCCACCCTCTATATATCAAGTGTGGCCACTTGTTGTTCTATAAATATCTACTTTTATATTAAAATATATCCATGATCTACTTTATCAAAATATGAGACGGAATATAATTTTTCTATACAGAGCAAAATTCCAGACGCTAAATTGACTGGCAGGAATAATGTAGCCGAGTTGTGAAATCTTTCAAATTAAAATTTTGAAGTATAAAATTTAGGCCCAATATTTGTAAATCGTAATACGAAAAATAATATAAGTTTTCAGAATTTGAATATTAATTTAATCAAATTGGAATGCAGGAAAACAAAGAAATCAAAGTAACACATTTCAATCACAAAAAAAATATTTGATATACCCACAAGAACATGTTTAAGTCACAGGTACATGAATGAGATTTCTCATATGATCTTCTCCAAAGTTTTGAAAAATTAACTTGTATTTCTATTGATTTGTGTTCTATGATTGAATGCATGCTGTTTCGTCACGTTCTTCTAGCAACCATATGCACATTCATATAAAGAGACAAAAATTATGTCGAACTGGTGAAATTACGCCACGCAATATTAGTACAGACAAATGAAATAAAAAAAATCTGATGTGGGCACCGCATGACATTCCTTATATAATGAAATGAATTTAATACTTTTCCAGTAAAAAAATCTGATGTGGGCAGCACATGACTTTGCTTATATAATGCAATAAATTTACAACTTTTACAGTAAAAAAAATAGATTATTTTTATGTAGTTATTTATATTCTTTCCAAAATATTGAATTATCGTCAATGAGTCGTCATTTTCCATGTCGTCATCATCAATGAGTCGTCATTGATTTAGCGTCATTGTTATCCATTTGGCGAGTTTTTCGTTAATTTACAAACATTTCAAAAAGTCGCCAAGTTAGCGACATTCCAACAAATGTGTTGCAAAAATCTCGCCAAGTGTTAAGGACGAAAAAATAAGTTATTCTTATAGCAAATAAATGACTATTGGCGTTCAAATACAAAAGTATTACTTAAAGTATATTTTTTCATGAATGAAAAGAGCTAATCCACGAGAATGATGTCACCGAATCTATCGCATGGTATTACATATGAAAAGTGAACATGTTTCTCAATAGGACATATTTTTTTTTTATTTTATAGGACTTTTTGATATTTTTTTTTAAAAATGTGCAATATCTCGAGAACGGTTCATGTTAGCGTTCAAAAATTTATGTCTTTCGTTTTGTAATGCAAAATTACATAAGAAATGTCTATTTACATAACTTTATTAGCAGTTTTGATTTTTTGACGATTTTTTCAAAATTTCACTCGAAAATTTAGGGGTTCTGAACATTCGATTGCGTATAAAAACAATAGGCTTCCAGCGTTTACGAATTGTGACTTTAGTACCAAATTTCGTTCGAATCGATCCATTTGTTCGTCAGTTATCGTCACCACAGACTCATTGACACACACACACACACACACACACACACACACACACACACGCACGCACACACACACACACACACACACACACACACTTTCACACACACACACACACACACTTTCACACACACACACACACACACACACACACATACTTTCACATACACACACACACAGACATCACTTCAAAAATGTTCGATTCGTGATCAGGGATGCTTGAAACGTGCTCTCCCGTTGAAAACTCGAATTCGAATTTTCGACCCCGTCACAATACTTTCCTTATACATTATGTATACAAGGAAAGTAAAAATATAAAAAATTATGTAGGGCTGTGAGGCTGAATATTGGACTCTTTTTTAACTCTTGTGCAACACTTGTTGGTCACTTGCCCCTAGGCCAATATATTTTTGCATACTATTTCTACAAATTGTGGTGAGTATGTGCATTTAAAATATGGTCATTTTTCTCTAATATAGTTCATTCTCATTATTGAAATTTTGTTTCTTCCAATTTGCGCGCGACTTTACGTTAGTTTGCAAAATTCCATCTATTTACCTATTGTAGTTTTTTCAGCAAAATGGACCTCAAAGTTCATCTAAATGTTGAATTTAATGAAAATAGAAGACGAACTTTTCTTCGGTCGTTCATAAAGATATAATATAAGAAAATATTAGCCCATTGTTTAAACTTTTGTATTTCAATAGTTTTTAAATAAGGTAAGTGACCCAAATATGGGCACACCTAAGCATTTTAATTATTACAATGTTTGTTTTAGCAAATAAGAATTTGAAAATTGGTGGATGTATTCTCCTTGCTGGGGGTAAAAGGGAAAAAATGATAATTGAGCTAAAAACATCAGCTAGGTGCTAATAATGGACAGTGTACATGTTGGGAACCTATGTTCATATTTGGAACCTTTGCACCTAATATGGGCACCCTTAAAAATTATGCTAGAAAAACCTTAAATCAGCGTAAAACTTTAATCAGAGTCGGCGCAAGATGGACATACAAAAATATAAAATTTGTCCTTACTTGTAAGGCCACAAAATTCTTCATGTACCCAAACACGGCACGTATTACACTGTATCATGTCTGTTTGTTTTTCTTGACGACACAGTACACAATAGCAGGACTCTTTTGAGCTGGATACACCACTGCAGGACGGCTGAGCTGCAACAGTTGATATTGCATTTGCCTTGGGTTTAGGCTTGGGTGCTGCCTTCGGCTTAGCTGCTCGTTTGGACTTGCCAGCTGCTTTATGCTTGGGTACCTTTTTATCTGGAAAAAGCAATTTCAACAGTCATACAGCTCGATAATTCAAAGCCTTTTTTTTTTAGATCGTTTTAAAATATCGGAGATAGATAATTGATGAATATCTGTGTCTTTTTTACAGCTGTGCCCATATTACGTGTAGTGCCCATATTTGGGTCATTTGCCTTACTTTGAAATAATTAATTATTACAGACATTTATGTACGTTCAGAATTCTGAATTCAAATAAATTGAAAAATCGAAACATTGTAATATTTATTAGTAATCATAATACTTACTTTATAGACTTTAAAGGGAATATGCGGATTATTAATGAAGATCGTCCGTGCAAACACGATCGACGTCATGGGCACATCTGTTCTATTTATAATAATAATAGGATATGCATGTCTGTCTGTCTGTTTGCGTCGCCTGTAGGGGAAAATATAAGCAACTTACAGTTATTAAATTAGATACAGAAATACCACGACTCTAGAGAGAAAATGCGTCGTTGTAGTTTTTAATGAAAATTAGTTTTTTAATTATTTACTGATGCGGCATTTAGAGTGATTTCTGCACAAACTAGTTCCTTAGCTATCGAAAATATTATTGCCGAGTTTCCACCTTCCAACCCCTGAAATATTAAAAAAAAAAATGCTTTCGAAGATGTTTTTAACGAAATCGGTACTATCAATTGAAGAATGTTTGTGATTTTTTTAAATATATAAAAGTAATGTTTTTATATAAAAGTTTAATTATCATGTTTTGAAGGCGCAATCTATATAAAAATTTCGATATAAAAATAATTGCTACACAATCCAATTTTTAAAATGCAACAAGAGATAAATTGAATATTGACACTTCTTGAAAATTTATGTTTTTAAGATTCAAACGTTCATTAATTATGAATTTTTATGTGAAATTTCTTATAAATTTTCAAAAGATCTCGTCTCTCGTCTATGAGTTCATTCGAGCTGAATTTATAGACATATAAACTTTTACGTCTTTGGCTGCAAAAATGAAAGGAAAGGGCAGTTTTATATTAGATTTTCATTTTATTCCAGAGCGGGAAACAAGTTTTAGGATGTTCTAGGAAATTGTGACGTTACAATATAATATTATTATTTTCTCTTAACAGACGTTCTTTTCTTTTCAAAAATTTGCTGTACCTGTGAGCTTCGGTGGTGTGCTAAATTGCCTATTTATGTTTGTTTGGAGTGTAAAATACTTTGATCTATGCCTTATTATTTTTTCTGGATGTCAGATATTCTGAAATCAACGTAAAATTACGATATATGAAAATTGTAAAAACATAATTTGACTGATAATTGTATGAAATCGAAGTGGGATCTTATATGGTCGTATTAGTAGACGCAGACTTGTTTAATCGCTTATTTAGAAGGTTTCACGTTTGCATGGCGAAGCATCACTTTGATGGCGAAGCATCACTTTGATGGCGAAGCATCACTTGCTGCTTATGAAATGAGTTAATTCGGAAAGTTTTCTTAAACGTTGTCCAATTGGCGGAAATATCGCCAAAATAATAATAATAAAGATCAATCATGCATAAAGCATTGATTATGAAACACTTTCCAACTTCAATGCAATTTTATTTAAAATCTCTAAAATGCGATAAATTCCTCGGTAATATTTTAAAAATAATCATAATACTACTATAATTTATTATATTTGAAAACTTCATCGAAATCAAATGAGATATATTCAAATGACGTCATCGAAATATAACACGTCTGGCTCTCTCCATAAAAGCAGCATTTCAATCATAAACATTATTTCATTCCTTTCATTCTTCACAATACTATAAAAATTTATTTTATTTAAAAACTCTAGACCATGGAGGTACAAGTAATTAAACTCTATGCTTAAAACTTCATCCAAAAATCGTTCTTCTCTTTGTAAATAAATGAATATTTCATTCATATCAACTATATTGCAGACTGAATGCGCTAAATAATTTTGCGTTAAAGAAATGCAGCAATTCTTATACAATTCATTCTACTCTTCCCGGCCGTCCAAATAGTTACCTTACACTTTCTGGTAGGTCGGACGGTCTGGCTATTAACAACAACAACCCATTCTACATATTTTACTGTTTACATTTTCCATAAGTGAAAACTAGACTTCGTTGTAGAAATAATCAAATTATGGAAGATCATTTAAACTCAAATATATTGTAATTGCGTTATTTCAGTATGTAGATGCACAGAATTTAAGCAAAAATAAAGCGGTTTTAGGAAGGATACAACACCAAATATGAATTAAAAAGAACTTTAAAAATCACGATTTTGACTCAAGATGGATGCCATATTTTATTTTGAAGTATGTCACGTGATCTCTTCATATAATGGTCATGTGATCGCTTGATATAAAAGGTGTAATTATTGTTTTAATACAGACAGACAGACAGATAGACAGATAGAATGAACAAAATCATAAACACTTTTCAACTTTATTGTAAAGTGTTAAAAACGACGCTGAATCAGTGAAAACTCATATTATGTGTGAATGAAAGTAATCTTCGTAGCGGCACATGTATCAACGTAGTTGGAGACTACGTATTTCGCAAAACTAAACGTATGAATTCACTTAATCCGTGTTTTAAATCCAAGGAAAAACCGGATGATATATTTAATATTTATTGGAGTAATGAATGTTTAATTATCATATATGTATTGAATTTACTTAGTAAATATCTTTCTTATAAAATATTAATTTTACAATCTCCAATATTCGTAATTAAATTACACTTTTAGATCTATACAATGAATTCTTTATCGTAAAATTCAACAAAATCCAGTCTCAATATGAACTATTCCACATAGAAACGGCATATTTATTAATTATAGCTTCGTAACTTTTACCAGCAAAAACCCCATAACGCAGTGCTCTAAAACTATTTCCAGTAAAAATTGAACAACTTAAGAACTTCGATAAAGTTTAATTAAAAGCTGAAAGCTATCTAGGAGCAGCTTCGTCAAGTTACATTATCCACCGGACATTAAAAATTAAAATGGATGTGCCATTTAACGCTTGTTAAAATAAGATTATCGATCTTAATCAGATTAAATTACTGCAGCGGAAGATATAAAATTAAAGCAGAAACTAATTACCGATAATGAAAAACGTTTTGAATTTTATAATTATGCATAATGAAGAACTTTAATTTATTTTTGCTGAATTAGAAGCTTAAGAATATTAATTTTGTGCAAATTGAAATGTAGATTGAGGCGCCAGAATTTTAGTCAGAATATATTTAGATATTTATGTACTGATAACATCAATTTTTGATGGGTAATTAATTTGTAATGGAAGTGCAAATGATGCATCCCCTCCACACACACACACAATGATTTTAGTTTTTTCTAATTCATTGCGTAAAATGCCGGATCTTGCAATTTATTTTTTTCAAATTTTACGAGAAAAAAATTGAAAATCCGCGTCATGGGTCCAAATGCTTATAACTATAGCATGTTACAATTAGTTTTAAAGGGCTTGAAAAAATATTATGATTGATACCTGTCGTACGGCGTGCACGACATATTGCAATTTCAATTACGGATGCCAAACCTAGCTAATGAGCTATTTAAAGGAGGGAACCAATGGCAATGCAAACAGAAAAAAACAGCGTGCATCCCCTCCATCACAACAGTGAATCAAAGACGTAGTATAACACTACAAGGTAAAAAGAAAAGTGTTTTTCGAGAATGTTCTAGAAGTTTCCACGAGATTCAATTTCGACAGCGTCCTAGACGCACCTAATGTTTTTTAGTAGTATTCAAAAAATATCTCCTGCGATCGCGCAAAGATACGCGGATCGGCAAAAATTGTGATGTGTGAACGAAATATGAGCACAGTGAAATATTGGCGTATTAAAATATTATACGCAGGCTTCCAGCATAGTGTTGGCTTCATCTACTATCGAGGTGCAAACAAACATAAGGTATGGATATGTTTCATCTGTTATAATGATTATGGAAGGCACGCAATTCATAGTAACTATCGCATAAGTAACAATAAGGTCGTACGAACCTATCGCAATAACGAGCTCGTGTAGTTAACTAAATGAACTACTTAGATTTTCGGTAGTTAATAGTAATTAATGTGTTCTAAATATATGTGTCTTTTTAAATTATGTGTTGTAAATGTATGTGTTAATTAAATGTTGTTGAAAATATATGTGTCCAGAAGGATTTAGGAATAAATTTAATAATCAAGATCTCTCTACATGTATATATATGAAAGTAAATATTAAAGCAATTGATTAAATTTAGATAAGTGTATTTATTGATATTTTGTGTGTTGGTCTCTCCGGTTTGAGAACCAGGAGCTTACATGCTCCACCCTTAGTGTCGGCATCATAAGTAAGTCCTATAGTAATAATTTTGATAAGGACAATTTTACCTTATAACAATACCATACTTGATAATGTACCTTCCCACCGGGATGGGTGCACTCATGATCAACAGGATCTAGTCCGCAAGAGTGCCTACTGAAATATCTAGACGTTCTCTGATGAATTGGTAAGCATCTGCCGTCGGTATTCTATTGTTTCCAATAATCTAACTTTCACTGAATCATCACGCCCCGCGTTTATATAGGTATTCATGTTCAGGCACTATACTGGCATATGCAATTTAATGTCTGTTTTGTATACACACCTCTTCAGTTTTACAGCCAGTTACTGTAACAGTTATTTGTGTTGTCAATAAATAGCTTGGATTGAAATGCTAGCCTGTGTGTTTTCCCTTGGCCGTATGGCAACTTTGAATTAATGGTGTTATTACACGAGTAATTTTTATTGCCGAACTTTGGCAATTCGGCCCGTCAATCATGCTTTAGGCTCCTCCTCTTTAACAGGTCACTTCTCTCTAATCTCGCCGATTCCATTTCAGAAATCATTCTTTGGTGTGTTCTCCGTATAATTTGAATCTTTTATATCCTAAAGATGTCTATAATTTGTTAAAAGTTCTATTATTATTTTTCCATCTCCAGACTTTAGAAATTCCTCCCGTCAATGATACTTTAGGCCCCGCCTTTCTAAAACGCCCCTCCTTTCTAATACCGTCGAGTTCATTCCAAGAAGTATTATTTAGCGGTTTTATTTCGTATAATTTAGATCTTTTATATGCTACAGGTGTCTGTAATTTGGTAAAAGTGCTATTATTATTTTTACATCTCCAGACTTTAGAAATTCCGCACTGCAGTGATACTGTAAGCCCCTCCCTTCTAAGAGGGCCTCCCTGTTTAGTGCCGCCGATTTCAGGAAGCATTCTTTAGTTTGTTTTTTCGTATAATTTGGATATTTTATATCCCACAGGTGTCTGTAATTTGGTAGCAGTTCTATTATTTTTTCCATCTCCAGATTCTAACGTAATTGAGCTGCTTCGACGTGTTTGCATTACAGGTCGCCATCGCCATCTTGAATGCAAATGAGAAGAGGAAAGACGGAGCGTAGAAACGTCCAATTTTATCGTCGTCTGATTGGGTCGCCGCTCAGAAATTGAGCAATTTTTATTGCCGAGTGCAAACGAATTGCGGCAATTCGGCGGCAAGATTTCTTCCAATTGAAATGTACGGCGTTGCTGAAAAATTGCTGGAAGGAATTGCTCCATGTAGTAACACCGTAAGACTAACGTTTGTAGTTGTGTCATTTTTAGATAACAAATTTTTACGAAGCTAGGTAGATACTCCATAATAACTCCCCCCACACGCACAATATAATTACCTGATTGAGGGGTTCTCTGACGTCACTGATTCTCCTGCACGTCATCGATCATGTGACGCTCCTCACATGCATGCTTTCTTTTCATAATATTAGGTCGGTTAAATATAGTTCAAAAATCATTGTTTCGCATCTTAGTACATCTTTCGTCTCTGGTCATATGTAATTCGCTACGGCTTCAGCTTAGTATAGCTCGTGTAATCGCTTGGAAGGGAATTTTATAGTGTTATATTTTAAGGCAGAATGAAATATATTTAGGTCAACACGATAAAGTCTGATTCTAATGGATTGACCTTTCTACATTTCTATGTTCACCTGAGTCGTACGAACATACATACGGTTTAACATTTACTGAAAATATTCAATTTGTGTTTAGGTGTCTTCAAAGGTTTACAAGAGATCGTGTTTTTTCGTAACAAATTCTTAATAGAAAGTGTTTATAGTAAAGTTTTGTGTTTTCACTATACAAGATATGTATGAGAAAATCAGAATAACAAATAAAATTTAAAAACGTGGTTTTCAAAGCACCCCCTCCCCCTTTATTATTAGAATGTGACTTAAATGTATGAACATCGTAGAATTGTGCTAAATATTACTCACTAAAATATAAGTTATGTAATTAAGAAGTAATATTATTATTATTTTGTACTTACTTCTGTATCATGGTGATCCCAACACGGTTTTCGCTGGTAACGTTCAATATAAAAAATTAAAATGTACTACAAAGAAACAGCTATATCCCAAAATTGAGCTTTCTAACTGCTTCGAGCGTTAAGTTAATGTTCAAAATCGACTGCATTTCTATGCTGCGCAAGTCCGGTAATGTCAAAATCGAAAAAAATAAAACATACCTCAAAAGACAACGACATGCTAAATTTCAACTCCTGCGGACTCCTGTTTTTCGGTCATTTTCAAAACACGAGTACATGACTATGACTGGCTAGAACGGGCTACTTTGTTTGCTTTCAAAATCCAAAGATTGAAAATGTAAAAACGACAAGGACGTACCAAATATAATGCTACTATGATCAATGGACCTGATTAGTTAGACCCTCAAAAAATTGAATGATACTGATAAACAAACAATAGGTCAACTTTTTAATAAACTGGAGAGTGAAATACCTCTACTTTCTCATGCCAGATTTTTTTTTAATTTTTCAAATTTAAAATCTTTACTATGGGTCCAAATTATCACAACTGTAACGTGTAACCCTTAACTTTAAAAGGTTGGACAAAATATTTTGATTGATACCATACATGACAACGCACCTCCCATTGGGGTAACTTGTCTTCCAATTGAAGGACTAATGGCGTCACAACAAAAAAAATTGTATCGCGGCTAATTTTCCCAACAATGATTGAAACTACTAAGCTTCGCAATCATTGAACATTACATAAACATTTTTACGTTTGATTATGTCAAATTCTGTCCTGCCATGCTAAAAAAATATAAAACTTCGAATAAATTTCGAACTTTTTCACTCGAATTTAAACAAAAATGCTATCCACTTCTAGATGTTTTATAACAAAGCCGGATATAAGATTTCATGAAAGTTAATTATTATTTGTGGCTGCTATATTGTACTCTAAAAATTGACCATAAGCATCAGACAGACGGACATCACTCCAAAAATAGTCAAAACGTGTTCACAAGGTCATAAAACATATAAACATATATTGTCTTCGAGATGTCGAAATTGAAAATTTTCTTGAAAACAATACTTTCTGAATACCACGTATGAGAATGTAAAAATGTGCAAATATAATATCAGTATACATTAAAAAGTGAATCTTTGTTTTTGAACACACCTTAAAAATTCCCACATTCCCATTTTCTGTAAATTGTGAGATAAAATCGTAAGAATCTAAAATAAAGATATAAAATTCATCCTAAAGTTTTTACCACTGCAAAGGCTGTTTTATTTAATACTACGTTCTTTTGAAAAGCATTTAAATAAAACCCTATAAAATATTCATGAAGATAAATGTTTAGCGTTATAAGCATTTGCAAAACATTTTACTCACGAATAATACGTATAAAAACTATGAGAAACAAACATTTATTCTTAATGAAAACTACAGAGATTAATTACACTCGATACATCCGTAACAACTGAAAAAATAACATAGAAAAAAGTAAAGATTGTACAGTAGCAGATAAAAACTAAGTTACAGTTGTTAGCTGGGTTGATTAGGGCAAATCCTCGTGGAGAATAGAAAAATGTATTTTGAGCGTTACACATTTTACGTTGATGAGCAAAAAATAATAATTTTACTAAAGTGATATAGTAAGTAACATTTGCTGAGCGATATAGAAATAAATGTATCTGTTTCATAGCAATTAGAAAAAACTAGTAAATAATATAAATTACGTTTACTATTATGCATAAATAATACACATTTTTCTTTGGTGTACTAGTTATTGTGAGGAGATAGAATTATTTTGCATATAGTTGTGGAATAATCCTGGTGGAGAATAGAAAAATATATTTTGAAAGATACACGTTTTACGTTGATGAGCAAAAAGTAATAATTTTACTAATGTAATATAGTAAGTAACAATTGCTGAGCGATAAAGATAGAAATACATATATCTATTTTATAGCAATAGAATATACTTGTTATTAATATAAGTCATATTTACTATTATGCATAAACAATACACATTTATCTTTGATGTGCTAGTTATTGAGAGGGGATAGAATTATTTTGCATATAGTTTTGATGTGAATAACAATTATTGTTGAAATATCTGGCTGAAATCGGAATATTACGATAAATGTAAATATTTCAGACGCTTGTATCTCCGAAACCATATGATGAAAATGTAGATAATTTCTGCTTGTTTTGTTAAAAATAGGTTACCATTTATGAATAGACAAAAATATTTTCAATATTTTAATATTTTGAACTATTTTTTTTTAACAAAATTGTCCGAACGAGTACTAAACAATGAAAGATAGATCTAAATCGTATGCAGAACGAAAATAATCAATAGGAACACCATAATCATACGAATCAAAACGAACAGATCCATATATAGTTTTTACAGAGTTATTATAGTTTTTTAGTAATCGTCTTGTCAAGTAGATGAAAATTGAAAACGTTCTATATTTAAAGATTTTAACGCTTATATATCAAAAAACTAAAAGAGTTAGCGTGGTGTAAATTATTAATACTCTTGCGTTTTGTTACTGTGTAGTAAATTTAAATATTACTTGTTGTTGTGCTAACAATAGTGTAATGTATGTTGTTAACTGAAAGAAAATCACTTTACTATACACCGCGAACCTCATGTACCGTGATTTATTTACCGTGATCATAAATTATTGTCCGCCCACATTAGGAATTTCGGCGCCTTTTTGTCTGAGTGTTGTGCTACTTTGCCGGTTTTTTATTTATAAACAAACTGTAAACCTTTTTTAGGCCCTGCATCACAGTTATCTATAAATAGTAAGGGAGTGTTTTGTAGCACGTTGAAAACCTTATATGGATATATAATTGGATTTCGGATTTGATTCTGAAGTTTTGAAATATAGTGGTTATAAATTGCGTCGGATCGTGTAAAATCTACTACCTGTGGTTAAACTTGCACAGTCTTGATATTCGCTCATAACACAGCCAAATCAAATTGTTTCAGCTGTGCATATTACTTCAGCGACCATCTTATCTATTGTAAATGAAACAAATGAGACTGAAAATAACGAGTAAACTTTGCATGTTTGACCCAGATCGTCCGACTAAACAGAAGGTTTAAGGTATCTGCGTGGGATGCCGGGACACTGTCACTCAATTTAGACCGGAGCACAGTGGAGACAGCATCCACAGGGACCGTACCTTTCTATCTCTACCACCAACCTGTCAAAAGGACTTACTGACTCACATATTTAATATGTACGTACCTTGCATGAATACGGGAGTAATTTGGGTAGAGTCGGGAATCGAACTCGGGTCGCCCGAGTGCAATCCCTGTTCCTTAACCACAAACCGTCCGTCCAACTGAAAGATGCAAGGTATATGTTTCGACAGTCGGAACCATGACACATAATTTAGACCAGAGCACAGTGGGAGCAGCATCCACAGGGACCGTATCCTTCTATCTCTACCATCAACAATTCAAACGGACTTACTAACTCACATATTTAATGTGCCCGTATTTCGCATGAACATGGGGGCAATTTGGGGAGAGCCGGGAATCAAACTCGGGTTGTCCGAGTGCAGTACCCGTTCCTTAACCACTAACCATCCGACCAACTAATAGATATACGTTATATGTTTCGACAGTCGGAACCGTGACACACAATTTAGACCGGTGCACAGTGGGGGCAACATCCACAGAGCCCGTACTCTTCTATCTCGACCACCAACCTCTCTAAAGGACTTACTGGCTCACATAATGTGCCCGTACTTCGCATGAACACGGGGGCCATTTGGGTAGAGCCGGGAATCGAATTCGGATAGCCCAATTGAAATCACTGTACCTTCCTCAATAACCGTCCGACCAACTAAACAATGTAAAGTATATGCTACGACAGTCGGGACCATTACACCCAATTTTAACCGGAGCACAGTGGGAGCAGCATTCACAGGGACCGTACCCTTCTATCTTTACCACCAACCACTCAAACGGACTTACTGACTCAGATATATAATGTGCCCGTACTTCGCATGAACATGGGGGCAATTTTGGTAGAGCCGGGAATCCAACTCGGGTCGTCCGAGTGCAGTACCCGTTCCTTAACCACTAACCATCCGACCAACTAATAGATATAAGTTATATATTTCGACAGTCGGAACCATGACACACAATTTAGACCGGTGCACAGTGGGGTCAACATCCACAGAGCCCGTACTCTTCGATCTCGAACACCAACCTCTCTAAAGGACTTACTGGCTCACATAATGTGTCTGTACTTCGCATGAACACGGGGGCCATTTGGGTAGAGCCGGGAATCGAATTCGGGTAGCCCAATTGAAATCACTGTACCTTCCTCAATAACCGTCCGACCAACTAAACAATGTAAAGTATATGCTACGACAGTCGGGACCATTACACCCAATTTTAACCGGAGCACAGTGGGAGCAGCATTCACAGGGACCGTACCCTTCTATCTTTACCACCAACCACTCAAACGGACTTACTGACTCAGATATATAATGTGCCCGTACTTTGCATGAACACGGGGGCAATTTTGGTAGAGCCGGGAATCCAACTCGGGTCGTCCGAGTGCAGTACCCGTTCCTTAACCACTAACCATCCGACCAACTAATAGATATAAGTTATATATTTCGACAGTCGGAACCATGACATACAATTTAGACCGGTGCACAGTGGGGGCAACATCCACAGAGACCGTAACCTTCTATCTCGACCACTAACCTCTCTAAAGGACTTACTGGCTCACATAATGTGCCCGTACTTCGCATGAACACGGGGGCCATTTGAGTAGAGCCGGGAATCGAATTCGGGTAGCCTAAGTGAAATCACTGTACCTTAATCAATAACCGTCCGACCAATTAAAAGATGTAAAGTATATTCTTCGACAGTATGGACCATTACACCCAATTTAAACAGGAGCACAGTGGAAGCAGCATCCACAAGGACCGTATCCTTCTATCTTTACCATCAACCATTCAAACGGACTTACTGACTCAGATATTTAATGTGCTCGCACTTCGCATGAACACTGGAGCAATTTTGGTAGAGCCGGGAATCAAACTCGGGTTGTCCGAGTGCAGTACCCGTTCCTTAATCACTAACCATCCCACCAACTAATAGATATAAGTTATATGTTTCGACAGTCGGAACCATGACACACAATTTAGACAGGTGCACAGTGGGGGCAACATCCACAGAGCCCGTACTCTTCTATCTCGACCACCAACCTCTCAAACGGACTTACTGGCTCACATAATGTGTCCGTACTTCGCATGAACACGGGGGCAATTTGGATAGAGCCGGGAATCGAATTCATGTCGCCCAAATGAAATCGCTGTACCTTACTGTACGTGAACATGGGGGCAATTTGGTAAAGCTAGTCATCGAACTCGGGTAGATCAAGTGCAATCTCCGTACTTTAACCACTTATTCATAAAACTTTATGCCTAAAATACACTACTAAATTCAGTAAATAGAACATATTACTCTCTCAAGGACAAATGCTTAGTACAGCTGGGATTGAAAGCATGCATACATATGGTGGCTACAATTGTTTTAAAGGCGCTATAAGCAAGATCCCGTGACAATATCAGAAATATCGAGTGGTATAAAATATTACTAAATAATGCATAAATTACGGATGAAAAAACATAATCGTAGTTTTGATGTAAAAGTGAAAATTATATATAGAAAAATATTTCAAAATGAGGAATAAGTTATATATATATATATATATATATATATATATATATATATATATATATATATATATATATATATATATATATATATATATATATATATATATATATATATATATATATATATATATATATATATATATATATATATATATATATATATATATATATATATATATATATATATATATATATATATATATATATATATATATATATATATATATATATATATATATATATATATATATATATATATATATATATATATATATATATATATATATATATATATATATATATATATATATATATATATATATATATATATATATATATATATATATATATATATATATATATATATATATATATATATATATATATATATATATATATATATATATATATATATATATATATATATATATATATATATATATACAACAAAAAAAACGAGAAATGCCATATTTCTGATTTAGTGTGCGTAATAAAATGTATTTTCTGCTACATGATGTATTAGGCAAATATTGAATCATGTTGCACATTTTATTTTAAGGGGATATATTTCTCATTATTAATTTAAAACACAAAGAAAATTTCCAAATAAGAGTATTTCTGGACTTTTTCATCAATCACTAAATTTGGCCATACTGTCAACGGAAAAATTTATTCATGAATATATTTACACTAAACACTAAATGTCGTTTATGTTGTCCATTATTAAATCCACATAATAAACATTTTATTACAATTACTGATAATATATTGGAATATTTTGCTCTTACAAATAATGTATTCGAATATTTTGCTGTTACAGACAATGTATTGGAATACGTTGCTGTTGCGGATAACATTTTGGAATATTTTGCTGTTATAGATACTATATTGAAATAATTTGCTGTTACAGGTAATTTATTGAAATATTTTGCTGTTTCATATAGTATACTGGAATATGATGTTACATATAATATTTTGGAATATTATGCTATTACAGATAATATATTGGAATATTTTGCTGTTATAGATAATATGTTGAAATATTCTGCTGTCATGTCTTTCATATTTACATAGTTACATATCTATCCATTTGAAAATAAAAGTGTTGAGGAAACACAGATAAAATTGATACTAATGTTACAGAAACTTTAGGGTACATCAAACACATTTGCTTCGAGCCAATCAAACTAATATCCCAATTTTCCCTTTATGAATTGCGTTGCAGAATACAATGATCTTGCATGTTCGGAAACGTGTAATATATCTCCAAGTACTTTTATTTCTGCAGAAACTGTACAAGAGACAATAATACTGCATGAGTGAAGATGATCACCCCTGCAGCTGAGCCCAAGACTACTTTTATAGAATGCAATATATGGTTCGGAAAATTCCTTCGTTTAATATAACCTGTAGAAAAAGTAGTTGTTTTCCGTAATGGTAATTTAATTGTTAAACGTACTTTACCCCTCTTTTATCACTTGCATTATTAATAAACGCATTCCTTTTGAACTAAACGGCAGGTTCAATCTTTTATATTATTCCGATATAGACATTTCATTGAAAGAATTTATACATTGTATTGGGGAAGGAATTTTATCTGTAAAACAAGTTTAAGAGGACAAAAATATTTCATTTTGAGCTATTAATATTTATCTGTTAAATAACGAATATGTGAAACCAATTAAACGATGCGCAATTTTTTGTACTGCTAAAAATTAGATTCATTTTATTTAACAGTATAAAAACACGCATTAAGTGCTTACTTTGCATGTTAAGTTTTTGAATTTTAAAGAGAAATTCAGTGTTAACAGTTTCCTTATTATTAACCATTATTAACTAGCAATTAGCTCTATAACTAGTAGTGGTCACTAAATATCCCGCTATTCACTTAGTAAAAGTTTTGAACAACAAAACCCGTTTCAAACATTGACATAAAAGTGGAATGGCATACAGTTTTGAAAGGAAATGTAGTCGAAAACCCAGACCACCTGACTGAACCAAAGGCAGCAGTTTAGGTGATGGGGATCGAAGAGGCAATGTAGTGTAAGTCTTTTGAAAACCCCTTTGTATGGTTGCGCCTTGTAATGACAGACTTACGGGATGTTGGATATATTTAATATTGGTATAATGGGTAGCATCAATGATAATAAATGTGAAATGGAAGTCTAAGCACTAAAATCAAACTTGCTGACAATAATGCACGCAGACTGGCTGACGAAAGGAATGGACACTAACTTCAAATGTATTTATTTGGGTGCAATAATTAGCACCACGCTTCTTCGAAAAGCACCTGATACTTGTGGGGTCAAATTCCCGGGCCGTTAACCCCAGTGATCTCCATCCAGTGATCAAATATTAATTCATTATTTTGAAATTTTATATTTTATCCCTGGTTTTGAAGTTATTTCGATCGAATGATACCAAAATCAAGATCCTAGCTAAGTTGAAGTGCTCGATAATTTTAATGCATTACACCCTAACTCACGCACTAAGGCAGCTATATTATAAAGACTTACAGAAATATATATCAGTATACTGTTATGCCGCCCACGAGATTATTTTTATGAGAGGGTATTGTGAGGGTTTTGTGTTTGTCTTTTCACGTAGTTTAACGCTAAAAAGGACATATGTCATATACAATTTTAAATTTCTATGAAAACATTTAGTTTGAAATATATTCAACATGTCTTCATCACCTTCCTTATATTCCAGAATGTTAAACCATACAGCAAGACATATTTTACTGTGGCAGATAAACTTAGAATAGTTTCATTCTCAGTGTAGCGTTTGAAACTTTTAATATACCAGATTTTTGGTTGAAAGGTTTTTAAAATAATAAAATTACATCCTCGAAAGTATTTAGAATATACAATTCTTTTTTGCATAATAATAAAGTAAAACTGGAAAAATTATTTTTATCTCGCTGTAATTGTCTTCGATGTCTGTCTCTTGGTAATATGACGAACATCCAAATAATTATCAGCGTCATTCCATGTTACCTGAAAGATATTCGGTGTGTAACCCCACAGTCCATTGTACGAAATTTTAGATGATGCTGGTCATTGATCTTGATCTGGTAGACTGTAGTGTTCATAAAACCCAACGGAAAAAGTATATATCCGTGCTAAATTTGTTAGTGATCTTAACGATCTAAAGGTCAATAACTGAGGTGTGCGCTTGAGCCGATATCAGGTGGCGCATGCAAAATATGAGCATGAAGGATTTTTGATATTTTCCTTCAGCGATGGTGCAAACTAGAAGTTTATATAATAAATATTTTCCGTGATACACTTTTAAAGTTTTTTCATCTGGACATTCTGTAATGTTCGGAAGACATCCTGTAAGTTTTTCATTCCTGGCACGATGCCTTGTTTGGTTTTTCCTACATAACTAATCATTTCTCATTTGTCCCGAAGAAACCAAAATCATTTTTAAATAAATAATTATTTGACAAGTGCATTTTTAACTCGTCAATATTTGATTTCTTTGACTCTGAACTACAGTTTAAAGCATTCTACGAATCACTATGAGTATGTATGCAACCACGTTAACTATATTCGTAAGTGAAATTCAAATCCTAATTCTGCGAAAAGGAAGGGCAGAGGGTGAACCATGTGGTCACGAGTGTCTTTTGCTACGCCAGAACAATCCCTTATGGGTAGAATACGAGCATCTGAGACTCCATAAAATCTCATGTATGGAGGTTTCCCTGCTAGAATATATTTGTCTTTCTCAGTTAAAACAACTGACTTTCCCCAACTTTTAATATTCTGTAAATAAACTTCAGTATCAATTTTGCAATACAGAGTTACAACATATAACATCTATATATAATAACTGTCTAACGTGTTTATGCTTTCCTGATTCTCCGGGAGCTCACAGTAGACCTAGAAGACGGAAACATGGCTCACTTAACATTTTCCTTACGGCGGCACACCAGTTGTACCACTGAAAATATCTTCTTCTAGAACGGCGCTGGCTCAACGGTTTTGCCAGTCTTTTTCACCCCCATTTTTTTTGGAAAGGAGGAGAGGGCCTATTGTGCCCAGTTGAGGGCGTTGAATTCATGCAACCCTTCCTTCAAGTTTCTCCTGACTAAAGGGGGAACGAGTTACGAACAAGAAACAAGGTCATTGAAGATGTTTATTTAGAGGGGTAGAATGTTCAGTTATTTTGCCGTTCTAGAGTTGAAAAAATGGATTCTTGGAGCCGTAACGTAAAGGTTAAATCAAAGACCAGAAAGAACCCTTAACCCAGATTTTCATTTCTTAAATTCGGGGACGAATAAAATGGATAGAGTGGGTTGAAAACTATTTCCAGATCCTCCAGAAGAACAGTCTGTGACCCGTAAATCTGCATATGTGCAAACTTACAGCATAAACACGGGTTAAAATTTAGCGGAACTGGAATTTTGTTTTCCTACTTGAGAGATGTTATAAAAGGGGAAGTCTCTTCTGATCCTGCAGAAGCCCTCCAGTAATCTGGAAGACTGTGCACATTTATAGTATTGGCTATGGGACAGAAACTGACGGAATCTAATTTCGATTAAGACGTTTATTTTAGAGTCTGAAATAAACACATGGCTCTCAATATATGGCTCTTAGGTTCTAAAATTTAGACCCTAAGAGCCATATATTGTTAAACAAAAATAAACTCATTAAAAAATGTTGCAAATTTATTTCTTACGAGTGACAGGCAATTTCCCTCTCTTCGTCGAACTA
This sequence comes from Amaurobius ferox, assembly GCA_951213105.1. NCBI lineage: Eukaryota > Metazoa > Arthropoda > Arachnida > Araneae > Amaurobiidae > Amaurobius > Amaurobius ferox. Next base: position 91,676,288 of record OX578139.1, on the reverse strand, counting down.
AAATACTAGTTATTTGTTATTAAATAACAGTGGTTGAAAATAAGTTTTACATTTTAGGTCATTAATTTATAACTTAAGTTGCATTATTCTATACATGAAAATCCCAATTGAAGAATGTTCAGATATATACGTATAATATGGATACGTGGCGTAAAAAACAAACATTTCCAGACATACGTTATGTAGCTTATTTATCTTATTGTGTACCGCTCAAATGCTCGTATATTTAATGCTTTCATTTTTATTTGGTACTAAGTTACAGTAAACAAAAAGAAAAATGCAGTTACAGATACCTAATCTATTCAACTCTGCGGGGACAATATAATACCGATGTGTTGAGTTTTGTTGCAGCTGAGACCTAAGTTTTTGATTCTGTAGGGAAATTGCAGACATTAACAAGTTAATATAGTATTTAGATAATATATTGTTCTTTGTGTTTGCGAAAGAAAGTATTTATTAAATATTATCTGAATAAATGTCCTTTTTAAGATTATGGAGCTTTAAATTATTTGATTTGTATAAATAACTTTATATGTTAACATAATAAAATTATATAAACAATTCGATAAAAATGTTGGCTAGTATAATATTAAAATTCAAATATTTTGTTAATTAATTTTAATTGATATCCTCGTGCTGTAATACAGGAAAGTATTTTGTTTACAGATAATGAAATTATATATGCATTTGTTAATATACATATATTTGTTATAAACATTTAATTATATATAATTGTCAATTATAATTATCGGGAATATTAGACCAGAGTCAGTTTTTATATCTATATTTGAGACATTTTTCGTCCATTTTTTCCTTAATAAGAAATTGTAATTAAAAATGCGATTAAAATTGGAATTAAAAGTGGTCTCAAAACGTGATATACCACCAAAATCTCAAATTTCTGAAAATTAATAATTCTCTATAAAATAGTATGAAAAAATAGAATTCAGCAATACAAAGTACAAAGATTTTCAAACTATCGAACAGTCGTTTTACACATTAATTGAAAATAAAATGCTATATATAGAAAAAATATCCAATATAAAATGTTATTAGAAAATTATGTAATACTTTTAATTTTCTATATATCGCGTCAGATCAATCATCCTTTGTATTTCATTTGATCTACAGCTCTATACATGAAAACCATTAAATTGTAAAAGCTATGTTTCTGATTATTCATGACAGAAATTTCAAAAATACATTCCTTAAAGAATTTTTGACATTTCAAAAATTTAGCAACACATCCAGCGTCATCGCATTTTTCAAAATATTCCATCATTTTCATAAAACGATGTTTCTACTCTCTTGAGTTTCAACCCGAGCATAAAAAGCTCTTTTAAAGCAACGTCGATTTAATCTATATTTTTGAACACAATGTAATGTCTTAAAAACATTTTAAAAATAAAATTGGGGTTATGTGCACTTATTTTGAAACTATGAGAAAATATATCTTTAAAGTTGAAAAACGAATATTTATTTTCCCTACAAATCGTACGTAGATTACGATGTAAAAGGAATGTTCACAAAACTTTATTTCAAAAAGTGACTTTTGTGACATTGTTGGAACGTATAGCGATCAACTAATTTTAGAGATTTAAATGTAGTTTGATATAATTGTTTATATTAGTAAACGTAAGAGGCCTGTTGATTTTAAGGAGATCTGACAAGAGGAAGATTTCAAAATGCTGAAGGAATGGCGTCAAAACAGACGATAATAAAAACGTATTACACATCCGCTTATTTTACTATTTAATTCGTTTTAAAAGTTAACCCTCTTACACTAAATTAAGGTAACTCATATTCACGATTATTCGCCATAAGAAACTTAAGATCGTTTCTTCATAAAATGTTCTAACGAACTTGAAATTTCATAATACGAGCAGTGTCAGTACAATTACAATTTATTAATTACAAAAGACATTTTATTATAGAACAGTCGAAACATATCGGTCACATGTTATATGCATAAGTAAATCCTCCTCTGACTGTATATTACCTGTGGCAGATTCAGTAAAATTTTCTATAAATGGTCTAAATCATGTAAATTCTTTGACAGCAGTAACTGCAGTCCTAGAAAATATTCGACATCTTTGATTGGAGAGAATTGTGACACTTTGGCTGCCCAAGAGATGGTAAAAATATTCATAGGTGTTATCGAGTGACAATTGCTATGTATTTACTTGCGTTATGATAAGAACAGTTCACATAAGACGTGACAACAGAATCAACACAGATGTCCACAGGATGTCTTGAATCTGCTGGTAATCTGTCAAATTACCATATATCAGTACAAGAAGATATTAACTGTAATACGAGATGCCCATCCAGACTGTCATTTCGGATGTGTTATTATTGTTCTAATTGACTATTGAAGCCAAATTCTAACACATACATGATATAGTACCTGATTGTGTAAGTAATCAACCTACAGTGAAGGATGAAATAACAAAAATCAAAAACATATTTCTTTCCGTCTAATATGACTGCTTAAAACGCAAGAGTAAGTGGCCATTCAAAACGAATTTTGATTTTAGTCGCTGGATTTGTTAAGTTCTTATAAAAAGTAAGTTTATGGGTAAATGTTTTAGATTGTGTACCGACTTTATACGAGTGAAAAAGTATATAAAAGTGAAATTTACAAAATAAGCTTCCAAGCTAATATTTTTTAAATACGCAATCCATTTTAGTGAAATTTAGGCAAGCAATAAGACTTGACCTGGGAAAAGTTTTATCATAAGTTTACCACACTGGACGGTATTTCTGGGTGACACCATCTTAGCGCCCAGGCGTAAAAGAGCCGTATTATAAAAGATACATCATATGATCGTATTATAAAGTTATATCGTATTCTAAAAGTATATTGTTTAATCGTGTTATAAAAGATACATTGTCTGTTCTCCAAGACGGAGGCATCTACCATAGTTTTAGAACTGCTCTCAATTTATATTTATACCGACTTCTAGTTGTATTCATAACTGGCATTTAGGAATCAGCCTTCTTTTCGAATACATCGCCCCCATCCGCCATCCATCTCATCCAAAACCCTTTTTCAAAACTGGGGCCTTAGGGGCACTGCTTTATCAAACAAGTGTATTATCTCTGTATTGTGTTTCTGCTTGGGTCGTAGTTATTTTCTATTCTGAAGACTCGCAGATGTGCACGACTTCAATCGTCGTCATAAGCTCCTGCGAGCTCCAATTTGAATGTATTTCTATTCATTTATGAAACTCCTTCTATGACATTTATTCATCAAAGTTTAAAGAGTATTCATTACTGGACACTCCTCTAATCCTATCCTTGAGTCCTTAATATACGTTTTAGCATCTGATATTCACCGCAAAAAAAAAGATAAACTGAATCCTATTTTTTTGGCCTGCAGTGACCACTTAATTCAAAATCGACTCTCCTAATTTAAAATCGGTGAAGTTACAGTATTTTTGACAGGGTTGTTAAGTAGCAAAGGAATGTTCTAAAATATTTCAGATTCAGTTCTATGTATAAAATATTTCTGAATTTATAGGACACAAGTTTTATTTTTGTAGGATTTCGAACAAAGCCGGGAATTGTTTGCTATAAATACCTGGCCAGAATTTTACGAATTCGTGTATTACAGTAATTTAGTTAATATCAACACGTTCGCAGAACTAGTAATATATAGTAATATATAAGAATTCAGATCATTCATAAAAGTGTTTTAAAATAATATTTTTCAGTGTCTTGACGTTTTCCTGATTACAAAGTCAATGTCATCATATGTTACAAAATATTCTGGAATTCTCATAAAACAATATTTCTCTTTTAAGTTTTTTCTTCTGCATAAGAAGTTCATTTAAAGAAATTTACATTTAATATTTATTTACAAATACGGCGTAATGGTTTTAAAACCATAAAACATGACATAGAGAACCATCAAAAGTCTGTCATTTGAAGAAAAGAATATATATTTTTGTGAAAATCGTGTTGCTAAATTGTTTTCGTAATGCGTATTAAATTGAGAATTCCTTGAAAATTCCAAACAATTTGAGCCAGTTACACAATCATGAAATATACCCCAAAAGTGTTCCACAACCAGCATACAAGGTATCAATGCGTTATGGGTCAGACCATTAACTCCAGAAGAACTAGGGTTTTTATATATATATTTTATAAAGGTGTATTCGGAAACCCTATTCCGCATACGATGGAACCTGACCCCATTTTTAGAGAAGTAAGGTAAACTACTTTTTGTCCTGTTAGAGGTAGAGGAAAATATCATTTGTAATTGTACAGCTTTAAAATATTAGTAGTATTGTGTTCCCACAGCGAAAGCTGCTATGAAATCTCCAAATAACGATGCGTGTAATTGTGTAAACATAGACACTTTGGGTAAACACACGGAGACATTTTTAGACGTGTGTAAGCATGCATCGTTGCTAAAGGTCAACATTTTGTATTTTGTGTGTAATACAGTCAATTCTATTATGCCGGAGTGTCTACACGTTCGATATTTTTTGTGGGACAGTTACTTTTGACACACTGTTTTTAAAGGTTTCTTTAAATCTCTTTCAGGAGGACAAAAATGTTTAGTAATAATTTTGCACCATTCTACAATTTTGTTTTTTTATTGAATTATTCCCCCATATCTCTTCTGAACTCTTCTGAAGTTGCTTCATTAGAAAGCGCCTTTGAGGTTTCTATGCATCCTATAAAACGATAACCCAAATACTTATCGAGTTATTCGCCTACTGGCCTATGACTTTTCTTGATTCTTTGCATATATAAAAACTTGCATATAATTTAAACACTTTACAACATAGTTGAAAAGTAAATAAATTTGCAAAACGTCTGATTTCAATTAACAGAAACAACAAGCACACAACTATAATAGAAGGTCTTTATTTCACTTCTCATAAGACGTACAGAATTTAAAAAGGCCAGAGCGCTTTCGAGCGTAAATATGCTCTTCATCAGTGCCTACATGGAAATAGAAATAAATGATCGTTCATATATAGATCAGAAAAGGTGACAAGTTTGCATAAATTCAATTATCAATAAACTTACGTTTATCTAAGGAGAATCCAAAAATACAAAACATTTTAAACATATTCAAAATCGAGCATAAATCACGAAAAGCACAGTAAAAAATTCTTACGATTTTATTACAGAAAATCCAAATTAAAAGAAAAAATTAAAATAGTGGGGTAGTCAGGCACAATCCCCGAGAGGATGAAGTCAAAGCTAACAATGAAGAGACTTGAATTGCATGGAGTCGAGAATGAGTAGCCAAGCATAACTTAAAATCTGAACGGGGTGAAAATTACAAATCCACTCGCGATAAATATAAACAAGAAAGATCAATCATGATTAAAGCATTGATTATGAAACACTTTCCAACTTCAATGCAATTTTATTTAAGCACGTCTAAATAGCAATACATTCCTCGGTGATATTTTAAAACTTATCACAATACTACATTAATTTTTTATATTTGAAAACTTAAACCTTCATCGAAAAAAATGAACTTCATTCAAATGACGGCATTGAAATATAAATTGCCTGGTTTAAACATCTCTAAAATGTGATGCATTCCTCGGTAATAATTTTAGAATTATCACAATACTACGAAAATTTATTATATTTGAAAACTTCATCGAAAACAACTGACATTCATTCAAATGACGTCATAGAAAAAATAACACGCCTGGCTCTCTCTATAAAAGCATCATTTCATTCATAAATAATTTCCCATTCATGTCATTCATCACAATACTATAATAAATTATTTTATTTAAAAATTAATGCCATGGAGCTACAAGTAATTAAACTCTATGCGTAAAACTTCATCGAAAAAAATCGTCCTTCTCTCTAAAATCAATGAATATTTCATTCATATCTGCTATGCAGACTCCATGAACTAAATGATTTTGCGTTAAAGAAATACAGCAATTCTAATACAACTCATTCTACATATTTTGCTGTTTACATTTTACATATGTGAAAAATAGGCTTCATTGTAGAAGTAATCAAATTTGGATGAGCATTTAAACTCAAATATATTGTATTTGCGTTGTTTCAGTATTTAGATGCACAGAATTTAAGCAAAACATAAAGTGGTTTTAGGACGGATACAACATTCAATTTGAATTAAAAATAACTTTAAAAATCACGATTTTGAGAAAAGTTGGATGCCATATATCATTTTGAAGTGGGTCACGTGATCTTTTCATATCATGGTCACGTGATCTCTTCATATAAGAGGTGTTATTATTATTTTAATTCTTATTTAAAAAACTACTGAATATATTTCACTGAATTCTTCTTTATATATTTTATGGAGCAATTTGAATATTACCTAAAATTTTCGAAGCAATTTGGGAATTTTAAAATCGCTTAAAAAATGTTTGAAAAATTTGGTCCCGAAGGGCTCAATGTATTTCATTTTTTAAACTCGGGTTCAATCCAAAACTAATTGGGTGATATTATTCATTTATATTCCCGTAGGTTCTACAAACCGTCTGAACAACATACTAAAATTTCATTTTTATAATGTCATTTTTACGGTAGTTATCGTGCTAACGGACAGACTGACAGAATGAACAAAGTCATAAACGCTTTTCAACTTTGTTGTTAAGTGTTAATAAAGAGGGATCCAAAAAGGAGAATATTACGAGGGTTATTACAACGCATAAGAAGAAATGTTCTTTCAAAAATAGGCCGGGAATTTTCTTTACGGCCCTTGGTCATTTTGTTGTTAAGGAAAATTCCCGGCCCATTTTTGAAAGAACTTTCCTTCTTATGTGTTGCAATAACCCTCGCAATATTCTCCTTTTTGAATCCCTTTTTATTTATATTTACCCCGAGTCGATTTGTAATTTTGAACCCGTTCAGATTTTAAGTTATGCTTGGCGACTCATTCTCGTCTCCATGCAATTCAAGTCTCTTCATAGTTATCTTTGACGTCATTCTCTGGGGCCTTACTGGCCCCCTATTTTTAAAAAAACATTTGAATTTGAAATTTCTGTAATAAAATCTATAATATTTTACTGTACTTTTCGTGATTTATGCTCGATTTTGAATCTGTTTAAAATGTTTTGTATTTTTGGATTCTCCTTAGATAAACGTAAGTTTATTGATAATTGTATTTATGAAAATTTGTCACCTTTTCTGGTCTATATATGAACGATCATTTCTATTTCCATGCAGCCACTGATGGCAGCGTTTTCACGATCGAAAGCGCTCTGGCCTTTTTAACACTTTCCAACATAGTCGAAAAGTGATATATCTGTTATATGATATATCTGTCTGAAATATGATATATCTCTTATTACATGATTTATTCCGTACAAAGCTGTTCCTGAGCGATCGTAAATATTATTGTAAAGTTTCTACCGCACAATGATCGATAAAACCAAATAATTTTGTATATTTCAAACACATTTCGAGTTCAATCCGTACTATCAATAGGCGGATTTTTGAAATTTTTATAATTATATATACATATCGTTTTTAAAGATATAATTGAATTTAAAATAGTCGTATAAAATAAATAGAAAACGATCCGATTTTTAACACTTTACAACATAGTTGAAAAGTGTTTATGACTTTGTTCATTCTGTCTGTCTGTCTGCCCGTTAGCACGATAACTGCTGTAAAAATGACTTTATCAAAAGGAAATTTTGGTATGTTTTTCAGACGGTCTGTGGGAGCTATGGGAATATAAATAAATAATATCACCCAATTAGTTTTTTATTGAACCCGGGTTGAAAAAAGGAAATACAATGGACCCTAAGGGACCTAATTTTTCAAACATTTTTTAAGCAAATTTAAAATTCACAAATTGCTTCGAAATTTTTAGGAAATATTCACATTATCCCATAAAATAAATAAAAAAAATTCAGTAAAATATGTTAAGTAGTTTTTTAATTGAAAATTATTTAATATAGGGAAAAAAACAAATTCAATTAAATTCTAAGTTTTGGGATATCTTCCAGAAAGTAAAAAGTGATGTATTATATAAAATAAGTATCTTTCCAAAAGCTTAATCATTTTTTATATGAAAGAGGCTTTACATTTTAAAATAAATTTGGAAGATAACAATTTTTCTATTTTTTATTTAATTTTATATAACTCCTCATGATATACTAATTTGATGGCATTTTTAATGCACTTTCCTACGTCCTACAGAGTTAAAATTTGGTACATAGCTTAAATTTGTTGAACATTTTATTCTACAAAAATTAGGTGGATCTTTAAATATAGATCGTACATTTTTTTTCGAAATGGCCTGCAAATAATCCCCGTTCACTTCTATAAATTATTGTTGTAATATTTTTAAAAATTCTGATGTAGGCAGCGCATGTCTATCCTTGCAGACTCATATTCACAAAATAACAGCCATAAGTATTTTAAAAGACATTGAATTTGCACGTTAAACTTAAATTTGGTTCTCATTTGATAGCTGGGCTTATTGTCAAAGGTGGCGTAGCGAAAACGCGAAAAAACTAGAATATCTCAAGAACGGCTAGTCCTAGAGAAATGGTGTTAGCCTTATTCTTTTTGTTGTCAAAAATCACGTATAAATTTGGAATTTAATTGATATAATTGAGCACACGTAGTCTTTTATTTTTCTATTTATCTATTTTTGCGGGTCATTTCGCAAAAATAGCCCGTTCCTTTTTCCCGAACCGTACTAGAATAACTTACAAATGATTTATACACCAAATTTATTTTAATTTGGTATATAAATCACTTGTAGGTTATTAAAATATTATACACCAAATTTTGTTAAATTTGTTCCATTAGTTTTTAACTAGAGTGCATAAAGGCAATTTCGGCCGGCCATTTTGCAAAGAAGGCAGATTCTTTTATTACGAATCAAACTATAATCTATTAAACATCAGGATTTCCCGCAACAAACATACCTACCAAATTTTATTAAATTCGATTCATTAGTTTTTCAATTAGAGTGGAAAATGGGAATAAAATGAATAATATCATCCAATTAGTTTTGGATTTAACCGGGGTTGAAAAAGTGAAATGTGTTAAATCCTACGGGACCCAATTTTTCAAACATTTTTTAGGCAAATTCAAAATTCACAAATTGCTTCGAAAATTTTAGGAAATATTCAAATAGTCCCATAAAATATATAAAAAAATCATTAAAATATGTTAAGTAGTTTTTTAAATAAAAATTATTTAATATAGGGAGAAAAACAAATTCAATTAAATTCTGATTCTTAGTATATTCTCCAGAAAGAAAAAATAGATATATTATATAATAAATATATTTAAGGGTTGAATTATTTATATGTAAGAGAGGTTTCACATTTTAAAATAAATATGGAAGATAACAATTTTTACATTTTTTAAATAAAAGAAATTATTATAGTACTGTGATGAATGAAACGATTGGAAAAATGTTTATGAATGAAATGCTGCTTTTATAGAGAGGCGTTTTATATTTTAATGACGTAATTTAAATAAAGTTCATTTGTTTTCGATGAAGTTTTCAAATATAATAAATTATTGTAGTATTATGATAATTGTAAAAATATTACCCAGGAATGTATCGCATTTTAAAGATGAATAAACCAGGCAATTTATATTTCAATGCCGTCATTTGAATAAAGTTCACTTTCTTCGATGAAGTTTTCAAATATAATAAATTAATGTTGTTTTGTGATAATTTTAAAATATTACCGAGGAATGTATCTCATTTCATAGAGGTTTATATAAAATTGCTTTGAAGTTGGAAAGTTTTTCATAATCAATGCTTTATACATGATTGATCGTTCTTTCTCAAATAATATTTTAATTTGAATTGAAATTTCCTAGAAATACCTCCTACATATCCAATTTTAACACATATCCAAGATTCTTGCAAACCAGCAGTGTCTGCCCGTTCCATGCGCTACGCCTGTCCAAATACAAACGGCCATGCATGAAACACGACCATGCTCGCGGACATCAACTCCCTCCGATCTTCCCATTCTCTCTTAATTTCCACAGACACATATGACCCATACATCAATCATTATACGATTCCCTAGCAAAACATACAAATTATACCAACCACTATTATAACTCAATTAATTCACGTCCACCTAGACCCACTAACAAACTAATTTGTCAAATATAATATTTAAAACTTTTTATCTCAAGTTTCCCATTTCTGGTTATACAATGGAAAAAAAGGAACTGACTTTCTTCAACTTTATGGGTCATACCCTTCAGCTTCTTCCAATATATATACAAAAAATCTGATGTGGACAGCATATGACTTTCCTTATATAATGCAATGAATTTACTACTTTTACAGTTAAAAGAAATGTTATTCTTATAGTAGATATTTATATTTTTTCCAAAATATTAAATTTTCTTCAATTAGTCGTCATTTTCATTGATTTAGCGTACTTTTTATTCATTTGGCGAGATTTTCGTTAATCTGAAAACATTTAAAAATGCCGCCAAGTTGGCGACAATTCGCTAAATTCGTCGTCGCTAAATTTATCGGATGATATTACTTATGAAAAGTGAACATGTTTCTTAACAGTTAATATGTTTTTTTAATTTATGGGATTTTTTGATACATTTATTTGAAAAATGCGCAATATCTCGAGAACGGTTCATGCTAGCGTTCTAAAGTTTATGTCAATCGTTTTCTAAGGAAAAATTACATAAGAAATGTCTATTTGCGTAACTTTATTAAAGATTTTGATTTTTTGATGATTTTTTCAAAATTTCCTTCTAAAATTTAGGGGGTTCTGGGCATTCGATTTTGTTTTAAATCAATGGGCTTGCAGTATTCACGGATTGTGATTTTTGTACCAAGTTTCATTCCAATCGCTCCATTCGTTCGTGAGATATCGTCTCCACAGACTCACTGACACACACACACAGACATCACTTCAAAAATGTTCGATTCATGATCAGGGATGCTTGAAACGTTCTCTCCCGTCGAAAACTCGAATTGGAATTTTCGACCCTGTCACAATACTTTCCTTATACATTATGTAGATAAGGAAAGTAACAAGGTGTGCATTAATTACATTGTTTAAAACGTGAATTTGATGATAAAGAAGGAGGAAGCAAGTCTCTCTAAGTCCCTGGTTTAAATATTCATATTTTGACTCATATTCTGATTAAATATTCATATTACATTCAATATTTACTTTCTTATTCAGCTGAATCATGGAGATGGTCGCATTTCTAACTTCATGGGCTTAATACGGTTTTTCTTTTATTTCTTCAGATATTAAAGTGCCAGGACCATATAATTGCATTATGTTGTGATAATTCTTTCGGTTTGAGATTATAAACACAAAAATACCAAAAAAGGTCAAACTTTGAGAAGTTATTTCTCCAGAACCAACTGATAATTTGAAAAAAAAGAATACAAATTTGCATGGTCAATTTAGTATACATGAGTTTTCTCGGGCTTGCATCGGGCTTGCATTTGTTGTTCCGAAGTACTGTCACTACGCTTTTATAGATGTGATTTATCCCACGTTACACGAAGCTTCGATGGCCAAGTTCAAAGTCACTAAACTTACTGACAGTTGGGTACTTCCCATACTTGCGAGTTATGTAATTAGTCTCTGGTTGTTTGAGAAAACATTCTTCATATTTTGTCAAATTATTTAGACCAATGTTTTTTGGCATAAATAAAATTTATTTCGAAAATGAGTATTTGCAGTTTATAATGCGAAGGACGTGATTGAAACTTATATATTGTGTACCTAAATTGATTCCGATTATGGCATTCGAAACTAAAAATATAATATTGATGGGCATGCTAATAAATATTTTGAGCAATATTATAATCTTAAATTTAACTTAGATGCTGGCAATAATGCAGGAATGTGCAGCATTTTAAATTTACGTCTGAATATTGGTTTTCAATACTTTCCAACACAGTTGTAAATTGTTTATCACTTTGTTCACTTTTATCGTCTGTCTGCCCCTTTGCAGGATACCAGCCGTAAAAATGACTCCATCAAAATGAAATTTTAGTATGTGGTTGAGACGGTCTTGGGGACATTTGGGAATGAAAATGGGTCATATCACCCAACTGGTTTCGTATTTAACCTGGGTTAAAAAAATGAAATGCATTGAAGACTATGGGACTTATTTTTTCAAAAAAAAAAAAAAAAAAAAATAAGCAAAATTAAAATTACCAAATTGCATCGAAAATTAAAATTAAAAACAATATACAAATTATCACATACAATATGGGAAAAATTCAGCAAAATATGTTATATTGTTTTTTTGAAATAAAAATTGAAATAATAATTACACCCATGATATATGAAAAGATTGCGTGACTCATTGCAAAATAAAATATGGCATCCATAATTTCCGTCTGTAGAGATAGTGATATTTAAGCAGGTTTGAAGTTTATATTTTGTGTTGAATACGTCATAAACCCCCTTTATTTTTGCGTATTATCTGTGTACCTAAATTCCATCACTACGCAATTACAATAATTTTTATTTTAAATGATCATTAAACTTTGATTATTTCTACAAAAACGCTTCATTTTAATGCAGAATGTAAGCAAATCAAGCAATTGTAAGGTTAATTGTTTAAAAATTGCTGAATATTTTCATGCAAAATTATTTAACTCTGCAGTCTGGAATATAAGTGATAGGATTGAAATATTAAATTTTTTTTTACATAGAGAAGCAGACGAATTGTATTTCGATGAAGTTTTAAGTTTTCATGTATAATAAAATACTGTAGTAGTGTGATAGTTTAAAAAATATCACAGGTGAATGAATTACATTTTAGAGATGGTTAAATAAAATTCCATTTCAGTTAGAAAGTATTTTATATTCAATGCTTATGCATGATTGATCTTTCTTGTTAATATTGCTCTGATTTAAATGCAAAACTTTCAACCTTTTTATTTTAAATTAGATACATTTTCAGCACGTGTGACTAAATTAATTATTTAACATTTTAAACTTTTTCACTTATAAGATTTATATCCTTTTAATTTTTGTTTACTTTTGACATGTTTTTATATGTTTCATATTACAAGCACATAGAAAATAAATAAATTATAATATTTAGACTCCATTTAGATATAGTAAAACTTGGCAATGGCATGTGCCTTTTTAAAGGCACATGCAGGGTAATCAACGGGATGTGTTTAAACATATATGTTATGATTGAAGATTAAATGTATGAACTAATTTAACAATGTTTAATATTCTCGCTTTAAAATGAAATCGATCTAATTAACAATCCCTTCTATTTGATATTTATATAAATAATTATACAAATATTAATTTTATAAATACTTCAATGCAAATTTTCTAATAACTGGGATTTTATTTCTATTTACTTAATTTTTATTTTTTATGGCTGAAATTCCGAATCCTGACCCAATCTCATAATATTCAAACGGATCTGTTTTTAATAAAGTATTTCCAATTAATTGATCATCTCTATTTGATATTTGTATAAACATTTATGCCGATCTAAATTTGAAGAATACTTAAAAAACTTTTGTGATATGCTGGAATTTTGTTTCTATTTTGCTATACACTTTTCTTCAAACCCCCTCTATCCATTGCAACCTAAACAACAATTATCAAGCTCGTTTTACATATACAACAGATCAATAATTTCATCAACTTCAGTGTTCGGTTACTTAAGTATTGGCCTTACGAACGTAAACATTTACGTTTCAAATAATTGAAATTCGATTTATCGGACAACCCAGTTGTTTCACTCATTACTGTTTAAATGAATAAGCAATTCCTCTCACAGTTTCTTAATAGTCTTCGAATTCTATTCTCCTACCGTTCGCTTAAATAAAGCAAACAACGCGCTCTAAATCTTAATTTGATACCCGAATTCATGGAGAGTGCTTTTAAAAGCAGATGTGAATATATCTGTTGAAATCAATATTACATTGTTTAAGGGTTAAAATAAATACTAGATAAATGAAAAATTGATATTTTCTATCTAATGATTGAAGTGATGCAGGGAAACTGAAGATGGATGTTCAAATTGTAGTAACATTAGATTTGATTCTGGTTTTTAAATGACTATAAGAAAAAATCCTTCAGCAAAATTATTCCATAAGAAAACACAAATTTGAAGTCATAAAAATGAAATATAAGATCCATAGAGTTATATATGTACCAAATTGCGGTAGAAATGGATCCAGTGTCCACAATAAACACTAAATATTAAGATAGACTCTGGGAATCCAATTAAAGAACGGATAATGTGCCAGCTAGTCAGGAAAACGAGCGCTGACACACAAGTGTGTTAACTCTCTATTTTTAAATTATCTAGCCAACTTTTCAAAAAACAAAAGATTATTTGGAATACTTTCTTTATTTGAGGTCCTAAATCCATCTTGCGGTTTACTGTTTACTGTGTTGTCGGCTGAAAGCATTTCTGCCTCAATGAAAAGCATATTTAACATTCTGGATCGTATATTTCTCACCATTTCATTTTTATGACTTTCGATTTGTTAATCTTATTATGGGACTGTCGAAGGGAATCCTATATTCCTAGAAGCTGAATTATAATATTATTGTTCTGGCACAAACATAGCTTAACCACGACGAGGCAACAGGACGAAAAGATCCCAATACGATAAAATAAGTTCAAACAAATAATATTTCTTCTTTATATAACCGTATTCGGTGTGATAAACTGGGTGATAGGGATGACTTTAAAAGCTTTGCTGGGGTGTATATTGTTTTCCTGTTGTCCACCGATGGTAATTTTAAATTTCATATTGGAAGTACTAAACGCACCGCTGGCATCCGTTTAGCAGAACATGCTCGGGATGTCAGGGATAGTAAAATTTCTACGGTTTGTTCAATTTGTTGTTAAAGATAATTTTCAGCCTCTTTTTGAAAAGACTTTCCTTTTGATGCGTTGTAATAACCCTCGTGATATTCTCCTTTTTGAATCCCTTTTTATTTATATTTACCGTGAGTCCGTTTGTAATTTCGACCCTGTTATGAATTTGAGTTAAGCTTGGCGACTCAATCTCGACTCCATGCAATTCAAGACTCTGCAAAGTTATCTTTGACGTCTTCCTCTTTGGGATTAAGCTTGATTGCCCCCCCCCACCTTTTTTCGATTTCTGTAATGAAATTGTAATTTAATATGCTGTTCTTTTGTTGTTAAAATTTTTGAAAAATTGTTTACGGTTTATCCTTGTCTAGACGTAGATTCTTTTGTGGATTGTATTTATGCAAATTTTGTCGCTATATCTGGTCTATATATGAACGATTCAAACTTTATTTCCGTGTAGCCACTGATGAAGAGCATACTTATGCTCGAAAGCGCTATGGCCTGTTTTAAACTTTTGTACGTCTTAAGGAAGTGAAATAAAGACCTTCTGTTATGGATGTGTGTTTAATTTTGCTATTTTAACATCAGACGTGATGCCAAATTATTTATCAAACAAATACTTCATTTTACTGGCTTTCGAAAACGGATCTCATAAGTAAAGTTTCCCAGTCTTCAGAAAAAAATGACTTTTGACTACTCTCTGTTTTGTGGACAATTTACTGTTGTGAACTTTTCTTATCTGTAAAGAAGTTTGCCAAAATAAGCATCGTGATGCCCTTACTAAGAGACATCTGACTTACTTTGAAAAGCCTTGACATCCTACCAGACAGGTTTTAAACTATCAACGGTAGAAATGAAAAATCTATTAAAGTTTTCAACTATTGGAGATTAATTATATATTCTGCTTTGGAGAGAGGACTACTATACAGATGTATTTTTCATTTTTTGTAAATATAATTTAAAAACAATATTTTCTTTGGGTTTGAGCAATATAAAGCTTATGAAAAATAGTTTATGATACTTTTAATCGAAGAGATTTCCCACCCTTGTGATAGGCCCTAAAATATATTAGGGACGTATCATGGAATAACCACTTGCATCTAAGATGACAAAATATAGTGCTTGGAAGTGTGAGGCTAGATTAAAGGGAGACAATTTTATATCAATATTTATGATGTCTAGCAGACCACACAATGGCATGAGACTGCAAGATGCCGAATTCGAATTCTCGACCCCGTCACAATACTTTCCTTATACATTATGTATATAAGGACAGTAAAAAAACCGAAAATCGACTCAGATCGATAATGAAGAAAACGTTATATTTGAGTTTAATGAAAATATTAAATATAAAAATGGTTATTTTTATAGTCAAAAGGCGACACAGGCCAATAATGAAAATTTTGTTAAAAATGAAAGGTTTAAAAATTTAATGAAAATAAATGTGTTAAGAAGTAAACTCTTCACGTCCAGGTATATGTCACACTCGAACGCATGCTTGCTCTGCAACCAGGTCATTTGGTCGTGGAGGAATTAAATCTTGAACAGGAATTCCAGGATAAGGAGATATATCCATACCTAATAAACACGTAAAAGCAATCTTTCCATGTGGAGAAATTCGAACTATAATAAAAATAACAAAATTAATATTGTAATAAGTAACCAAAAGAAAGCTAAAATTACGTTAAATTAAATTTTGAAAGTTAGAGTGATTTAAAATTTCAAAAGAATTAGTAACGAAGAAATGCAAATTGGAGATACCGTATTTTTGAAAGTGGAAAATAAATCCAATATGGTACACGATAGATATCAGGGACCTTTCCGAGTAATTAAACTTGGAAAGAAAAATAATTTGTTCATTAGAAATAAATATAGCATAAATAATGAATCAATTGAAATTCACGTTATCCAATGTTATATAGCACATAATGTACTAAGTGAGAAAAAATTGACTGAAAAGTATGACAAGAAATAATGAAACAACGGAAATTAACTCCAATAAATGTCATATAGCACAAATGGTGCAAAGTAAAAATACATATAACGGGAACGGGGGAATAATTGAGATTCAATCAAAAAAATGTTATACTGTACAAAATGTATATAAATGGTGTCCCAAAATTCACGCAAGAAGTAATTTTGATAGAAAACACAGGTTTATAATTAAAAATTGTAAGTTTTTTATTGATTTACAAAGTATACAGTATAGAGTATTGGAATAGCATATCAGGTAAATGACCTCCACGGCATTGCTGGCACATACGCAATCTTTAGTTAAAATTTTCCATAACCGTTTTGCATAAATGTGGCTGAATTTCGTTGATGCAGCACTCAATTTCCTCCTTCAAGGCGTGGGTGGTCGTGGGCTGGTTAGCATAAACCTTAGACTTCAAAAAACCCCAAGGAAAAAAGTCCAACGGCGTTAAATTGCATGATCTGGGAAGCCAATTCTGATCACTAAAATGGGAAATTACACGACTAGGAAATGACTCATGTAGTAATTGAATAGTTTCTCGGGCTGTATGGCATGAGGCACCGTCTTGTTGAAACCAAATGTCGTCCACATCCATATCTTGCAATTTAAGCACGAAAAACTGGATTATCATGTCGCGATAGCAAGCACTATTGTTTTTTAAATATTGCTCAACAATGAAAACGCGTTGTTCTTTCATATAGCGCTCCATTTTTAGTAACTCTAGACTGCCAGATGTCACGCTGTCTTTTTTTTTCGTTGCCAACACTTTATCGCACAAATGGTGCAAAATTCAAATCTTGAGTGAATTTTGGGACACCCTTTACATGTTGAAAATTTTCAAACTGCAAATAAAAATATTCAGCATAGAAGTTAAGATATTGGTATTGAAAATATGCAAAATCTAAAAGTTGATAAAGATTTTGAAATTAATGATCATAAAAATATGCAAAATTGAACTATTAATTTTCAAGAAAATTCAAAATGCAAATGATGATAGTGAAAATATGCAAAATGAAAATGAGAATAAGATAATGTATAATAATCAAAATGACAATGAAATTGATGATGTTCACAAAATAACTTCAGAAGTAGAAGAAAACCAAAACAAATACCAGGAATATGTTATGCAAAAATTAAAGTTGTTAAATAAAATACAGATTCAAAACACAAATGAAAGTGAGAAAATGTATGACCAAAATGAAAGAAAGCTAGGTCCACATTTTTTCATGAGATCAAAAATTTTTAGAAATTCAATTTTTAAGGAAGATTGACATTTGAAGAATTGTAAAATGAGAGAGATAGAAAAATAACAAGTCAGTGAAACCAAAAGGAAAAATGATCTGGCAATGAATGAATTTCTAAAATTGAATTATGGTACAGGCTGATGCTATATGTAAATTCCGTACTGAAACAGACATGAACCTTGCAAGATCTAATAGAATATATTGTTAAGTTTCTTTATTGCTAATTACTATTAATTTATTCTATTTCTTCTGCGTGTGATAACAATCTAAATGAATCTATATTGATTTCTGAAACTGTTAAAGAATATATATGTAAAATTTATAACCTTGACATTAAATATATATGTATATATTTAATATATTTGTATATATTACATACATTTGTATATATATATATATAGTATATATGCAAATTGTAAGTATTTTAACTTCACTTTTTATGCAAACTTCTTTTATGAAGCCCCAACAGTAGCCTCGAGTAAAATTATAGTGTCTTTAACATGCAGCTGATCAATATTTTCATCAGTGCTTATCCTCAATTACTCAACTACTTAAGCATTAGACTTACGGACGTAAACATTTACGTTTCCAATAATTGAAATTCG
The DNA here is from genome assembly GCA_951213105.1 of Amaurobius ferox. Lineage (NCBI taxonomy): Eukaryota > Metazoa > Arthropoda > Arachnida > Araneae > Amaurobiidae > Amaurobius > Amaurobius ferox. The sequence continues at coordinate 91,657,656 of OX578139.1, read as the reverse complement.
ATTTATCGACAAGCCCCATGTTTGTTTTACTTATTACTCTCTAAATGAATAAGCAATTCCTCTCACAGTTTCTTAATAGGTATTCAATCCTGTTCTCCGCAGCTGTTTTAAATAAGTGCACACACCGCGTTCTAAATATTAATTTGTTTTTCAAATGCATAGTGCATGCGTCATGCGTCTTGAAAACGAGGGGGGGGGGTAGATCTGTTGAAATCAATATACGTTGTTTATATCTCAGGTTAAGTGACGGTAAAAGAAAACTCCGAATATTTTTGCAGTGAAATGTCAGTTACATTTGAAGTATGCAGTTGCACATCTGCTTTTTCCCGGTTTAAATCATTTGATTGGAACTTGATTATAAGGGAGCAACATTTTAGACATAATGAAGAAGACCGTTCTCAAAACGAATATCATAAATGTATCAGGAATGGGTTACGACTTCGTGAATGCCATAAGTAGGGGTTATTGATAGAACTATATGTTTATTGCATGATTCAATTCGAAGCGAATGTTCTTCATCAAGTTAGACTGCTATTGTTGTTGTTGAAATCCAGACCGTCCGACCTACCAGAAAGGTGTAAGGTAACTGCTTAGACGGCCGGGAAGAGCCACCCAATTTAGAACTGAACCCAGTGGCGGAGGCATCCACGGGGACCGTAACCTCCTTCCCCTACCACCAACCTCTTGGAAGGACTTACGGACCCACATATGTAACTTGATCGTACTCCGCGTGAACACGGCGGTTGTTTTGACAGCGGAGGGAATTGAATCCGGGTCCACCGAGTGCAAATGAAGTTAGACTGTGCACGTGTATGTGCATATGAATATATATGTATACGCTAGTATTTAAGCATACATATATGTGCACTAGCATTTGAGCAAGTTTAAGACAACGACACTAGCACTCTTTAAAAATTATTGATAGATGTCCAACAACATAGTTTTAAAATTTCGGATTTTGTGAGTTTCTATCATTTGTTTTTCTCAAAAGTCAATATAATGATAAAACATTAAACTCTATAGACTGTGTTAAAATTTCTGTTATCTTTCGTTTTAATAATATATGTCCGTAACCTTCAATTTAAGAAATTAATCAACATCTAAACCGGGTTTACCCTAATGTATGTACAAGTAAATATCTGGGAAAAATCATGAAAAAACTGCCTTGTTGTATCCCAAAGAATTTAAATATGTAGGATTCCGCATATGAGTAAAATCAAAGTGACTCCAAAAAATCTTCATTTCTCCCATAGAGAAGGAATTACGGACTAATCCCACTGACCACAGGATTAGTCGCCACCCAAGGGGGGCATAGGCTGTACCAAAGGAGGGATTGCCCGTACCAAGGGGGGATTAGCTGCCAGGAGAGGAGGATGAGTTCGGCTAGCCTCTAGAGTTCGTTTCAACTCACACTCAAAATTATATTATTTCATGGCACATTGTGAATGTATATGTATGAATGCATATTAGTATGTATGTGTAAATAGAGAAGATTCTCCCTAGTCATTTATATTTTAAAAGAAAATGAACGCCAATTGTTTGTGTTCGTATTTTTTTATAATATACATATTTTTTATAGTATACTGTTTTTCGTAGTTGTTTATAAAATGTTTTTTGTACAGCTGATTTGAACGACTGGTGCAATTTTCAACTTTTGGCAATTTCCTTGTTCAATTTGTTATAGGGCTCCAAAGTTGTCTAGAGTTTTTCTTACGGAACGTGTGCTATAAATCGTTTCTCTAACCTTTCACACTTCTTTGTATTTTGCCGTCCATTCAATGAATTACGCTATTATTTCTTTACTGTTTTGCTTCATTTTTCTACAGGTCTATTTTTAAAATGTTTTCTACAGGTTTCATTTTTCTGCAGGTTAAGCATTCGTTTGCTTCCGACAGCATCTTACACAATATATGTTTAAAAAAGTTTTACATTTCTTACAGAGTTTGCTTATGAAAAGCTTATTCTTTTAGATATAATTTATATTAAAAAATATTATTTTGTATTGTTAATCTGAAGCAGTCCAAATATACCCATTATTCCTTTGAGGACGGCAGGCGCATCCGCGCGTTGACTGTTAAACTGCGTTTAAGGACAATACTCACGCATTCGCGTCCAGGAAAAATTTACCCTGAAGGACGATTGACACTAAAGTTCGTTTTCATGTGAAACGTTTTTGTTTGAATTTATTTAGATACTAGATGGCGCTAAATGCCCATTCTAACATTTACAGCATAGTTTGCTAATACTTGACCTTGGTGTAGGGGGTACCTATGAATTAGCACTTCATCAAGAGCGGTAAAACGTGGTTTTATAATATAAACAAATAGATCAATTCTCACAAATCTTGTTATGCTGCAACTGAATATGGGTTCTCGTTTCGATTTTAGTTAGTGGTTGCGTTGTTGAAGTATTGGTATGTAAGAGATTATTTTGTTTCAAGATTGGGTTTTATAGGAATGTGCAGTAGTGAATTTATTAGGTTATTTCGGATAAGATAATGGGTGAGCCAAAACGACTTTACGTATAGAAGAATATACTAGCATGATAATCGAGCAGGATAGTTATGAAAGTAATGCAATTAGTAAAGATTCGTAGATTTTTGGTATTCCTGATGAGCGCACGGACAGTTTTTATGAATGCAAAGATTGAAATGTTGGTCTGTGAGTGAATCCATGTTTAGAAATACATTATACGTAAAAGGTGCATTAATTAGCTGTCATTTTCTTAAAAATTGTACATAATTTCTTTTAGCTATATAAAGTATTGAGTACAGTAATTTGCATATTTTTCCTGCGCAACAGATAACCATTTTAATAAATGTTAATTAATCACTTAAATTTTTAATTTTTAGATAAAATATAATTTATTTGTAACGTATATATTTAATAGAAAATAAGTATTCATTTTTTCCTGAAAAAAGTAGAATGCTGTGTTCAATGGGTGAGTTTTGGTGAATTTTTTTCCGGAGTTACGCTTAGGCCAAAAATACGCCGTCCTTTGGGAACAGTTCGGAAGCGAAATACACCGTCCTTTGGGAACAGTTCGAAAGCGAAGCACACCTTCCCTTCGGAACAGTTCGGAAGCAAAACACACCGAATTTTGGGAACAGTTCGGAAGCGAAACACACCGAACATTGGAAACAGTTCGGAAGCGAAACACACTGAATTTTGGGAACAGTTCGGAAGCGAAACACGCCGTCCTTTAGGCCATAGCAATTCCGGCATGACGCCGTCCGCAAAGGAATGTCTCCTACAAAAGCACTTTATCCATAAGTATTTAAATTGCATATTTATTTTCAATTTTATGGGGATATATACAGTACAACAAAAATTATTTAACATTTAATGTTATTTTTATACCCACGGAATTCTGTAGATACATATTTTATCACATATTTCGTAATTACTTCTACATGTCGTTGAGCACAAGAATAATAACTTTTTAATGGACTTTTAAATATCGCATAAAAACTTTATAGAAACTCACATCGGTATAAGAACCGATGAATGTGTTTCAGAAACAGAAGAATTTATAGACACTAAAGGGTTTTAAACGAGGGACATCGTTATGGATTGATTACCAATAAAATAAAATATGTAGATATCATAAGCGCGTTACTGCTATATTTGTGAAATACATGTGTCGTTTGCTGTATATTTCTTAGATAGTTGTTACGGATATCATCAAAACATATGAATTAGAATTTTATTGACAATAACCATGTTTTAAAGTGTTTTTATAGTGCTCCATTAATAAGTAAACGTTTGTAACATATTGACCATGAGAAGTAGCTCTCAGAAGGGATATAAAATTACGCATATGTTTATTTAATGGTATTTGGGAACATATCTTAAAGGTTTTAAAGAGAGCATAAATGTGTTTGATATGAAATTTTTAATGCTATATTTGTAGGCTATTTTCGTTTTAGATGAGAATTAAAGTAAATACATGCTAAAGATAGAATTGTCAAAATATAAGTTCAAAACGTAAATGTATACGTGTATAAATTTTTAAACATTATTTTTATATCATTTCACTGTATTCTTCAATAAGTACGCATTTTTGTATGCAGTTCTTTCACGTTGCTTTAGCGCCCGGCCACCCTAACGGTTACTCTAAGTCCTCGGACGAGTCGGGTGGTCTGGGTTTTCGACGTTGCTTTAGCGAACTATTTCAGTTGAAAAAAATATGATTATACATAATTACAAAATATTGAAAGCACTTTATTAGTAACTAGTATGAAAAAATATATAAATAATTTAAACAATGAAAGCACTTTGTTAGTAACTTGTTTGAAAAATGTATACATAATTTAAATAATGAAAGCACTTTGTTAGTAACTAGTATGAAAAAATATATACATAATTTAAACAATGAAAGCACTTTGTTAGTAACTTGTATGAAAAATATATACATAATTTAAATAATGAAAGCACTTTGTTTGTAACTAGTATGAAAAAATATATAAATAATTTAAACAATGAAATCACTTTGTTAGTAACTTGTATGAAAAATATATAAATAATTTAAATAATAATATAAATAATTTAAATAATGCACTTCGTTAGTAAATAGTATGAAAACATATACAAATAATTTAAACAATGAAAGCACTTTGTTAGTAACTTGTATGAAAAATATATAAATAATTTAAATAATAAAAGCACTTTGTTAGTAACTAGTATGAAAAAATATATAAATAATTTAAACAATGAAATCACTTTGTAACTAGTACGAAGAATATATATATATATATATATATATATATATATATTACAAATGGAAGATCTAGGAAATGTACAAGGAATATTATGAAACACAAGGAACAACAGAAACAAATAAAGGAGTGCAAACGGGGTATCAGTAATGTCTAGGGGGATTGTGACCCCTATACCTGGTTAAAGCGTGCTTTTATTCCGGGAAACACTCCCAGAAACAACCAATCGCCCGAAGCAGCTCCAATCCGTGCGTACAGGAAAAACAGAATCCTAAGGGAATATCAAATCCATAAAATCATATATATATATATATATATATATATATATATATATATATATATATATATATATATATATATATATGATGGGTACAAACCGCATTCATTCCACAGCATACCACCCTATTTCAAATGGGATATTGAACGTTTCCACAGACATCTAAAATGTGCATTAAAAGCACATAAATATGCCAATTGGACAGACACACTTCCTATTTCATTTTTAGGAATACGAACAGCTCTCAAAAATGACATCCAAGCCTCTTGTGCTGAATTGGTATATGGTAAAACATTAACTGTACTTTTAGATATGTTTTATGATTCCATACCTAAACAATCATACGATTCAACATGGGTGACTATTTTACGAGAAAAAATGAGAACACTCAATCCCGGAGCAACATCAAGACATGGCGAAAATTCTATTTTCGTCCACCCATCTCTGGAAAGCTGCACCCATGTTTTTCTTCGCACACATTGTACGAAACCACCTTTAAGTCAATCGTATACGGGACCTCACAGAGTGATCGAAAGAAATAAGAAAAACTTTTAAAATCTGAACTTAAAGAAAAAAAACTGTATCTTTAGATCGAGTGAAGCCAGCATTCTATCTGAAGAGGCAGAAAAACATAAACGACTTATGACTTTTGATACATCGAATGAAAATTTAAAATTTGCCATCAAAACCAGGAATGGTAGGACGGTACGATTTTCGGAAAGACTCGTGCAATACATGTAAGATCAATATAGATTCGATGTGTATTCCTAAACTAATTTAATTTGTATATTTTAAATTGTATATATTGTATGCATTGTCTAATTGTATATATTGTATATTTGAGATCGTGTCTCAGTACCCCTCGTTTACTGGGGGGAAACTCATATGGCATTCAACGCATATTCAATTCTTGGCCATCTGCCAAGAATCAAGTACAGCGCGGCAGATACGCATTCTTGTTCTGGCGGATAAAAGAGCATCAGTTCTTTGCTGTGTCAGTCGCTGATATGTTGAAGGTTGTAACTTGAACGAGTTTTATAATAAAGAAGGAGATGACGATTGGGCAGTCTAGTGATCATTGGCATTCAACGCATATTCAATTATTGGCCATCTGCCAAGAATCAAGTACAGCGCGGCAGATACACATGCTTGTTCTGGCAGATAAAAGAACATCAGTTCTTTGCTGTGTCAGTCGCTGATATGTTGAATGTTGTAACTTGAACGTGTTTTATAATAAAGAAGGAGATGACGATTGGGCAGTCTAGTGATCATTGGCATTCAACGCATATTCAATTCTTGGCCATCTGCCAAGAATCAAGTACAGCGCGGCAGATACGCATTCTTGTTCTGGCGGATAAAAGAACATCAGTTCTTTGCTGTGTCAGTCGCTGATATGTTGAAGGTTGTAACTTGAACGAGTTTTATAATAAAGAAGGAGATGACGATTGGGCAGTCTAGTGATCATTTATGCGAAACACTACACACACACACACACACACACACACACACACATATATATATATATATATATATATATATATATATATATATATATATATATATATAAATAAATAATTTAAAAATGAAAGCACTTTGTTAGTAACTAGTATGAAAAAATAAATAAATAATTTAAACAATGAAAGCGCTTTGTTAGTAACTAGTATGAAAAATATAAACATAATTTAAACATGAATAAACTAAATGATTTCGGTAAATATTTAAGATGTTGCAACTTCGTTCGGCCCGAACTAAGAATTTATGAAGATTCATTCAGCTTGCGTGGCAGCATTTAATTTATCGCAGCATTTTAGTACATGGCAGCATTTTAGTACATGGATGCTGCTATCGGCAATATGAGAATAATACTAGTTATTGGAATTATCCTTTTTGGCGGTATCAGTTTTTTCGAACTTGGTCATTAAATAATCGTGCAGCCATGTTTCAATCTTTATTAAATCCGTCGGTTGTGAGGTAAGACACTGTATTTTGGCAATGTCTTCTTTTCTGGCCATGTCCTAAACCAGTTTGAGATGCATTCCTCATCCCTTTATCTAGGGCTTCTGGTCTAATTATGTTTGTTCTGGTATTATTGAAAATTGGAATAATTAACGACAGTAGAGGCTTCGACAGTCATACATATGAAAAAGCTAATTTATTGGGAAAGAATTGCAAATTCTAAGTTTGTAATGGATAGCACTTTTTATTATCAACTTCCATTACTTAAAAAGGTATGAAGAAAGGAGTTCTAAATGTATCAAATTGCGAGTAGTACAAATTGGATCTGTGTATCATATTTCATAACTGTCGCATTACATGATTCTATCCCTATTTTGGTGTAGAGATGCAAAACTTGTTCACGAGTACCATAGTGCTCACAACGATTAGTTTAGTGATTCATCTGGTGTACTTTTTGTGAACCGGATTTTTACATTCATAAGATAAGATAAAATATCCTTCCTCTTCGTCTAAATGATATGTATGGACATATACAGGGTGTCCCATAAAGATTGAAAAGAGCTTTAATTCTTTACCAGTAAATTGCAAAAAATAATGTTAATTGCAAAAATGTTTAAAGTAATGCAGGAAATGCCTAGCTATGTTAGTGAAATAGTCCTCCCATTAATTTTCAAAAAGTTACACTTTTAAATTTTTATACGACCCCCTGAGACAAACTTGATCAATCAGAAAATTGTCATTTTTAATGCAACAAGATCATTAAAAACACCGCATATATGTATCTTTAAAATCAACTGAATTATGATAAAGAAAAAAATCTGACTTATGCCACTTTTCCGTACCACGTGAAAGGCTATTTCATCAGTGGAAATAGGGATCATAAACAAATTGACGACGGAAATTGTTTAGATCAAAAATACGTAAATGTGTGTCAAATTTTTTATTAGCATGTCTCAATGTGAAAATTTATTAAGAATCCGTGATTGCATCGTGAGCCTACGCAAAATTCGCAAAAATATATCCTATGTGTTATCATCCAGTTTTATCTTTTTTATGATATGTCACAAATTTACATTTTTAATTTGATAGATGGTCCCCATTCACAATATTCAATTTTCAATTAAATATATCTCGCTCAATTTTAAAGATACAGATATGCGGTTTTTTTAATGATCTTATTGCATTGAAAATGAAAATTTTCTGATTGACCAAAGTTTTCTAAGGGGGTCGTATAAAAATTTAAAAAGTGTAACGTTTTGAAAATTAATGGAAGGACTATTTCATTAACGTAGTCTTATTACCTACCTTACTTTCAACATTTTTGCAATTTACATTGCCCACTTATCTCCAACAGGTAAAGAATTAAAGCACGTTTCAATCTGTTTAGGACACCGTGTATAATCAAAGTAGTTAGTTAAAATATTTCTTTCAACATTTAGTAGAGTTAACATATATAAGTTTTTAATTGTAAAAGTAGTTAAATTATGAGTTAAATCATAATCTCAAAAAGTTGAGAGATAAAAAATTATTTATATATACAGGAAATCCAGCCACACTTTGCTTGCTGCGCTTACCAGACTTTGTGTATATGAGAATATTTAAAAAGAAATAAAAATGCATTTTCTAGCAATATTTCCGTACGTCAAATGAGTTTGTTAATAAGCAACAGTTTCTATTTTTAATTTCTACTCATTATATATTGAAATGATTCCATAAGAATAATTTCGCTTAAAAAGTCACAATATTCTCCGAAACATATAAAAGTCTAAAAGTTTGGTTTTTGTATTTGACAGCACATCCGGAAATAATTGATAAAATCATGACGAAAAGTTGATGCCGCTAAAATATTTCTTAGAAAAATATGAAGCAAAAGTAAAAAGTAAAAATAATATCAAACAGGATTAGAATATAAAAAATAATATTCGCAATTATGCAGTGACATTTTTAATACAACAAAACTTGAACATTTTTTAAACTGTAGAAAATATAGCCATAATCAATCGAAGTCATAAAATGATCCAAAAGTTTAAAGTTTCAATATTGATATTAAAAATAAAATTTTATGTGTAGTATAACAATATATTTCTTTTCAATTAAACATGAATTTTTAACGTATGAATAAAATATTTAATTGTGTATTTAAGAAAAAATATTTTTCATAAATTCTTTGCCGGATATTTGCATAAAATTTCTATTTAAAAACATAATTAAAATGGAAGCTTTCTAATCCTATAATTAACAACGCCTTTAAGGACCTCACAGTGAGTAAAGAACATTTTTTCGAAGAATTACGAACCACGTAATGACCTCTTAGCGAAGCGCAGTAATTAAAATTTAATCTCAACAAACAACCATGTCTGCAAATAATATTTTATCCGCAGGGTTTACATTTTATTTATTGAAACGATTTATTTATATTTATTTGAAAGCAATAGATGAATTAAAATGTGACCTTAGATGTTTAATAATTACTTCAATAGCCCTTCGTTTATTTCACAATCAAACATTCAATTTCTTAAAAAAAATCTAGTACTAAAAAGGAAGATAATGAAATGTAAGAACAGAACTGTAGAAGGTTAGGAATAGTGTCATTTTCCCTCCTTCAAGGTTTTCAATTTTGATAAAACTGTTGCAGAATATACCTACAGATTCCATATAAAATATTACAATGATTTCGTTTAGTATATATCTTAGTTGAGGCAACAGGCATATTTTCATGGAGACTACTTTTTCTGATGCGGAGACAGCGGCACAGAAATCGTACAGTTTGGCAATTTACTATTAATCTATTAATGATCCCAGACAACTGACTTGTTTAAATTTGGTATTTTCATTTCATGTTTGGAGCAACATACAAAAATGTTACAAACAGTCAGAAAGCGATTCATTGGTTCCAATTTGTCTTTAAGTTGGTCGATATATTTCATCAAGACATATTTGATCAAAAATTTGATTATGCATTAACAGCAGATAAAAGTTGTTGAGAAGTTAATGCACGTGTTCCATTTCTTGGATCACGTGCCTGTCACAGCATTGTTCATGATGTGTCTCTATTCCTTACGTTTTGTCTGTATTTTCTTCCCTAAATTTGTCATCAAAATCAAATAAATAATATTCTACCCGTATCTCTCAAAGTTGATATTTACAATTTTATTGTTTTTAGCACTATTGAATAAATTACATTCTAAGATATTAGAAATTATTATTTCCATTTTTGTGTCTTTCCATTTAATTGACGAAAAATATGCTTAAAAAACGTATTCCTTTCGGAATTCCATTTCTGCCCTAACGAAAATATCAAAAGCGTTTTCAATTTTCTTAAAATTTACACTTTGCTTTTCACAAATCATTATATAATAATCGACAGTCGTCAAGCATGATTAGATCTGTGAAATGTAAATATGGATAATTGTAGTACAATATGGCATTTGAAGCTTAATATAGATGAACATATAACAAAAAAATCTGATGTGGGCAACACATGACTTTCCTTATCTAATGTAATGAATTTACTACTTTTACAGTAAAATAAATAGGTTTTTCTTATTCCTTTTTCTTTAATATTAGTAGATACTAATATTCTTTCCAAGATATTGAATTTTAGACAATTAGTCGTCATTTTCATTGATTTAGCGTCATTTTTATCCATTTGGCGAGAATTCCGTTAATTTGGCAGCATTTGAAAAAGCCGCCAAGTTGGCGACATTCCGCCAAATTCGTTGCCAAAATCTCGATAAGCGTTATGGTCGAAGAAATAAGTTATTCTTACAGCACATAAATGACTGTTGGCGTTTAAATACAAAAGTATTACTCAAAGTATCTTTTTCATGAATGGAACGAGCTAGATTCACGAGAATGATGTCATCCAATTTATCACATGGTATTACATATGAAAAGTGAACATGTTTCTCAATAGGAAATATTTTTTTTTTATTTTAAATGACTTTTTGATAATTTTTTTGAAAAATGTGCAATATCTCGAGAACGGTTCATGTCAGCGTTCTAAAATTCATGTCAATCGTTTTCTAATGAAAAATTACATAAGAAATGTCTATTTGCGCAACTTTATTAGTGGTTTTGATTTTTTGACGATTTTTTCAAAATTTCATTCGAAAATTTAGGGGGGTTCGGAACATTCGATTGCGTATAAAAACAATAGGCTTCCAATGTTTATGGATTGTGATTTTTGCACCAAATTTGGTTTGAGTCGGTCCATTCGTTCGTCAGTTATCGTCTCCACAGACTCACTGACACACACACACGCACACACATACACACATACTTTCACACACACACACACACACACAGACATCACTTCAAAAATGTTTGATTCGTGATCAGGGATGCTTGAAACGTACTCTCCCGTCGAAAACTCGAATTCGAATTTTCGACCCCGTCACAATACTTTCCTTATACATTATGTATATAAGGAAAGTAATAAATATATCTACTGATTTAGGAGGCAAAAACATATTCCCCACGTTTGGGACAAAATGACTAACAGCAATTATCCAAGCCAGACCGGTTTCGATAAATGTGAATATGTGGTCTGGTCTTGAAGATGGAGGCTTTTTTTGCATCCATAACCCGTTGATATATGGGATACTTTCTACATCAAATTGTCTTTTGAGCTGCTCTTTAAGCGTATATCGAAATTCTAGAAAACACTTTATTAGGGATTATCACCCAAATTCACATTCATAGCACAATTTATGTGCCAATTTCTTTCAATAGTAGTAGTATGCCCGTTCTTCGCACTGACTATATAATATAAAGAAATTAAAACTTAATTAAGTGCATATACCTGTAATACTTTAAAGGACATAGTTATTCTAAATGTTTTATTCAAATATTTTTATCAATTTGCTTTTATCAGTGTTGTCGATTTGGCGATATTTTTGTTAATTTGACGATATTTGAGTAATTTGGTCACATTTTAAAAGGTCGCTAAATTTATTGTCAAGATGGATGGATTGACAGTCAAAAACTACCGAAACATCATTACAATACTCTCCCCTTTCAAAACAACTTTTATTTCATTAATTTGACATCATTTGTATCAATTGGGAGATACTTTTATCAATTTTGGGACATTTTTATCAATTTGGCAAAATTTTTAGCGATTCGACAATATTTTCATCAATTTTGCAACATTAAAAACAAGAAAGAAAAAACACGCATAAAGCATTTATTATGAAACACTTCCCAACAGCAATGACATTTTATTTACGCATCTCAAAAATGCGATACTTTAAGGGATAATATATTTTAAATTATCACAATACTACAATAATGTCTTATATTTGAAAACTTAAAACTTCATAAAAAAATGAATTTTATTCAAATAGCGTCATCAAAATATAATTCGCCTGGCTCTAAAAACAGTGAATATTCCATTCATAAATTTTTATTTTATTCCTTTCATTCAGCGGCGATATTTTTTAAATTATCACAATACTACAATAATATATTTTACTTAAAAACTTAAAACCATGGAGGTAAACGTACTTTCTAACTTCACGCTTAAGGCAATACAAAATCGTGTGTTTCTCTATGTAAAATCAATGTATGTTTCATTCTTATCTGCTATATTTCAGACTCCAGACATAAATAATTTTGCTTTATAAAAATTCAGCAATTCTCATACAACTCATCTTACAGCTTGATGTGTTTATATTCTCCGTGGGTAAAAATTAGGCTTCGTTGTAGAAACAATCAAAGTTTGATGATCATTTAAACTTAAAAATATTGTAATTGCGTTGTTGCAATATATAGACGCACCGAAGTAATGCAAGAACAAAGTGATTTTAGGACAGATACAAGACTAAATATAAATTAAAAAGAACTTTAAAACTCACGATTTTGATATAAGATGGATGCCATATTTTATATTGAAGTGGGTCAGGTGATCTCTTCATGTAATATGTGTGTAATCATTATCTCAATTTTTATTTAAAAAACTACCGAACATATTTTGCATAACTTTGTTTTATATATTTTATGGGATAATTTGAATATATCCTAAAACTTTCAAAGCAATTTCTGAATTTTAAATTCGCTTAAAAATTGTTTGAAAAATTTGGTCCCATAGAATTTAATGTATTTCATTTCTTCAACCCGGGTTTAATCCAAAACTAACTGGGTGATATTATTCATTTATATTCCCATAAATCCCACGGAACGTCTCAACAATATACTAAAATTTCATTTTGATAGAGTCATTTTTATTTTGCAGTTATCGTGCGAACTGGCAGAGAGGCAGGCAGAATGAACAAAGTCATAAACACAATTCGAATAAGTTGTAAAGTATTAAAGAACCCGCCAAATCTCTCGCCAAGCCTTACAGGGACGGAAGGACGTAATCATCCACATTTTCGTTGAATATTTCTTCTTCAACCCTTAAGAGACCCTTCTGAAGAGAACCCTTACTACAATATATGTATTCTAAAATGTTTGTCCAAATTAAAACGAATTGTATAAGAATTTAAAAATATCAAACATCTAAACTCGTTCAACCCAAAGGCCGTAATGATATGATCCAAACAAAAATGTAATTCCAAAAAAAGAAAAGAAAAAAATACGTATTACTATATATATATATATATATATATATATATATATATATAATCCAAGAAAAAGAAGACTTAAAGGAATATGGGATAACCAAATGCTTTGCATTTAATGGTTGGGGAGGATTGCGACTCCCCCTCCCGTTTTTGTGGATATGCATAGGAATTCTATTTGAATTTGATTACTGGTTTTTATATGATATATATATATATATATATATATATATATATATATATATATATATATATATATATATATATATATATATATATATATATTTCCTTATTATTTAAAAAATAAAAAATATTTACTATTGTAAGAACTCATTGAGATTTAATTCTCTAGCTTAGCAATACTATTTCATTTTCAACACTTTACAACATAGTTGAAAAGTGTTTGTGACTTTGTTCATTCTGTCTGTCTATCTGTCTGTCCGTTCACACGATAACTGCCGTAAAAACGTCTTTATCAGAATGAAATTTTAGTATGTTGTTGAGACGGTCTGTGTAGTATACGAGAATGTAAATGAATAATATCTCCCAATTAGCTTTGGATTGCACCCGGGTTGAAAAAATTGAAATACATTGAACCCAATGGGACCTAATTTTTCAATCATTTTTTAAGCACATTTAAAATTTATAAATTTCTTCGAACATTTTTGGAAATATTCAAATTATTCCATAAAATATACAAAAAAAAATCAGCAAAATATGCTCGGTAGTTTTTAAGCAAAAATTAAAATAATAATTGCACCCATATTATATGAAAAGATCTCGTGACTCACTTCAAAATAAAATATGTCATCGATCTTGTGAAAAAATTGAGATTTTTAAAGTTCTTTTTAATTTATATTTAGTGCTGCATCCGTTCTAAAACCTCTTTATTTATTTATTTTCTGTGCATCTACGTACTGCGTCAACGCAATTACAATATTTTAGAGTTTAAATGATCATCCAACTTTGATCATTCCTACAAAAAAGTCTAACTTTCACGTTTGATCCTTGTAGAAATGAACAAACTTTGATCAATTCTACTACGAAGCCTAACTTCCATGTATGGAGTTAGGCAAAAAGTGACTAATAAGTGCAATAAACTCCCACAAAACTCAGAGATAGAGTTTTAATTCATTTTCACGTTTTAAACCAACGATTTCCAACCTTTTTCGTTTGGAGGAACCAGGGAGTTAGAGAGTAGAACTGCTAGGAAACAGTTTTGTTTTCCATTATTATCTCAACAACCCCTGGTCTTAGAAATTCGAAATATAGACTAAATTTTAAGCGGAGCTATTTTAAGGCTACTCACAAAAATTTATTAAATTCGGTTTTACCGTTCTCGTGTTATAATGAGACAAACAAACACGCAGATAGACAGACAGACAGATTTTCAATTTTATTTATATAGATTGATTTAATTTCAAACACACATATTTAAACAAATCATCCTTCGGTTTATTTGACTAATTATTTGTCCTTCCATAAAAATGCAAAATATTTAATTTTCCTAGTTATGCACATATTATAAGAGAGTACGTTTAACAGCATCTTGAAGTACCCTGCGAGAATTAAAAATTTAAACGTCTTAAGATCGACATAATGAGCTCTTCGCTGAGCGTAATAATTAAAATTGTACCTCAACAAAATGATATGGCTCAAAGATAAAAACTTTCAATGAAATAATATTTTTTTCTGTGGCAATTAATTGATTTTTTAGAATGCCGAATAAATTTGAATGGATGCGTCAATGTTTTAAATTGTTTCAAGGACCCGCAATGCACTCTCATTTTAGGAACAAAGGGTTTTAATAAATTTTGGAATTAATGAAAGGAGGCAAAAATAATGCACTTTAAATGTAAAGCAGTGGAATATGTTTTATTAAACTCTGTATTCAATCTTTAAAAAAAAACTAAGGACATGAACTATCGAGGTCTTAATGAAGATAAGAATAAAATTAAATTGAAATAGAGGTCAGGTTTGTGTCCTAAAGAAAAAAGCATCTTATAGAAATTGTGATAAAAGAGAACTGATATTTTTATCATGTTTGAAATATAGTAATAAAATATAACAAACAAATCGACGCACCAAGAAGGAGTTGTCCGATTGTAATGAAATTTCGCATGCAAAGTTATTTTGAGCGAACATTCAAACGGATAAATTTTTGTGTCTAACAAATGAATAGTGGGAGCTCCAACGCATCGGAACTGAGCATTCAGCAGGTGTATATAAGGAGCAATTTTGAATTTGTGGTCAAAATTCCTGTTGCATTTCGACTGTGGATATCTTACGTCTTTGGCGGTAATTTCTGGCACACTGACAGCACAGCGGTACGTGACAAAATTATACGACCGGTTGTGTTACCGTTCTTTTGCGACACCTCGAACTTACTTTTCAACAAGATAATGCCCTGCTGCACACGGCACGTGTTGCCATAAATTGTCTTCAAGCTTGTCCAGCACTTACTCGGTCCGTTAAGTACCCTTATCTCTCTCCCATAGAGCACATTTGGGACGTTATGGGAAAGCGATTGCAACCATCCCGGAATTTTGATGATTTAGAACGACAGTTGGAGCCAATTTGGCAAGACATTTCGCAGGACACCATCCGTGAACTTTATCAGTCTATGCCACACTGCGTGACATCTTGCATCCAAACCAGAGGTGGACCAATGCCTTATTGACTTTCTCCCCTTGTATACTGTCAAACTCTAAATCATTAAATTGTTCTGAAATTTTAATCGTTTCTTTTTCTGTGTATGTTCTTCACATCCACCATTTTTTATCACAGTCCGACAACTCCTTTTTGGTGCGCCGATTTTTCTTTTGTTATAGAGTGTAATTTTAGAAACAACTATTATTGTAAAAATTGAGCAGGAAAAATTAGTCATGTGTTAAACAACGTAATTTATAATTTCAAGTAACCAGAGAGAACTACGTCATGAAAGCAGGAATGAGTGCCATACTGAACTAGATTTTTAGTGCGTTGACGTCGAACTAATATTTAATTTTTAGAAAATAATACATAAAATATTTTCTTATGGGAAATAAATCGATGTATTGCTTTTCATATACTCGTCTTTAGCACCAGTGCATTTTTTTATTCGAGTAAACCAATTTGTAAAACAGATATGCCATTTAGAAGTTAGCATATTAAAAACTTGTGATTTATGAGCTTCAAATGCTTCTTCTGGAATGTTAAATCGTTGATCCCGGATTTTATTTTTGATTCTTGGGAACAAGAAAAATTATTAGGCACCAAATTAGAGGAATAAGGACAATGACTCATCACATTAATTTTTCCATGCGGTGAATAAAGGACATTTTGAAATGCAGTGTGTAATCTTGCATTGTCATGATGAAGACTGATGCGCATTATTTTTTCTAATTTGATAATCTATTTCTGGCAAACATATATATTGTATATTGTTGTATACCAATCAAAATTTACTGTTCTACGATCCACCAAAGAAACGGATGCAAAGCAGTCCGATTTACCAAAACACTGAAAAATTATTTCCTTTAAAACACTTCGTACACGAACAATTTTTGTAGGATTTGGTTCATTTTGAAACACTCAAACAGAAGATTGTAGTTTTAATTTTATGCACTCGGGTCCTTGAAATGTTCAAAGATGCTGCAATTTCATCATATGTGATATGGCGATCTAAACTGATCATTTGTTTCAGAGAATCAATGTTTTCTAGTGTCGCAGTAGTTCTTAGTCGACCTTCGGAAAATGCATTACTGGGACTCTTACGTACACGATTAAATTATTTTAAGCAGTTGCACATTGTTGCTTTGGATTGTGCTTCATCACCAAAAGCCGAATTCATTCAATCGACACACTGTTGCTATGTCAAACCTTCTTCTTCCTCGTACCCAGATCGTCCGATCTATTAAAAGGAATCTCTTTGGAACGTTGGGAAGTTCTCCACAATTTATACAGAAACCCAGTAGAGATGGCATCCGCAGAGAACGTACCTTCCTTTCCCTACTACCAAACTATTAGAAGGGCATTACCTGAACACGATTGAAAAGATGAAAGTATGGTCAATCATTAAATATGCTATTGAGCATTGACATCATATAACACCATCAACTCTCCGGTTATGACCAGAATGGGTGGAAAATGCTACTAAACAAGGTAAGAAAGAGACCATTATGTGATTCATAATCCGCATAAGGAAGACATAATTCAACCTCATTACAACTACTAATTCGACCTCATTACTACTACTAATTCGACCTCATTACTACTACTAATTCGACCTCATCCTTCATCTTGCTACACCGAAACTATTCCCTCACCTTTCTCTATAATGAGTAAATAGAAAGAAACATCCATCTGAGAAATCTCCAACAGCAAAAATAGTCTGTCGTCACTGTCATGAGCACATGTACAATCAACTCGGGCAAGACCATTTGTAACAATATTTCCATAAACAAGCTTCATTGACAGACGTCTCCAAGCTAACCAACAAGTAACAGCGAATTAAGCTTCACTGAGCGAAGCCTCCCCAAGCCCTATCAAACATCATTTCCAGATTATATTTTGTGCAGACTGAAATTCATCAAACGATGTTTCGCTAGCACATTTTAGTTCATTTTTTAGATTTCATTCTACCTTATCATTCTATTTTCTCATCTGAATAACCATACCCCTTAAACTCCTAAATGAATTTATCACCATCATTCTACTTGTATATAACATATAATTGCTATATATCTCCTGTATGCACTTTATTTATTCTCCAGTATGTTTAAAAGTCAAATGTCCCAGAGGAACCAGTTACACAAAGTGTTAGAAGCTTCCATGTATCGACACCCTCAGCATGGCTACAAATTAGAAAAGTAATTCCGCTCATTAGAGGTTAATTCCATACAGGCTTATTTAAATTTTTATTATCTTTCACATCTGCTGCGTTGTAGCTCGCAGTCGCAGTCACTGCGTTGTAGCTCGCAGTTCACTGTAACTCACAGTTAAAACACGGAGTATCAGCAGCCATACTGCATGAGACAGAACAAGAAAAATGATTGTTCTTCAAATATATCTCCAAATATTCATTTTAACAACTTCGTTCATCATATAGTGCTTCAACAGCTTATCGCTCCCACGTAGTACGATCATGGTATGATATGTGCAACACCTTGATATTGAAACGTATAAATTTGTTTCTGCAACAGATTACAGCAAATGGGTCCGCTTAGTTGCGCAAATTTATTTTCTATTTTAAGCATGATTTACTGACAGAATAAACTACTGAAATATATATTCAAATCAGAATATATAGCGATTCAAACTGACAGTTTTTATTAAAGACTCTACTATGTATATTTTGCATAAACATTTAATTTATGAAACAAACCTAATATAAATTTTCCTATAAAATTTTTCGTATGACAAATACCATCTTCAACGAGTCTCGAATAATTCAACACTGATTCTTCAAAAAATTAAGAGCTGCATGTAAGTCCAGATTTGAGAAAGATTTAGTGATACACTGTTACGTTTGTATGTTATGTCTGTAATGCTTAATAATAGCATCAGACTTAAGGACGCCAGTTTTATGGCACACTAAAGGTCAAAGTAGGCAATAAACATTGGAGGCCAAGGTGAAGCCACCAGAGTGGTTCAAGATGTTTACCAATGTTCAAGTTGACTGGTCGTATTGCCCTAAGTTCGGCCAATCAGAGTGATAAGGGGCGTTACAGACCACAGCCAAAAGAAGCGGCAACCAAGAAGTTCGAGAGAATATACAAAACTTCTACTTCAGAACAGATGCAATTTCTACGAGAAAAGAAAAATGCAACTTCTACACGAGAATTGAGATGCAATGCAGACGATAACTTCAACGGCAGAATTCACGATGTCTGGCAAAGAACGGAGGCAATGGAAAACGACATTGTCCTGATATGAAGTTGTTCCAGAAGTGTCCGAAATTAACAATTAGACGGCAGTACGATATGATCGACGACTTTTTCGTTCATATCAACTATATTGCAGACTCCAGCGCTGAATAATTTTGCGTTAAAAAATTAAGGAATTCTTATATAACTCATGTTACAGCTTGATGTGATTACAATCTCCATAAATGAAAATTTAGCTTCTTTATAGAAATAATCAAAGTTTGGTAATCATTTAAATTCAAATATATTGTAATTGCGTTGTTTCAGAACATTGATGTACAGAAATTACACAAAAATAAAGCGGTTTCAGGACGGATTATAAATTAAGAGCTTTAAAATTCACTATTTTGACACAAGATGGATGCCATATTTTATTTTGATGTGTGCCACGTGATCGCTTCATATAATATTCACCTGCTCCCTTCATGTAATGGGTGTATTTATTATTTTACTTTTTATTTAAAAAAACTACTGAATATATTTTCTTGAATTTTTTTCTATATTTTATGTGATAATTTGATTATTTCCTAAAACTTCCGAAGCAATTTGTGAATTTTGCATTCCCTTAAAAAATGGTTGAAAATCTAGATCCCAAAAGGTTCAATGTAATTCATCTTTTAAACCCGGGTTCAATCCGAAACAAATTGGGTGCTAATATTCATTTATAGTCCCATAGCTCCCACAGACCGTCTGAACAACATACTAAAATTTCATTTTGCTAAATTCATTTTTACAGTAGTTATCGTGCTAACGGACAGACAGATAGACAGACAGACAGAATGAATGAACAAAGTCATAAAGAATTTTCAACTATGTTGTAAAGTGTTAAAAAATCCAATTTAGGAATCTAAATGATTTAACTGCGTGGTGAAAGAAATTTAGAAGTTACATGGTAAGAAATTATTTAGTTTAAGTTTCGGACGTTCCGTTTTACATTCTCATTCGCTTTGGGAACTAAAATGGCTACTTTCAATATAGCCAAGCTGCCTCGGCTACTAATTAGCTATTTTAAATGTAGTTAATTTAGTTTCCAAACTCAATCCTCTATGTCGTGGAATTTTTGTTTGCTTTTGTCACATAAAACTCAAGGAAATATAAAATATAAAATTACTGCATAGCGATGATAAATATCGATGGTATTTTAGAAATTTTAAATATATAAATGTTGAATATTTTTTTTCAAGAAATACTCCACATTCCAAAGATTAGAGTTGCTACAATGAAGAGACATGATAATGGATGCTTTTACTTTTAAATTAAAACTGCTCAGTCTCATTTAAAAGTTAATCATTTCGATGACAATTTCAAATAACTGGATGATAAATTCAGATGTGGGCTTCATATTTTGCGCCGAGGAAAGTAAATAGTAACAGAGTGCAAACATAAATGTAACTGGCATGTTTTTAAATATGAATGCATTTTAATTAAAAATCGTTACATTTTTGCAAATCTGAATTAGCTTCATTCTAAATAATGGTTTATTTCTTTTTTATGACACGTACATTTCACACTTTAATATTTCAAATGATGCTCTCTAGATGCTTATAACCGTTTTTAGGTGTTTATTTTTGCGATATGTTTTAAAGGATAGATTGTATTTAAAACGAAATTGAGTAATTTCGCAATTTACAAAGTAAGTATTTTGTCTGTTCTTGGAATTTAGTTCTATTTATTTGGGATTCTATAGCTAGTTCTAAAACATTTATATTACTAATATATCAATAAACATAAATTAAAGTAACGTGCAATACTAGAATCACACTCCTAAGATATATGTTTTAATCACCTGTAAGGGAAGCCTCTTCTTCTAAGGTAGGAAAATTAGAATCATTCAGATCTTCATGATGCATGGCATTGGAATTTTTGCAGATTAAAACGTCAATTTTATAACTTTCCCCATACAAATGGTATAATGTATGGGAAAATCATTTATAGAGATGAACATTGAAATTAGGAATTTTGGATGGATTTACGCGTTTTAAGCATCCTTGAAATTGAATAAAACTTTTTGAGGAGATGTCTGTGTGTGTGTGTGTGTGTGGATGCGACATCTCACAAATGCATGAAGCAAACTAATATAGAAACGTACAAATATACGTAATGAATTGTTGCGTTTCTCACAATTAGCGAATACTGAAACTGTGCTGTTTTTAGTTTTCACCATTTTGTTTTGACCAATAAAATAACAAAACCTGTCAAATTTCATGATTAATGCTAATAACAATGTGATATGGCTTTCCTTATTTACAAAAATTACTACTTACAAAACTACTTACAAAATCACCACTTCATGGTAAAAATAACCTATCAATAGATATATACGAGGGTGGTTCAAAAAGTGAAGTAACAACTCCTGTGAGAGGAAAGGTTTATTCACGAAATCAAAGAAATACACAAAGTTAGCAAGGCACTGCTATATATTATTTTTCCACATAGTCACCATGGTTATAGAAACATTTGTTCCATCGGTAAACATATCTATCGAAATCGGCATAGAAGAAATCAGGATGCATGTCACGGAGCAACTCAACGACGGCTTCATCAACGTCTGCATCGGTTGTGAAATGGCGACCTTCCAGGTCCTTCTTCAACGGTCCGAAGAAATGAAAATCGCTTGGTGCGAGATCCGGGCTGTAGGGTGGGTGTTCCAGTACATTCCATCGAAAACGCTGTACCAAATTACGTGTAACCGAGGCCGTATGAGATCGGGCCTTGTCATGCAACAACACACCTTATCTAGACATGAAATTTAATTCGCTCACCAAATTTGTGCACCCGTGAGCACTCTCGTTACCTTACTTTTTGAACCACCTATGTATATATATATATATATATATATATATATAAAATATAAATATATAGAAATTGAAAAATCGGAAATAAAAATGTTTTAGTAACTTTTGCGCTAGGCAGCATGAGGGTACCAAACACTATATATATAGAAAAATTGAAATATAAAAGGTGAAAAAAACATGTAAAAAAGGAAGGATGGCTCGGCAAAAAGCTTACATTATGGCGGTAAGGGGTTGTGACCTTACTCCCCAGTTCAACGAGCTCGTCAAAATCGCCGCGGCATTTTCACTCCTGGTCGCCAGCCCCGGCCCAAGCCAACCTCCGGAGTGACTTTGAAATCATCACGAGACCTGGATAGAGATGTGTACGAGAGCCATATCACCACAAATAAAGCCAACTGAATTGCCGACTCAAATGAAATGTAGTTCCAGCCGCGGTCCTGTTATCACAGTGCGGTCCTGTCATATGGAGGATTCGATGATTTTGTCTCTAATTGAACTCAAAAAATACTAAGTCTTACACCATATGCAAAATTGTTTCTGTATAAATTATCAATATTTTTAATCATAAAGGAAATTGGATATTTATTAAAAAATGCTTGTTTTAAAAATTCTTGATCAAAATTGATACGTAAATGTTCCTCTTTGATAGTTCTTTTTTTTCTGATTAAACCTCCCAAGAAAACATTGCGAAACACATTCAAATGTATGTTGGAGTTCCAATGTATAATTCCAATAATAGGTAGTTTAAGTTGTTTTCTTTTATCATAGATGGTGAATATGAGAGGGATTTGACTATAGTTGATATTCAAATCCAAAAATTCGACCTCTTTGTTATTTTTAAGAGGGTTTTCCTTCAAGATGAGGTTTGGTGGATAAAAATCAAAGTTCATTGTGTAGTTTTCATTCTCATATCCTATAATTACGTCATCCACATAACGTAGGTATATGATTTCGTTGTTTATATGAGATCTTCTTTCATAAAAACTAAGATATATATCAGCCAATATGGAAGAACATCTCCCCCCCATGGGGATGCCCTTAATTTGTTGATAAATAGACATTCCGTTGTAAAGGTAATTTTCTTTATGAACTATTTTGATTATAGACTTGAATTTATTGTATTCCAGACTCCTTTTTAAATCATATTCTTCAAACAAGCTGTAAAGTATATTTGTCATGTCATCTAGATCTATAGTATTAAATAGTTCTTGGAAATCATAAGTTCTTAAGTGCAAAGGATGTTTATGATCTTTCAATATATTGATCACTTGTAGACTGTTTTTTATAATATAGCTTCCTTGGTTATTAAGTTTCAGCAAAATAGGTTGTAAAATCTTCATTAACATATTATTGGCTTTCGTGAGATAGGTATTGCATCCAACAGTAACAGGTCTGAAAGTAATAGGACTTTTATGAAGTTTCGGAATATTAATCAGATACGGATACTTTATAATTCCTGTATATTTGATACCAGTTAATAAATACAAAGCCTTGATTTTATTTGAGATTTTTTTAAGGGAGAGGTTGATTTTACTGTAAAGAACATCATTCTCATATTTTTCTTTCAATATGTCAATGTAAAAGAGCTTACATGTAAAAGCGTAGTTACTTGATGCCTTGTCAATATAAGTAATTATAAATTGATTTTGAATGTTCTTCAGAAGTTGGAAGTTTATTTTACATTGGTCTGGAGGTTGGTAAAGTTTTTTATAATAGTACTTGAAGTCCCTGCACATCTTAGATCGCCATTGATGGAATGCCATATCTGGCAGACTGTATTGAATGGAAAGTTTATAAATGAATTGATCAATATCCTCGCGAAAAGCCTCAAACGGATCGCCATGATACGGATTTCTATATTTAGTACCTAGTTTGAAAGCTTGAATTAATGTAGTATCTGTAAGAACTCTGCAATCACCTGTTACTATATGACCTAATATCGGATCTGAATAAGGATTGTTTCTGCATTTGCATTCTGTTAAATTTGGTAGATGTAGATTCTGACTTAAAATATTATAGTTGAATGCTTTTCTTCCTAAAGGAATGACATAACGATAAGAAGTCCTGATTTTCAAGTTGCTGATTGGAAGGGTATCTTGATGGTCTTTTAAAATATTTCTAAATGGAATACGATTAAAAGTTTTATTCTGGAAAAGGAGATTTAAATAAGTTGAGTGTGTAACAATATCCTCTTCTTCATTCTGTAATTTGATATTAAGGAAGTTAAAACGTTTTTTAAGCCAATCGCTAGTAGTAGCCAAATTCAGTTTTTGAAACAAATTTGTTTCTTTCGTTTTCCAGACTGTTAATTGCTTTATCCAAGTTTTCCAAATGTTAAGCATGAAAGAAATAAAATACATTGAGCAGTACCAAATAGAGACTGTGGAGGGTTTGTGACCTCCACTCCCCGGTCAAAGCATGCAATGGGATCGCGGCAAAACTTCTGGAAGCCGGTACCATTCATAGAAGATCGACTAGACCAATTTATATACCGTTTAAAAAAAACCCATAAAATAAAAAATACATGTAATACTTTATACAATGAAATTATTTGAACTATTAAAGCCATAGAAATCAATATACATATATTACTGACGATAAAAATCACAATTGCAAAAACTCTCACACAGAAACGCATAACTCACTCAAATAAGTGTACTTTCCTTATTAACTAAATGAACCACTATTAATTAGACCGTTCATTAAGTACTATAGAGCTGTTGCCACCAATTTTGTTGCACGCCAAGAATAACACTTTGCATTCTTGTATATCGATATGATAAAAAATGATTACGATTCTGTAAAGAAACCTGTTAGGGAAGCCCACATTTTCGGCTTCCTCGGGGTATTCAGGAACACTTAAATGTTGGTCCTCCGTCTTTGAATTTAATATCTTACTTCTGAACACGTGAACATGTAATTCATTACGATGATTTCGAACACCCTTCTGTGTAGGTTAGAGGACCAAGGGATTATAAAGTTGATTTTAAACTAAAAATCGCTTCGTTTATCGTAAATACGAAAGTATGTTCTATTTTTGTTGTATGTGTCGACATTTTGATGATAACCTTTGCGAAATACGGCTGACAAGAACTAATGACATTTAATAAATTTAAAACTTTGATTCGAATAGTGCTTTTCGAAACTGTATTGTTTAATGGTATCATATTATATAAACAAAGAAATGGTATCCGCATGGTAGGAATTTGCTCATCTATTCCAGCAGACATATATCTAAACAGTTTCAAATCTAGAACACATATTTTAAATGAGATCGGTTTCATTAGATTTGTCGATGATGTGCTGACGGGGTGCGAGAAAGAGGATTTCGGGTAAAATGAGTTTTTACCCTTGCGGTTTAAAATTAGTAGAAAACGAGGCAAACGAAGAAGTAGTGGTTAAATTTTGGAGATATATATATATATATATACAATATAAATATATATATATATATATATATATATATATATATATATATATATATATATATATATATATATATATATATATATATATATATATATAAATATATATATATATATATATATATATATATATATATATATATATATATATATATATATATAAATATATATATATATATATATATATATATATATATATAAATATATATATATAAATATATATATATATATATATATATATATATAAATATATATATATAAATATATATATATATATATATATATATATATATATATATATATATATATATATATATATACAATATAAATATATAATACTTTAAGATATATAAAAAACGGAAATCTCGCTCAAATAGCGTTACGCTGCTTGGTAGAGTAGATTACGATATAGAAAACAAAATGGAACAGGAAGAACTAAGTACCAAAATATGGCAGGAGATGGCTTTTGACCTCCGCTCCGCGGTTAAGCAAACTTTATGTCGCGAAGGCACTTCTGGTAGCGGGTACTCAGCTAAAAGCATACATAAGTATCAAATCGAAAACCAAGAGATCTGTGATATTAAATCAATGTAGAAAGGAATGGACTATATAATAGCCATTACTAAATAAAATAGTCATAAGATCAAGTACCCCAAACCTTTCTTTAAAATATCCAATGATTGAAACAGTAATATTCAATATAAATTAAAAGGGACAAGGTACCTGTCAATTATCGATACAACGAAAATATTTTTCCCTAGAATCCATGTTAAAATTACACACATAAAACGAACTAACCGTCATGCCATCACCATAACGTCTTAAGTCGAATTACACAACTTACCATGTACTAAACATTCTTATACTAACCCCTAACATCAACTCAGGCCAAAAAAACCCTTGAAACAATTCGTTACGGTTATGTCATAAACACTACATACAATGTTTGATAAAAACCTCTTTGGGTATCCTTGTCCTATTGCCACTGACAAAAAATTACGGTCGCATAACAATCTGTCCTGTCATATACAATCAAACGCCTACTCCGTAAAAGCTTATTAATTATGATATTCCGGAAAACATTTCTGTGACGAGTCGTTATCCATTGTGTAATGAAGTTGATATTAAAACTAAAATCCTGCCTTTTGCCATTCAATTTAAACTCTGCTCTTCCTCTGATATTAGTCTTAATACATAAATCCAAGAAATTCAAGCTGTCATCAGAGTTATGAGGAATCTGAATTAGTTTCAAATTCGAAGGATAGAAACCGAAGTCCATTACAAAATCCTTGTTTCCATATCCCAGAAGGGCATTGTCAACGAATCTAATATATTGGAGTTCGTTTAAGAGGTGTGTTCCGTCTTCAACTTATTCAAATAGATGTCAACTGAAACAGGTGAACAACCTCCCCCCATAGGAATACCGTGTTTCTGTTTATAAAAATTAAATCCATCATGAAACACCGTTTCGAACAATACCAATTCAACAAGAGTTTTATATTTACTTTTATTAATGTGTGTTTTAATATCATGTCTATCTTATAAATCCATAACGATATCATATATTTACGTCAATATTACTAAACAAGTCTTCAAACTAGTAACTTTTGTAATATACGATTTCTGGTATTTTGTTTATAGTACTGATGGCATCATAACTGTTGTTGAAATGTGTTTTACTAAGTTTAATTTCTATGACTACTTCTTTCAAAATTCTTAACAATAACTTGTTTACAATTATGAGACAGATTCTATAACCATTCGTAATCGGTCTGAATTTTACCTGTGTTTTATGTAATTTTGGAATCATCGTAACATAAGGGAACCGTATGGATTTTATAACATATCCAATATTTTTTTATATTTAGTCCCAATACGATTTTCTATTTCATTTCTTGAATAGTTCAACAGAATATTAGTGTCACGGATTTATAGCACACTGTAATAGTTTTACAATAGTTGTCTTTACAAATAAAAGCATAATTAGCAGTAACTTTGTCTACGTAAGTAATTACACAACTATTAGTTAATTGCTCCAATTCCTTATCGTTGTATTTCTTCGTATAATTACTGAAGTCATTACCATGATATATTAAGTTGAACTCCGTAACTATTGTCATATAATTTAAATTATGCTCTTCCTCTGTTAATATTCTTAATATACAGGGTATATATAAACTGTTTTGACAAAATAAGAGGAGTTATAGTACCCATCGTGACGAACAATATGTACAATGGAACTTAGAGTCGCATTCCCCTCCAAGTGTCAGAAAAGCGTAAAGTTGAACTTTCAACAGTGAAAATAAGGAGAATTAACGTAATCATAAGTTGCACAATCCCATTTATTTACACAAGAGAAAGACTTAAAGTATATGCTCGAAGTGATGGCCAAGGGTGCCGTTGCAGAATTCACACCAGCGAATGAACGACTGGTGCAACCTCTCGAAATCACCTGGTGTCGTGTTTATCCTGTCCGCTGCAACGACGAATCTAGCGACGAGATTTTCAACGGAGTCCACAGGCGTCTCGTACACCAAAGATTTTATGTGCCCTCAGAAGTCCAGTGGATTGAGGTCTGTTGAGCTTGGAGGCCAAGCCACAGGTCCACTACCTCCAATCCATCGTCCGAGATATGTGGCATTCAAGACGTGCAGGATGACTAGAAGTGACTGTGATGTTCTGGAGATGTGATACTTCTCTGGCACAACAGCTGTGCCGCCTAAAGGGGCGATTTGTGCTTGTTAGAAGTGTTTCGATATTGCTCTTTTCTGGCACTCAGAGTGGAATGCGATCCTAGGTTCCATACTAAATATTATTCGCCGTGATAGATACTATCATCCATCTTATTTTGTCAAAGCAATTTATATGCACCCTCCAGCCCGAGATTTAAGATGTTCAGCCCCATGGGCGAGCCCTCGAGTCTGGGCTGCGGAAGGCAGAAGTTTATATGTACCCTGTATAGTGTATAGATCCAAGAAATTCAAGATGTATTTATCCATGTATTAAGATTAATAACAGGGGAAGAGCTGAATTTAAATTATATGACAAAAGAAATGATTTTGGTTTTGATATCAGCTTCATTACTCCATGGAATACGACTCATCGCCGATAAGCTTTCTGGAATATCATAATCAGCTTTTCCAGAGTAGGCATTTGAATAGTATATGGCAGGACATGTTGTTCTGCGACAGTATTTTTTTGTCAGTGGCAATAGGACAAGGATACCCAAAGAAGTTTTTCTCGAACATTGTATTTAGTGTTTATGAAATAACCGTAACGGATCGCTTCAAGGTTTTATTGGTATGATCGATGTTAGGGGTTGGTTAAAGAATGCTTAATACATGGGAATTTGTGTAATTCGAATTAAAATGTTATGGCGATGGTATGACTGTTAGTTCGTTTAAGTGTGTAATTTTAACATGGGCTCTAGGGTAAAATATTTCAGTTGCAATGGTAATTGACAAGAACATTTTTCTTTTTAATTTATATTGAATTTTATTGTTTTAATGTACGTATTGGGTATTTTAAGGGAAGGTCTGGGGTACATGTTTTTATGACTATTTTATTTATTAATGGCTATTGTAGAGTTCTTTTCTTTTTGTATGGAATTAATATCGCCGATCTCTTGTTTTTTTATTTGACTCTTACGTATTATTTTTGACCAAGTGCCGGCTACCTGGAGTGTCGTCGCGACATAAAGCTTGCGTAACCGGGGAGCGGGGGGTTAGAACCCCCCGGCCATCTTCTGGTACGTAGTTCTTCCTGTTCCATTTTGCTTTCTATATCTAATCTGATCTACCAAGCATAATAGCGCTATTTGAGTGAGATTTCTGCTTTTTTATATATCTTAAGATCATTATGACTATTATATATATTTTTTATGACTATTTTATTTATAAATGGCTATTGTAGAGTTATTTTCTTTTTGTATGGAATTAATATCGCCGATCGCTTGTTTTTTTATTTGATTCTTACGTATTATTTTTGACCAAGTGCCGGCTACCTGGAGTGTCGTCGCGACGTAAAGCTTGCGTAACCGGGGAGCGGGGGGTTAGAACCCCCCGGCCATCTTCTGGTACGTTGTTCTTCCTGTTCCATTTTGCTTTCTATATCTAATCTAATCTACTAAGCAGAATAGCGCTATTTGAGTGATATTTCTGCTTTTTTATATATCTTAAGATCATTATATATTTATATTGTATATATATATATATATATATATATATATATATATATATATATATCCTGTGCTATTCTTTTCTATTATGGGCAATATGGTCGTGGTTTGCTTTTATGGTGATATTAATATTTCGTGATTACTTGAATTGATTATTTTTATTATTACATTTTACTATTATTTATCCATGTACTTGTCTGTGACATTATGCGCGCAATGCATATTGGTTATTTTGTTTTCAGTCAAGTTGTTTACGAATTTTTCGTAGTAACATCCTATTTTAATTAGTAAGAACTTAATTACACTAATGTTAGCTACATTTGCGCTGAATTGGTGTTAATTTTTATCTCAACTTTTAATTCAATTATTATTCCAATCTTTTCATATTATAATGTCAAATATTTCTATTTGTTATTCCTCTGTTATAATTATATTCCTTGCCATTAATATTGTGATCGAATTTAGCTTTTCATACATTGAATCTCTTAGATGTTTATTCATTAATAAAATTGAAAATTGCATTGGAAGATTTTGAATCTTGTATTTCCAGCATTGTTTAATGGCTGTATTATTCTTAGGTAATATTTATTAGTCCAGTATTAAAGCCCAGTGGTAAGAGTGCGGGAATTGTTCTCGTTAGGCCCGGGTTCAATTCCCGCCACTACCAAAACTGCTGCCGTGTTCACGCGGAGTACGATCACGTTAAACATGTGGGACCGTAAGTCCTTCCGAGATGTTGGTGATAGGGGAAAGAGGGTACAGTCCCTGTGGATGCCTCCCCCACTGGTTTCCGGTCTAAATTGTGTGAATAAAAAGACAGTTATGGAGATTGTCGCGGAGGGCGCGGCAGCCCAGTGGTTAGCGTGCTGAAATTTCTTTCGGTAGGCCCGGGTTCGATTCCCGCCACGGCCAAAACTGCTGCCATGTTAACGCGGCGTACGATCACGTTAAACATGTGGGTCCGTAAGTCCTTCCGAGAGGTTGGTGGTAGGGGAAGAAGGGTACGGTCCCTGTGGATGCCTCTCCCACTGGCTTCCGGTCTAAATTCTGAGAATAAAAAGACAGTTATGGAGATTGTCGCGGTGGGCGAAGTACCCCAGTGGTTAGCGCGCGGGATTTGCACTTGGTAGGCCCGGGTTCGATTCCCAAAATTGCCGCCATGTTCACGTCCGCAAGTCCTACCGAGGACTTACGGACCAAAACAAATTTACATTGGACTGGAAAAACAGAAAGTTATGGAGATTGTCGCTTAGGACGCGGTAGCCCAGTGGTTAGCGATTCCCGCCACTGCCTAAACTGCTACCGTGTTCAGGAAAACGATCACATTAAACATGTGGGTCCGTAAGTCCGTTAGGGAAAGGAGGGTACGGTCCCTGTGTATGCCTCCCCCAGTGGATTCCGGTCTAAATTGGGTGAATAAAAAGAAAGTTATGGAGATTGTTGCGGAGGGCGCGGTAGCCAAGTGGTTAAGCGCAGGAATTGCACTCGGTAGGCCCGGGTTCGATTCCCGCCATTGCCGAAACTGCCGCCGTGTTCACGCGGAGTACAATCACGTTAAACATGTTGGACCGTAAGTCCTTCCGAGAGGTTGGTGGTAGGGGAAGGAGTGTACAGTCCCTGTGGATGCCTCCTACACTGAGTTCCAGTCTAAATTGGGTGGCACTTCCTGACCGTCCAAACCGTTACCTTACACCTTTCTGGTAGATCGCGCCAGCGAGTTTGCAACGATCAGAATTTGTCACGGTAAGAATTTTCAAGGGTAGCGAACAGGCTGGTTGCCAAAGGCGGCTAGTTTTGAATACATTTTTATTGGAATAGTCAATGTGTATATGTACATTTTTTCCACTATCTATCCTAGTTTTTCTTTTTTCTGAGCATTTTTATAATCTAGTTTTTATGTATCTACACATTAGCTCGTATTATTATTTTCAAGGTGATTTGGATGATTCATTAGTTTAAAAAAATAATGGTATCCTTCATATGTTGAAAATGTGTTTTCAATTTTGTATTTCAATTAAGTTTCATACTTAGCTAATGAGTCTCTTATTTTGAATGCAAGTTTCTTTATTTTGGGGAAATAAAGGTGACTATCTTACCCTAATTACATGATGTCTAATTATTAATATTTAGCGACTGGCAACTGGATGTTCTCTTACATTCAATCTCGGTATTCGAGAAATTGTTGGTGTTTTCCTAGATCGATATCCCGATACCAACAATATCCATTTTCTTCAATGACTATTCCATCTTCATTTAGTACATCCGGCCAGCATTCCTTGTTCTCTTCATATAACTATCAATCTTACAAACATGCATCACTAAATAACACTCTTAAATTTAAAACTTGTAATTCTAATAGATATAAAACGTGTCCGCTTGCTAATCGTAACCAGATCAATTGTAGCAATAATCTTGCCCTCTGTAAAACCTATAATTGCATTTACCAAATTGTTTGCAAAATATGCAATATTTCATATATAGGCCAAACCAGCAATCCTCTGCACCTCCGAATTAACGTACACAGGAATCATAAAAAAATTTCAAATAATGTAAATGCCCTTAATGAATCAAAATTCGAGTACGAACATTTTTCTACACATGGGTTCGACAACATTGAAATTAGTATTCCATGTATTCAAAAAATTATGACAGAGTGTTCTTTGAAAAAATAACTCATTTGTGGACATAAAACAATTTTCCCATATGAACTTAATCAATTATTTAATCATCATAACATTGTTAAAAAATCCATTAATTATCCTAATGAAGACCATAATATACATAATTTCTTTAACATTTTAAACAATAAATCAAAAGGACTAAAAGAGCAAGTAAATATAATAAAAAACTGATGTCATTATCTAATCTAAAGAATACCGTCCTACAGCAGCATGCAATTTTCAAAATTACTTTTGATTGGAAGCAATGTAAGAAGAGGATATTTGCAATTAAATAATAGCAATTAATTATGGTTTATAGCCTTTTTAGAACTCCTACATTTCATAACATTTATGTTAAACATTTATTCTATGATTTGCTCATTACCAGAAGTAACATTCTTAATGTTTATTTATACGTCGTGAACATGAATTTATATAATGAATCAAACCAATCTACTAAATTAAACGAATATTGTCCCCTGCATTTCACTAATTCTGTCTTACATAATCTGAAGATAAATAATTTTTTGAAATCGGTTTGCAACTAATTACTTTCTAGTCAAACATGTAAATCCTAAAATTGCATTTAAATATGATAAACCACTAGGACGTTATATTTTCAGTTATAATCAAATAGACAAATCAATAGAAGATATTAATCAAAATTATGAACTGGATAAAGAGTCATACTGCCACTGACATGTAGATAAATACAAAGACTACGCAGATAAACACTATAGGCATGTTATAACGGAGAATATAAATATTATTAAATATGATGCACTGAGATCACCGATGTTATTAGGTACTAAATACCGTTTACATACTAAATTTAAACATAAATCAATTGGTAAAGATATCATTCTTGACTTAAATAAATTTATTAATAAAATCAGCTATAAATATCAAATCCCTGTAGAAGCCTTGAAACTCTGGAGCGTCTCAATAGAACAATACACAAATCACTTAAATCACTATAGATATATTTAGAAAATTAATAAATCATATAAATTTAATTCAATTAAAAAAAAGTATTAAAGAAATACAAAATGATTTTGTCATTACTTATTTCGATAAGGCTAGTAGTAACTACTCAATCAGCTGTAAATATTACCATATAAGTACCCTCCAGTCACACTTAATAATCAAATCTAAAATTTACATAATGCTAACTTTAAAATCGTATCCAATAGAATATCAGCCAAATATAAGCAAATCCATCTAAAAAATATTTGTAATAACATTTCCTATCCTGTTTTAGTAAACAAGTTTTATAAATCCCCTGCAGCTTTTCGAACCATTACTAGTGGGCAATATTCTTACATTACTAATGCTGTTAAATTATTATTAAATATCTTAAATGAAGCACATTCGTCAGATGATATCTCAAATAATTGTCATATTGTGGAAAACACTTTCGGGTTAATTAAGAAATTAAAAACTCTTACTAACATTCATAGAATTTATACTTTTGATTTCAAAAATTTGTTTAAAAATATTGACATAGATGATCTGTGTAGAAATATTTTAGGAATTTTTGAAAAATACAAAATCATCCTAAGATATTCAACTTTTTTATTTACACAATTACTTAATTTTAATCTCTATGAGAATTATATTGAAAGTGATGGTACTTTTTGGTGCAACAGTTTGGTGTCCCACAAGTGGGTGTACCTCACCTTATTAGCTAATTTATATTTATTCTTATAGGAAAAGAACATTAATCCAGGATTGCATAATATGCACATATTTAGGTATTTAGATGACATATTAAGTGTAACCCATAATAATAT
>OX578139.1:91540887-91618387 GCA_951213105.1 Amaurobius ferox | reverse complement strand
ATGTCCCTGTCTTTTACCCGCTTATCTTATTTGACCCTGTGTTTGACGGGCTGTGTGACTGATAAACGCAATACTCATAACATTCATTCTATCGGTGTTATTTGAATAAAGACGAGTTTTACTTGTGAATTTCTATGTAACAGGAAAATATCTCTAAATGCAAACAATAAAACGTGTTCAAATGTTATTCTTTCAATGCACCATTCGATTATTTGACTTATGGTATTGATCTGAAAAACGTTTCACTTCTCCAAACATAAAATAACAAACTCGCCGCATCAGCCAAAATTTGTTTTAGTTTCAATATGTTCCCCGTGTATGAAAGTTTTCTTACAAATGCTATCGGTGGCAAACTAAATAAAAAGAACTTACCTAGATATTTAAAAACACATATTTCGCTGTGTTCTTTAACATTTTCGCTATCTATGCGCATATTTAGAATTATTAAATTTAAATTATCTACTTTTGCTAAAACCACAAGGCTGTTTTATGAAAACTTGTTACAGTGCAGATAGTCATAACATTAGATTGCCAAATCATTAAAAGAAGAAAAGGCTAAACGCAGACAGAGATTAATAAAGTGCATCCGTCAGGAAACAATATGTGAAAGACCTAAATTCACGATCTGTGAATGTGAAATCATTGTTGACACTCAACGTAGTGCTTCAAACTGTGGTGTACAAATAAAAAGCAATGTGGTGCACAAATAAAAATCACTTAGAGTTACCATTTTAAATATTGATTACTGCGTTGATTACTATTAATACCGCACTTTTGGAAATAAAACATTAAAGATTATTTATTTTTAGTTGCGTTGATTAATTAATAATACCGCTTTAACCCATCATATGAGAATTATGCAAAGTATAATATTAAATGGAATTATTGAACAAGGCCGTAAAATCGTACATCGTAAAACTTTAAAATGTTTAAACACATCGCGTTGTGTGCCGCTTAAACCCACCTTATTTATTTTCAGTACAAGTTCTGTAAAATAATATTTATTAAGATAATGCTACTCAATAAATTGCACCATTTTAACTTTAAAATAAAATCATTTATTAACAACATAGATTACTTATGAAAGTAATTACAACATGTATTCATATTAATTTCGGTGGAGAGAGCAAGTGTGAGATCATTGTTTGAATGCCTAAATTGCAGTATGACATTTATAGTTATTGATAGTAAGACATACCTCCAATTTTGTTACACTCTGCATTGGCACACAGCTCATACTTCGTTTCTGTTGCATCTCGAAGTATGCCGTTGAAGTTCTGTTAGGACATGGATATTTCATTTCTGTCTCATTCGTCGAAGTGTATCTCAAGGCATTTTTGCCTTGCTCGCCCACTGCTCTCTCTTTGTATTCTCGTATCTGAATCTCTAGAACTTTACGTATACACTCATACAACTTTCCATACAAATTTATCGGTGTGGTTAAGGATTGTCCTAGACACCTTGTAAATTAAGAACCGTGTGCAAATCCTACGAAAGATCGGGTTGGATAATTGTTAGACAATAAATGTACTGGACTTCTATGTACATTGAGTGTCTATTTTTTTAAAACCACAAGGCTGTTTTATGAAAACTTGTTACAGTGCAGATAGTCATAACATTAGATTGCCAAATCATTAAAAGAAGAAAACGCTAAACGCAGCCAGAGATTAATGAAGTGCATTCGTCAGGAAAGAATGTGTGAAAGACATAAATTCACGATCCGTGAATGTGAAATCATTGTTGACACTCAACGTAGTGCTTCTAACTGTGTTGCCACCTCTTTTCACCTGAGGTCTAACACGTCTATTTGACTCTGATTGGCCGATCTTGGGCAATGCTCCCAGACATTTAGCATATTGGTTGCATTTTTGACCACTCTTTTGGCCTCTCATGGCTTCACCTTGGCCTCCGCGGTTTATTGCCTACTTTGACCTTTCGGGTCAGGGTGCCATAAAACTGGCGTCCCCAAGTCTGATGCTTTGTTTGCTATTGCAGAAAAACCATAAATAAAGAACATAAAACTGTCTCACCTAAATCTGGTGTGAACTAAATTCCTGGTCTCACACAAACATTATAAAAAATAGCTGTACTAGGGAATTGTTATAGGACAGCAGTTATTAGAGTTTGCAATAATATATTATTAAATATACAATGCGTGAATTTACAACCGCTACTGGCCCCGCAAGATAAGCAAAAATGTTATTATGCATGATTAGTCCAGAAGAAGAAAGATAGTTTGTTAAATTTCAAATACCATGTATCAAGGATAAAGAGATATAGCCTCTCAACGAAGAGTTCTCCGCATAATGTTCAGAGTGGACAATATAAGCATATGCACTAACCAATCATAATCATTTGGTATCGTACTGTATAGGTCCTAAACATTAAATGCAGTAATGTTTTATATTGGAAGTTAAGATATGAAAAATATAGCGCTACGGAAGATAAACTAACTAAATTTATATTTGGACACTAAAAATGCATTACTATTTTACGTTTCCACCCTTATGTTGTCATCTTTATGTTACCAGAGTAAAACAGTAACACCATTTGAATTATGTAAAGGAATGCAGCTATAACTATCTATTCACTAACTATATTGATCTATATAAGATAGCACTAGATAATAATAAAATCTCTTATATTTTTTCGATTTCTATTAAATTGTATTTTTAAAGTTAAGATATTGTGGAAAGATTTCAAAGCTAAAATCCACAAAATTTTTAGCAAATCATTTTGATTAATATATATGAAACGAATAACACAATTTTACATTCTCCAACAATAGGTCTTAAAAGAATATAAATGAAACCAGGATATCAAGTTTCAAACACATCAAAAGGAAGGTTCAAATACTATTTAATATAAGAGCTGTTTCAAAAACAAATGCATCCACGAAAGCTGTTTTTATCATACTTATGAAGACTTAACTATAACTCATCATTTTAACTCTTCTTGACTATCTGCAGTTACTACGGAACTTTGCTCCTTACAAGTTCTTACCTTTATTGTCACCATTACTTTTGATGTTACTGATTTACTGAAGGTTCTTTGATTGGGTCTTTATGTGGCACCCGTGACTTTCAAAGTAGCCTGTATTTTTGTCACATGATTTTAATTCAATCACTTTGTGGTACTTCCAGGTAATTGGTGGACCCTGGTTTATAGACCCTACCATGAATTTATGTAAAATCTAATGACCACCTTGGCGATTTCTAATCCGGTTCCTTGCTCCAAGAATTTATCTTTTATAAACACAACGTAACTCTTGAATATTATTTGCCATAGAATTCTTTTACACATTTCTTCTTTGCAGGTCTAATTTTCATAATATTATTTGTACTGTTTCAAACAGTATAAGTATTTCAACCAATATAAAATATGCAATACTTTTTGGGCATCCATACTCATTGAAGATTCAAATAAGGAGGGTGTCACATATATGTAAACGTTTAGATTGTATAAGTGCACAACAATCTATAAGCGGGAGGAACTTCGATTCACAGCGTGCCAGCGACAAAGTACAATGTGCTAGTGAGCATTAACCATTTCTGTTGTACAGAATATGGTCTATCTAAATTTTTACTCGGTAGTTGAGTCTTATAATTTGTGTGTCATCAATTTAAACATATATATTAATATGTAACTGGACGCAATATTCTGTATTTCAAACTGTAGTTAGTTTCTTGTTGTATTGTATGTATGGTTGGTTATTTGCCCTAAATGTGTACTGATGCTTTGCTTTCAAATCCTCTACTGGAGCGAATTCCGCGGTTGGCTGATGTTGGATTTCTAATAACGTCGAAAGGACACAAAAAACAACTACTCTGAATGACGTAGATACTCTTGCTACTGTTACTACGAAAATGAATCTTTATTTCGGGGATATGCTTAGCAGGCCCCGTAAGACTTAAACAACTTGAGAATTCGAAAAGATAATAACAGCAGAATTACTGTGATTAAAAAATATCTATGTCTATCTACACCCTCCAATTAAGACATGATTGTGAGTACTTGATTTATAATAACTTGTTATAACTTGGTTGTAAGTTTGCAGTGAGGCTTATATGCATTATTGCCACATCAAATCTAAGTTGTGTAAGTCGTGTATGGAAATTTTGCCAATGGTGACACTTCATTTTGTTTTGTTCTGAACAAGTTAAAAAAATCAGATGTGGGCAGCACATGACTTTCTCTGCAGACTTATATTCACGTTCTATTTTTTTAAATTAAAATTAATTCACTTTTAATTCAATTTTCGTTCTCATTTGAAAACTGGGCTTATTTCCAAAAATCTGATGTGGACAGCTCATAACTTTCCCTGCAGACTTATATGCACATTCTCTTTATTTTAATTAAATTTAATTCACTATTAATATAATTTTCGTTCTCATTTGTTAAATGGACGCATTTTCAAAGGTGGCGTAGAGAAAAACGAAGAAACTAAAATATCTCGAGTACGGCTAGTCCTTGTGTAATGCGGTTGGTCTTATTCTTTTCTTCGTTAAAAATTACGTATAAAACAAGCATTTAATTAATATATTTGAGAATACGTAGTTTTCTATTTTAGAGTTTGTCGATTTTTACGGGTCATTTTACAAAAAAATACCGGTTGTTCTTTTCCGAATCATACCAAAATCTAATCAGCACCAGAGTATCCTACAAGTAACTTAGCTACCAAATTTTGTGAAATTCGGTCCATTAGTTTTTCAGCAAGAGTGGATAAAACTTTTGCGGGCCATTTCGCAGAAAAAGGCGGGTTCTTTTATCCCGAATCGTACCCAGAACTAATCAGCAACAGTTTCACCCACAAGTGACTTACCTACCCAATTTTATGAAATTCGGTACATTAGTTTTTTAGTTAGAGTGGATACAAAATCTGCACAGACAGACACACAGACACACAGACAGACAGACACACAGACACACACACATACGTCACGCTAAAAATAGTTTTTTCGTATTCTAGAGGTCTCGAAAAGTGTAGATCCGTCGAAAACTCGAGTTGCGATTTTCGGCATGATTCCAATACTTTCCCTATACATTACCATGTATTGCAGGGAAAGTAAAAATTTGATGTGTACAGCACATGACTTTCCCTGCAGACTTATTTTCATGTTCTATTTATTTAAATTAAATTAAATTCACTTTTAATTCAACTTTCGTTCTCATTTGAAAACTGGACTTATTTTCAAAAATGGTGTTGGGAAAATACGAAAAACTAAAATATCTCGAGAACGGCTAGTCCTAGTGTAATGGGGTTGATCTTATTATTTTCTTCGCTAAATATTACGTATTAAACTAGCATTTAATGGCTATATTTGAGCATACGTAGTTCTTAAGTTTAGATTTTGATGATTTTTGTGGGCCATTTTGCAAAAAATGGCAGGTTATTTTTTTTCGAATTATACCAAAATCTAATCAGAACCAATGTGGCATACAAGCAACTTATCTACCAAATTTTGGGAACTTCGGTCCATTAGTTTTTCAGTTTGAGAGGATACAAGCTTTTGCGGGCCATTTCGCAAAAAAGGCGGGTTCATTTAACCCGAGTGGTACCCAAAACTAATCAGCTCTAGATTCGTGCACAAGTGACTTACCTACCAAATTTTATGAAATTCGGTCAATTAGTTTTTTAGTTAGAGTGGATACAATATCTGCACAGACAGACAGACACACAAACAGACACACAGACACACAGACACACACACATACGTCACGCTAAAAATAGTATTTTCGTATTCTAGAGGTCTCGCAACGTGTAGATCCGTCGAAAACTCGAGTTGCGATTTTCGACATGATTCCAATACTTTCCCTATACATTACCATGTATTGCAGGGAAAGTAAAAATCTGATGTGAGCAGCACATGACTTTCCCTGCAGACTTATATTCATGTTCTCTTTATTTTAATTAAATTCATTTCACTTTTAATTCCATTTTCGTTCTCATTCGATAACCGGACTTATTTTCAAAGGTGGCGTAGGGAAAGTACGAAAAACTAAAATATCTCGAGAACGGCTAGTCCTAGTGTAATGGGGTTGGTCTTATTCTTTTCGTCGTTAAAATTTACGTATTAAATCAGCATTTAATGGATATATTTGAGTATACCCAGTTTTTTATTTTAGATTTTGACAATTTTTGCGGGCCATTTTGCAAAAAAAGGCAGGTTATTTTTTTCTGAATCGTACCAAAATCTAATCAGCACCATTGTGACCTATACGTGACTCATCTACTGAATTTTGTGAAATTCGGTCCATTAGTTTTTCAGCTACAGTGGATACAAGCTTTTGCGGGCCATTTCACAAAAAAGGCGGGTTCTTTTATTCCGAATCGTACCCAAAACTAATCAGCACCAGCCCCGCCCACAAGTGACTTACCTACAAAATTTTGTGAAATTCGGTCCATTAGTTTTTTAGTTAGAGTGGATACAAAATCTGCACAGACAGACAGACAGACACACAGACACACAGACAGACAGACACACAGACACACAGACACACAGACACACACACAGACGTCACGCTAAAAATGGTTTTTTCGTATTCTAGAGGTCTCGAAACGTGTAGATCCGTCGAGAACTCGAGTTGCGATTTTCGGCATGATTCCAATACTTTCCCTATACATACCATGTATTGCTGGGAAAGTAAAAATCTGATGTGGGCAGCACATGACTTTCCCTGCAAACTTATATCCACGTTCTATTTATTTCAATTATATTTAATACACTTTTAATTCAATTTTCGTTCTCATTTGATAACTGGACATATTTTCAAAGGTGGCGTGGGAAAATACGAAAAAAACTAATATATCTCGAGAACGGCTAGTCCTAATGTAATGGGATTGGTCTTATTCTTTTCTTCGTTAAAAATTACGCATTAAACAAGCATTTAATGGATATATTTGAGCATACGTAGCTTTTTAGTTTAGATTTTGATAATTTTTGCGGGCCATTCTGCAAAAAAAGGCAGGTTATTTTCTTCTGAATCGTACCAAAATCTAATCAGCATCAAGGTGACCTATACGTGACTTATCTACCGAATTTTGTGAAATTCGGTCCATTAGTTTTTCAGCTACAGTGGATACAAGCTTTTGCGGGCCATTTCACAAAAAAGGCGGGATCTTTTATTCCGAATCGTACCCAAAACTAATCAGCACCAGCCCCGGCCACAAGTGACTTACCAACAAAATTTTGTGAAATTCGGTCCATTAGTTTTTTTGTTAGAGTGGATACAAAATCTGCACAGACAGACAGACACACAGACAGACACACAGACAGACAGACACACAGACAGACACACACACAGACGTCACGCTAAAAATAGTTTTTCCGTATTCTAGAGGTCTCGAAACGTGTAGATCCGTCGAAAACTCGAGTAGTGATTTTCGGTATGATTCCAATACTTTCGGTATACATTACCATGTATTGCAGGGAAAGTAAAAATGGTGTAGGAAAAATACGAAAAACCAAAATATCTCGAGAACGGCTAGTCCTAGTGTAATGAGGTTGGTCTTATTCTTTTCTTCGCTAAAAATTACGTATTAAACAAGCTTTTAATGGCTATATTTGAGCATAGGTAGTCCTTAAGTTTAGATTTTGATGATTTTTGTGGGCTATTTTGCAAAAAAGGCAGGTTATTTTTTTCCGAATTATACCAAACTCTAATCAGCACTAGGGTGGCCTACAAGCGACTTATCTACCAAATTTTGTAAAATTCGGTCCATTAGTTTTTCAGTTAGAGTAGATACAAGCTTTTGCGGGCCATTTCGCAAAAGAAAAGGTGGGTTCTTTTAACCCGAGTCATACCCAAAACTAATCAGCACCAGATTCGTGCACAAGTGACTTACCTACCAAATTTTATGAAATTCGGTCAATTAGTTTTTTAGTTAGAGTGAATACAATATATGCACAGACAGACAGACAGACACACAGACAGACACACAGACAGACACACAGACAGACAGACACACAGACACACACACAGACGTCACGCTAAAAATAGATTTTTCGTATTCTAGAGGTCTCGAAACGTGTAGATCCGTCGAAAACTCGAGTTGCGATTTTCGACATGATTCCAATACTTTCCCTATACATTACCATGTATTGCAGGGAAAGTAAAAAATTAAGCATTAAATTTTTCAGGCTGACAAATTATATGAGACATTTGAATATCAGGATATTTAGAAAAATATAAAACTTACCTAAATATTATTCTGACGAAATTGAACACACCTTCTTCGGAAATACACAAACATTCCTCTGTTTTGAAATACGAATCACACAAAACCTGCCACACACAAGAAAAAATCTAATAAAGGGAAAACACGCAGAAATTGTATTCTTCGATGCTGCTCGAATGAAGACGGAATTGAAATCTGTTTTTATTACTGTGCTAAAACCCGGAAACTTTCTTAGAACTCAAGCAGTAAATACATTCGGAAGTATTTTACGCCCTTCGTCCCATTCGATTCTTTGACTTATTGTATCGATCTGAGAAATATTTCGTTACTCTTCCTAAATATTAAATAACAAGCTAGCCACATCAGCAAAAATTTGTTTCAAAAAGTTTTGTAGCAACTTTTATCGGATCCATAATCTAGATGATATCTGCTTACCTGAATAGTTTAAGACACGTATGCTGTTCTTTCTGTTCTTTTATATATACTTTTTTGGATTTATTTTCTTTTTTACGCACTCAAAATTGCATTTCTTTCTTTTTTTGTTTCTATTTAACCAATCTGGCAACAGTTGTGATACTCAGTACGTAATGGCAATATTGAATCGGGTTAGCTGTTAAACCCGCAGTTTTATGCAGTGCAGTCATTTATGTAAATTACTCCTGCACTTGCTCTTCCAATATATGCAATTGTTCTTGTAAAAATGTTAGCAATCGAGGAATTTTAAATGTAATTTTGGAAGCAAAAAAGTGTATAAAATTAAACAATGGAATTCTAGCTTGTTGCAGTAAAAAATATATTTTTTGTACCAGACACTATTGTTAAGCGCGGGTCGTGACCTTCTTAAATTTGGAATTTAGAAGATACACACAAGCACCACAGCAAACACGTGACCGAATAGGGCGCAAATTACCCACTTGGGTTCACCAAGTGGGTATATATTATATATATATATATATATATATATATATATATATATATATATATATATATATATATATATATATATATATATATATATATATATATATATATATACATATATATATATAGACCTTCCACTTGCATTTCTGCTCATAACCATATGAAAATATGCATTAGGTAGGTGAAATTCTTCATTTCTGTAGTGAAAGATAAAATGTCTTTTTTACATTTTTTACGTTATTGATGTGTTATTAAAAATCTGATGTGGGCAACACATGACTTTCCTTATATAATGTAATGAATTTACTACTTTTACAGTAAAAAAAATATATTTTTCTTACAGTAGATATTTATATTCTTTCCAAGATATTGAATTTTCGACAATTAGTCCTCATTTTCATTGATTTAGCGCCATTTTCACCCATTTGGCGAGATTTTCGTTAATTTGGCAACATTTTAAAAAGTCGCCAAGTTGGCGACATTCCGCCACATTCGTCGCCAAAATCTCGCAAAGCGTTATGCACTAAGAAACAAGTTATTCTTACAGCAATTAAATGACTATTGGCGTTCAAATACAAAAGTATTATTCAAAATA
Organism: Amaurobius ferox; assembly: GCA_951213105.1. NCBI lineage: Eukaryota > Metazoa > Arthropoda > Arachnida > Araneae > Amaurobiidae > Amaurobius > Amaurobius ferox. Next base: position 91,608,692 of record OX578139.1, on the reverse strand, counting down.
TCTTTTTTCATGAATGGAACGAGCTAGATCCACGTGAATGATGTCATCCAATTTATCGCATGGTATTACATATGAAAAGTGAACATGTTTCTCAGGAGGAAATATTTTTTTTTATTTTATATGACTTTTTGATAATTTTGTTGAAAAATGTGCAATATCTCGAGAACGGTTCATGTCAGCTTTCTAAAATGTATGTCAATCGTTTTCTAATGAAAAATTACATAAGAAATGTCTATTTGCGTAACTTTATTAGTGGTTTTGATTTTTTGACAATTTTTTCAAGATTTCATTCGAAAATTTAGGGGGGTTCTGAACATTCGATTGCATATAAAAACAATAGGCTTCCAGTGTTTACGGATTGTGATTTTTGTACCAAATTTGGGTCGAATCGGTCCATTCGTTCGTCAGTTATCGTCTCCACAGACTCACTGACACACACACACACACACATACTTTCACACACACACACACACACACACACACACAGACATCACTTCAAAAATGTTTGATTCGGATCAGGGATGCTTGAAACGTGCTCTCCCGTCGAAAACTCGAATTCTAATTTTCGATCCCGTCACAATACTTTCCTTATACATTATGTATATAAGGAAAGTAAAAATGTAAGAAATAATTTATTTCTGTTATATTCATAGAATGTGCCTATAGTGGCTGCCCGTTGACGATGGGTTCTAAGGAGTATAAACTTGACCACTGCAACGTTGTTCAATATGCGATAAACCTTGATTTTTAAGTGCATTTTTTTAATTGAACTTGATTTGATACTTGATTTTTTTAAGTGCAACATATGTGGAATGTGATTAGATTGGTCTACATCAACAGGAGTATATAGCAAATGGGAGTATATAGCAGTTTCCCTGCTACCAGTGTAGTTTCGGATATTCTGTGATAAATAATGCTAAAAACCACGAAATATGCCCATGCAATTTGGTGTTAGAAATATAAATGTGATTCTTTTATATCTGTTCTATAATGTACATCATTCAAAGTATTTCGCTTATCAATATTTCTTCATTAAAAAAGAAAATGGCATTGACACTCAATATCAACGCACCGGGATATCAGAAGAAATATTATCCTGTCTTAAAATCGTGACGTCGTCGAAAATCCTTTTCACAAGCATTCTGGCACTAAATTGAAGAATAATTCTCCAGGCACACTCACACATGCAGTGTGATTCTTTTTTCCCTTTGTTCCTGCAGCTTCTGTGAGTCAAAGTATTGATTCATGTAATACTTTCGTCGTCGGCTTCCCTCTTCAAACATAAAGTAACAAGCTTGCACCATCAGCGAAAACGTGTTTTGCATTCAGTAAGTTCCTAGTTTGGAAAAGTTTCCTGTATGCTTTTCCATTATTGGCACAAGATTTCGGTTTCTAAGGTGTGCGGGAAAAAGTCTGTTTGCATGGTATTTCATTTTTAGTTTTCGAATAAACTTTGAGTATTTGTTATAAATTCAGCAGAACATCCTTTGCTTTGCATGCTTTCACGAACGTATACTATCCGGATCGTATTATGTATAGTAATATTTACTTACTATTACTGAATATAAAAATTGATTCCGATTGTCAGATATATTATATTTGTGGTATTGAACGATTACGACCAGTTTTATCAATACATATGTTGAGAACTTGATTGCATTTTGCTTCATAGTACAATGAAGAAAGTACCCTTATACAAAACATGTGACGATATCGTATAGGAACTATATTTGAAAAATTAATTATATTTTTTTGCAATCGTGTAACTAATTTTTAACTTTCCAGTCCATAAACTCATTCTATAGTTGGCCAGATTTTCTGTTGAAAATCATCCATATGGATTAATATAAAAATACAAACCATGTAATCTGAAAATATAGAAAAAATATGCTTATCATCGTGCACATATTTTTAGGTTCACACAATCTTAAAATATGTTAACTGTGTTCTTATGCAAATGAAAATTCTGAAGTAATGGCTTACTTAACTTCCATCTCGATATTTGGAACATTTATGCTGATAATGAGTTTCCACCATTTGAAACTGTCTGTGCAGACTTTAATTGGAGATATGGAACACTAAACAAACCCTTTTCGTTAAAGTAAGCGTATCTGAAAACGTCACACTTTGGTTCAGAAACTATATTTTAGTACTACTGGGTGCTGCTGGCACATAAATAACAGGCTGAAAGTATAAACAACATTTTTATTTTATAGCAGTTTTACAGTTTTAAAGTAGTTTCAAAGTATATTTACAGTGTCACATCAGGTGTAAAGATGCAAATATTTAGGGGTTTGGTACGTGTCTGTTAAGATCTCTTCGTGACACAATCTTACTGAAGCTCCTCTTTAGCAGCCCCACATGGTAGATGCATGTCAGTCATCTCAGCATTCGTTACATGTTCTACGTTACAGTACGAAGTGCACGTTTCAAAGGATGATGACAAAAATAGGTAACTTTAGCGTCGCTCAACAATGTGTTCTATCACTAAACGGTGAGGTTTGAAGACAAACAGAAATTAAAGAAAAAAAAATATTTTAGTCTTTCTAAATATTTATATTGAGGGTTTCGAATCACTTAAATTCAAATAAAATTCGAATCATTTCTATTCAATTAAAAATATCGTAGGGGACACTTATATATATTTCACATCGACCGTTTATAGTCCTTTAAATACTTATTTTTAAAATTTTAAAAGTTTAAAAAGTTTAGAACGAATATGTATAGACACAATTATTACTGTTTACAACATTCTACAAAATATAAATATATAAGTAGATAAATAAATAAAATAGATTTATGTTTCAGCATTTAATACAGAGTAAATATAAGCATTTGTCGTAAATCAAGAAGCATGGTACACGACCACCAAAATGCATCTCGTCATTTGTGAAGTCGCATATCAACTTGTTTGTGACATCACATTGTAATTGCCATTGTAATGTCGTCACGTTGTTACGTGTTAATTAAATTGTGGAAACGTCACAGAAAATAGTCACAATGAAATTTCAAAATTAATAATGCGTAACGTCGCATAAAAGTCACAAATATGATGTCACATTGTGACTTTGGTGTCACGTCACTGTCACACCTGTGACGATCTTTGCTGTAAGGGTAGTGACATGGTGACATTTAATTCTGAACTGAAATGTCTAGAAGTCCAAATAAGTTATCCAGCACATTAAGCTATTTTATGAAGGACCTCTGGCGATCCGGTGGTCGAGCGGTCAGGGGCATGCGTTTCCGTCCGCTCGCTGGATTGCCGGGTTGCGGGTTCGAATCCCACCAGCAGGCATGGATGTTGTCATGTCGAGGTCAAGTCAGACTTCCGCCCTTCGAGGAGCCTCTATAAAAGTGAAGCTGCAATTCTCCTCCCCTTCGCCATGGGATACCCTGGGGACTCTTGTGGACGTGGTGCGTTGCCGCTCCTTCACCACGGGGGAATAAGTAACGAACGAATGAAGGACCTCTGAAAAGGGGTGATAAATAAAAATACTAAGTACAATGTGCAAGAAAACCTACTTAAAAGGAACTTGTCGCCTTTGGTGACCAGACATGAGAGTTTTCAAGAAAATATGTGTCTTTTGTTGAAAACTCTCATAACTTGCATTAGCTTTGAGTTGTCATTTTTGGAATCCTTTACAGAGGGAACTGTTTGGAGTGGTATATAATTTATTCGAAATTAAACAAATTGCAAATAAGTCATTTTAAGGAAACAAATCCATTACATTCCTAATTAATTATTTATACAGCAGTTTCCCTTGTTATTACTTTCCTATGCTAAGGCATCAACAAGATATTAACTTTCCTTATATACATAGTATACTGTATAAGGAAAGTATTGTGACGAAGTCAAAAATACGAATTCAAGTTTTTGAAGAGAGAGCACGTTTCAAGCATCTCTGAACACGAATACAAAGTTTTTGAGGTGATATCTGTGTGTGTGTGTGTGTGTGTGTGTACGTGAAAACATGTGTGTCCGTGAGCCTGTGGAGACAATATCTGACGAACAAAAGGAGCGATTCGAACGAAATTTGATACAAAAATTACAATCTATGAACGCTGGAACCTGACTGTTTTTAAACGCAATCGAATGTTCAGAACACTCCTAAATTTTTGAAGTAAATTGTGAAAATATCGTCAAAAAATCAAAATCGTCAATAAAGTTACCCAAATAATCATTTCTTAAGTAATTTTTCATTATAAAACAATTGACACAAAAATTAGAACGCTTGTATAAACCGTTCACGAGATATTACACATTTTTCAAAAAAAATTATTAAAAAATCACATAAAATTAAAAAAAAATAACTTTTGTAAAATAAGTTAACTTTTCATATGCAATATTGGGAGATAAATTTGCTAACATTATTCTCGCGGATCTAGTACATTCCATTCACGAGAGAATATATTTCAGTTGCGAGTTTTTTATTTGGATGCCAATAGCATTTACCTAGTACAAGAATAATATTATCTCTCGTCCATCACGCTTGGCGAAATTCTAGAGACAAATTTGGCGAAATATCGCCAATTTCGCGACTTTTTTAAACTTTTGCAAATTGACGTAAAGCTCGATAAATTGGTCAAAATGACGCTAAACCAATGAAAATGACAACTAATTAATGGAAATTCAATATTGTGGAAAGAAAACAAGTCTCGACTATACGAAAAACCCATTTTTCTGTCCGTCCGGAACGCTAAAAATGATGACAAATGGGAGGTAACGATTTGCAAATTTTGAATTCCGTCCTACGACGGGCCTACCTCTAATTACTAGAGGTACTAGAGTCTAGTATATAAGAAATGATCTTCTCTCCGCTTATTTGTAACACTTGGCAATGCATTTGGCAAACTAGATGGATAATCTAGCGGAATAAATGAAATTATCAGTTCTCATAAAAGTTTGCAAAATTGATGCAAATATCAAAATTTTTTTTGCTATTGCAGTTAACGGTTATCCCATAATAAGAGGTGTCTTCTTTATGTTGGGGAATGCTCGTTTCTGGCGGGTTATTGTAATTTTGAACTTAGTCTTTGCAGCTTCATGTAGCCAGAAATAAACTCTCTACAATTTTATGCCGGCTACGTGGAAGGACTGAAATTGTCAGTTCCCTTAGAAGTTTGCAAAGTTAGGAAATTACAATCTTTCTAGCTGCCATTACAGGTTGCTCCATGCTGATGAGTGCATAATAAGCTCGAAGCTGTTCCATAGATACTAGTATCTGCAACGGGAGTGTCTTCCTTGAAATCAGATTACATATGTACGAACCAACATCGTTAGTCCAGTTGTTTATTTTCTCTCATGATCTTATCAACACTTTTGTTACCAGTTCTTATAAAAGAACTTGTCAAACTCGATGAGCTCTAACAGAAGTGAAAGTAATCTACCGATGCTTGTTGCTATACTGGGGGATATATTGTAACTTTATACTGGCTCGTTTCTGGCGGGTTCTTGTAATTTTGAACTTAATCTTTGCAGCTTCATGTAGTCAGAAATAAACTCTCTACAATTTTATGCCGGCTACGTGGAAGGACTGAAATTGTCAGTTCCCTTAGAAGTTTGCAAAGTTAGGAAATTGCAATCTTTCTAGCTGCCATTACAGGTTGCTCCATGCTGATGAGTGCATAATAAGCTCGAAGCTGTTCCATAGATACTAGTATCTGCAACGGGAGTGTCTTCCTTGAAATCAGATTACATATGTACGAACCAACATCGTTAGTCCAGTTGTTTATTTTCTCTCATGATCTTATCAACACTTTTGTTACCAGTTCTTATAAAAGAACTTGTCAAACTCGATGAGCTCTAACAGAAGTGAAAGTAATCTACCGATGCTTGTTGCTATACTGGGGGATATATTGTAACTTTATACTGGCTCGTTTCTGGCGGGTTCTTGTAATTTTGAACTTAATCTTTGCAGCTTCATGTAGTCAGAAATAAACTCTCTACAATTTTATGCCGGCTACGTGGAAGGACTGAAATTGTCAGTTCCCTTAGAAGTTTGCAAAGTTAGGAAATTGCAATCTTTCTAGCTGCCATTACAGGTTGCTCCATGCTGATGAGTGCATAATAAGCTCGAAGCTGTTCCATAGATACTAGTATCTGCAACGGGAGTGTCTTCCTTGAAATCAGATTACATATGTACGAACCAACATCGTTAGTCCAGTTGTTTATTTTCTCTCATGATCCTATCAACACTTTTGTTACCAGTTCTTATAAAAGAACTTGTCAAACTCGATGAGCTCTAACAGAAGTGAAAGTAATCTACCAATGCTTGTTGCTATACTGGGGGATATATTGCAGGTTTATACTGGCCATTTATTAGCAAACAATTATATATTCCGAATGATTTATATTTGCTATACACAGAACTAGCACAATAATAAGTAATGCCATTAAAATTTAATGCACTGGTAGTTAAACTACGATAGTAAATAAACTCGAATGTATGATATTATATTTGTACAATTTTAATATAATTAATCTCAAATTATGATATTATTTTAATTTTCATTTAAAGTTTTATGAGTACATTCTCTGTATTATTAAAGTCATTACAATTTTCATTATTAAATGAAAATTTGTATTCCATACATTTTAAAATTAAAAAGAAAACTGATTAACAAATTTAATCTGCAATAGTTGATTACCATCAGAAAAAAAAAATTGGGTTCAACATTATGTTTCTCATTTCTATTAAATAGTATAATCTGATTTATTTTCTTCTCTTGACATTATAATGCATTTTTCTTGTTTCTAAAATAATCAGGGAAAAAATCAGTTTTTAGTTACATACCTTGTATAAAATATTTCAATGTAAGACATTTCTGTTCGGGTTCAAAAATACATAAGTAGTCAATATTTTTTAGAGACACATTTAATTTTTTTTTTAAGTTTGACATATTTTGATTAAAATATTTTTAGTAAAGATTACAAATTTCGTAAAATGTATTCATTTAAAAACTCCAATTATGACGGTACAAGAAAATTTACAAAAGTGCCAGAGCGCTTTCAAACGTCATAATGTCCAACATCACTGACATTGTTATATTCTTATATACATACACTACGTGACAGTGAAAATGAGACACCAAGAGGGAGTGGCCAGAAAAGTATGTAAATTGCAGAGTAGACGCAGCTCACCGAGTTATATAAATGATTTCGAAATGCGCAGCTGTGCCGCACACGTTGAGTGAGATATAAGGGAAGGAACCGGCAGAATAGGCAACAGTCGCGCAGCTCTGTCTGCCAAAGAAATCATTTTGCAATTTTTATGTTACATACCTTTTTTCTCTCAAGGGAAACATGTAGTAGCAAATAATGTCATGGCGTCGCCAGTTCGACGCAGTTCCAGTAGACAGATGACTTTACGAGGGGTTTGGTGATCGGACTCAAAAGAGCAGGTTGATTCATACGACATATCTCAGCGAAAAGCCACCTACATGCGTCCACAGTGCACCGGCTGTGGCCTGGATGGTTGGAACAAGAGAATGTGGTACGTTTGTGTGTTTCCTGTACAACCAGAGCGACGTCAGCACGCGTGGACTCACGCATCCGCCGGCAAGCGTTGGCGGCCCCGAAGGCCACTTCCGTCCCCCTTTTTTTGAGGTATGTGCAGGGCACCCTTGATGCTCCCATATCGACCACGACCATTATCCGCTGATTGGTTGCCAGCTACCTGCACTCATGGCGCCCGTTAAGAAGACTGCCAGTGACCCAACAGCGCAGATGCCGAAGTTTGGGATGGTGTCGGGATAGAGTCATATGGAAGGCGGATTAACACAGGGTCGTGTTCTCAGACGAGTCAGACTTCTGTTGCAGCAATGACAGTCGCTGTGTACGAGTCTAGCCCTGAATTGGTGACAGGTCCAATCCGGCTGCATCTGTGGAACGCCACACTGCGCAACAACGTTATCATGGTTTGGGACGTCATCGCCTACCGTAGCAGGTCACCTCTGATCCGTATTGAGGGCACTATAACGGCCTAACGATACGCGGATGACGTGCGTTGGCCAGTGACACGACCCTTCTTTCATCTTGTTCCCAATGCCATTTGCCAGCAGGATAACGCACGACCACACACGGCACGCATCAACCAACATGTCCTGCAAGGTATCCAGGTGCACCTCCGGCCACCAGTCTCCCCTGATCTCTCATCAATCTAACACGTCCGGGACGTGATTGGACGTCGCTTGCGTGCGGTGCCACCGCCGTGTTTAGAAGACGAAGTCTGGCAAATGCTTCACAGTAAATGGACAGATATCCCTGAGGACACATTCCACACTTTCATTGACTCTGTGCCTAGACGTGTTGCTGCATCAATCGCCTCCCGCGGTGGTCCTACAACCTACAAATCAGACGGTGATATTCCTCAGTGTATAGGTTATCATGTTACAATAAACATATCTTATTGTTCATTGCTGTCTCTCCCTGTTTGCCGATTTTCATCACTTTCTGCATCTATATGAATAAAATAAAAACAGAGTAGAACCAAAAGAGGCCGTGGGGGGTTGTCACCCCTACTCACCGGTTAAAGCATACATAAAGAGCCGCGGCAACACTCCAGGTAAGCCGGTACTACTCACAGAAGGTCACTGAGATCAAAGTTTACACCGAAAGGACAAAATCCATATTACGTATATATATTGGTACGCTATTTCTTTACGGTCTAAATACCATAAATTATAACACAACTTATAACTGTGATTATTAAGGAGTTTTGAATAATTGTACAGTTGCTAAGACGGGAGTCTGTGATAAACTGCACCGTGGAAAACGTGGGTGCACGGATGGACGTAGACGGAGATTCGTTACGATGAAACTGTAAATAACATCAAGTCGTTCTTTAGTGTTAATGCAACACAAGGACGGGATAACTATCAAATTTATACAAAACATTTTGGTATTTTGTACAACAGAATAAGCAATTGTTTGATAACGATAAAGATCACAGAAACTTTGCAATTATGAGAGATCTTATAAAATTAAGGGCATCGAACTTGAATATTGATTTGTGTAAGACTATAAATAACAAGGTATTTAAAGAATATTTCGTAGTTAAGTTTTGTAACAAAAACTACGATGGGATTCCCTTGAAACGGATAGTTATGAATTGTACAAAACTTCTGCATTTTAGCGATATTAAGGTTTGTGTAACATATAGGTACGGTATACCTGTTGGACGATTTTTAATTATAACGGTTTCAGTTGTAATATGCAGGAAAATGATTTAGATGCTTGTGATTGTGATAAAATGGCAAGTTATACGGAACCAACTTTAAAACATATTGTTACGGGTGACTTAGATCTGATAAAATAAATGCAGAAATCAGGGGTATCATGGAAAAGGGAACTAAGTACAGATTCCAGGAGTGTAGAAACGTAATCACTACTTTCACAAATGATGTCGAGCTTTTCATTTATAAATTGGCGGTGAAGTTTAGTATACCCATCGAAACATTTGATGAGTGGAAACACTGTGTCATAAAGGGGTTCGTTGAATGTTATAATGTCAATATATATGGTGTACATCGTAACAGATTGGAGTTCCGGGAAATCGAAAAGATACAGGAGAGTTATATTGTCACTTACGTCGATAAGGCAAAGTCAAACTATGCGCTTACATGTCGCAAGTTATACCATCAGAAATTATTGGAGTCTTATGGTAATGATACAATGTATCAAAAATTGTCACTGGCAAAACGTTCTATCGAAAATCGTATCATTGCTCTATACAAGAAAATTGGATTAGTATTGAAAAAGGTTAGATTTCCATACCTAATCTTAATTCCCAAATTACAGAAAAACCTATAAATTTCAGACCCGTAACGATCGGTTACAAGACATATTTAAAGGAGGCCAACGACAGTCTACTTGTAATCTTGAAGACAACCATTCCAAAAATTAAAACTCAGGGCGCACATATAGTTGCAAACAGTATCGAGGCCGAGAAGATGCTTGAAGGAATATCTGATAATGTTTTTTATAGGAGTTACGACTTCACTGATCTTTTTAGCAACATAAACATTAATGATCTTTATGACATATTAATGATATCTTATGAAAAATTGATTTGCAATTATTTTTGAGAAATATGAGATCTTAGTTCGGATGGTTCTGTTCGAGACTGTCTTGTATAACGGAATGAATTTCTATAGACAGAAATACGGAATACCCATGGGTGAAAGTTGTTTTTCCATGCTGGCTGATATCTACCTCAATCATTACGAGTGGGGGCGTACAGATATTGCATGAAATTCTGTCCATCAGATATGTGGACGATTTATTGACAGCATTCGAAGAAAGAGAATTCACTTTGGATTTTAGGTTTTACTCGAAGGGTTTCAAACTGGTGGAAAATGTACAGAGGGAAGGCGAAATCAATTTCTTGGATCTTATAAAAATGAACAAAATATATGATAATACATGTATTAATACCATTTTTCGTATGTATGACAAACGCAACGAGTTTAATTTCAAGATAAACTATTTGATACTTTGGTCATCAAATATCGATAGACGTGTTTTCTGTAATATTATAAGAAACTTTTCAATTAGAAGTAGGAGATTGAATTCTAATTTGGAGGATCAAAATACTTGTGTAAATCATTTTTTACGGAGGCTATAAAATTCGGCTATGCTTTTCGTTTTCTTCGGAGCATTGTATCGAACTTTTACGATATCGATGATCGTTTAAGTCACTAGTTTATTGAATTATGCTGGATTTGTTGGCAACGATGTTTTGGGTATATAATACTGGATGCAATCAATTGAAATATCTGATTGAATATGATAATACGTATAAGTTGGGGTGTAGAGTTTTTGTAGATCGTGATCATTGGTAATGGTCCCGTTCTGATGTACTACTTACTTTTTGTAATGCTATAGGTAAAGTTTTCACCATAACAGTTTTCTTTTTCTATCGGGCTCATTCCATGTAATATGGATTTTGTCCTTTCGGTATATACTTTGGTCTGAGTGGCCTTCTGTGAGTAGTATCGGCTTACCGGGAGTATTGCCGCGGCTCTTTAAGCATGTTTTAACCGTGGAGTGAGGGTCACAACCCCCACGACCACTTTTGGTTCTACTCTGTTTTCATTTTATTCCTTTTGGCTTTTATATTATGCATTGTTATATGTTAAGGCTGCTTCGCGCCTGATATTTCATGGTATTTTTTGAATTCTATGATATCTATACATATCGCTTAATTTATTTCATATATATATATATATATATATATATATATATATATATATATATATATGTATGTAAAAATAGAAAGATTTCTAAAGAAAATTATTGAAATAAGTTTTTAGTGTACTTGCGCACAGCAGCATAAAACACCAAAGATATATAAAGACATAATAGAAATATAAAAGAAGGGAGGTAACGTAAAGTGCTTACACAAAGGCGGTAAGGGGTAGTGACCTTACTCCCCAGTTAACAACAAGCATGTCTCTAATGCCGCGGCATGCACTCCTGGACGCCAGCACTGACATTAGCCAACCTCCGGAGTGATAATCAAAATCATCACAAGACCCTTGATAAAGGAATTGGATATGAAAAAGTAAGGACCAAGTTATAGAGACAGCCAAATTCCTGCACATGCTACATATTTATAACATCAAAATACTCAATTCAGCAGTTTTGATGTCTGTGATGTCACAAGCCTAAAGATGTTCGATTCAAATTCACAAAGTCTTCAAATATCTACACAAATTCAACCCATAAATTTCGTTTTTTCTGTAGTAATTTTTGATGTAATGTGCCATAAAACGTTTTGGATATTTTTGCATGAATGCCTGTAGTAAGAATTTTTTGTCACTTTCCAGTCTGGTGACGTCACTGCTTACTATTCTTTTTGTTCTAGCTAGACCACCAATGAATACATTTCTAAATATATTCAAGTGTAAATTAGAGGTCCAATGTATGATTATAAGTTATTATTTTATCATATATATAGAATGAAAGTATATTATGGTTGAAATCAATACTGAGATCCAGAAAATTTATTACATTATTCTGGGTTGGTGGATTTTCTTCTAGTATTAAATCTGAGTGATAAAATTCAAAATTCATTTGAAAATGTTCGTTTTCATAAGCTATTAACAAATCATCGACGTAACGTATGTAAATCAATTCATTGTTAATATGGGACATTTTTTCAAAATGATCAAGATAGATGTCCGCCAAAATTGACGAACATCCCCCGCCCATGGGGATGCCTTTGATTTGCTTATAGAAATTCAGCCCGTTATATAGGTAGTTTTCCTCTACAACAATCTTAACGTATGGGGATCTATAACGTTCGATTTCCACATATTTCTGCATCTCAAATTCCCCGTACACGAGTTAAGTATTCGATATAATACCTTGAGTTCAATATTGTTAAAAAGTTCTTTAAAATCATAAGTTCTGAAAAATAATTTCGCTTGATTAGGCTTTAAGATCTTTATAACTTCGTAGCTATTTCCGCTTCGTAGCTATTTCCACTTTATGCTTGTGACATCACAGACATCAAAACTGCTGAATTGAATATTTTGATGTTATAAATATGTAGCATGTGCAGGAATTTGGCTGTCTCTATAACTTGGTCCTTACTTTTTCATATCCAATTCCTTTATCAAGGGTCTTGTGATGATTTTGATTATCACTCCGGAGGTTGGCCAATGTCAGTGCTGGCGTCCAGGAGTGCATGCCGCGGCATTAGAGACATGCATGTTGTTAACTGGGGAGTAAGGTCACTACCCCTTACCGCCTTTGTGTAAGCACTTTACGTTACCTTCCTTCTTTTATATTTCTATTATGTCTTTATATATATATATATATATATATATATATATATATATATATTTGTTATTTCAAAACCACCTGTATGTACTTTCTTTATAAAAAAATAAAACTTATGGGCTCCATGCATTGTAAAAATTGAGAATAGAAACGCCGACTCCATTTGAAATCTTCGTGTGTTGAAAGGAATTATTCATTCTGTAATGCAAATTTTATGGCAACTTGGCTGCATATACCATTGAAACATAACAAAAAATATAAAATGTTTCTTTTCGATCGGCGTTAAGTCACGTACATCAAACAAAGAAATATATGTCTTATTTAACGCTTTCCAATACTGTGTACTTATATCTTATCCTTTGCTCTATATGCAACATATATTTAATCATGTGTGACTGGAAAAATTACACCGCGATTACAGATATCTTAATTAATTTATCTGTGGTAATAGTATTCTTTTAGTGTTCTAATATTGAAAAAATAATTCTTTAAAATTTATGTTATGAATAACGCTTTGAATATATATTCTCTTTTACATATGTAACAATTGAATTTCCTATTACAGAACTATGTAGCTTTTTCTTAAAAGTAATAATGTGAAATGTTGAAAGAATCTTATTTTCAATATAATGCATCTTAAGCACATGATTTTTTTTAATGATTTAGGTAAAACAGTAGCCCTAAATTAAACTGTAGCATAACGGTATCATCTTTGTCCCTGATTACGTGTCTATCCATTCATATTCTTAATTCTGAAAGTTCACCTGAAAGTTTTTTAATTCGGCTCAGAGATGATTAAGAGTTCAATATACAGTAAATTTATTAACATCTACAAAAGAAAAAATAATCCGACATTGGGATAGAATGTTTGTCGGTCCAAAAACATGTAAGTAAATTTTTAAACCAGCAAAAATAACTTGAGAACAACATTGACAGGACACTTAATATTTACAACTAGAGAGGAATGTTGGATAAAATGCCGAATAATTTATTTGCACATCGACTGAGGTTTATTTGGACGGTGTTATACAGACGATTTTAGTTATTTCGTAGTTTCAAAATCATGAATGGAATGAAACTTGCAAAAATAGTTATGTATGCATCAACGAAATCCAAATCTAGAGAATGCCCAGATGCTTTAAGACGCTTCAAAATACAAATGTGTATATGTGTTTGTGGAGGCGGGAGGTGATATGGAGGTTGAAATTAAAGGTTGCAATCTAAGTATGTGAGTGGGTTTTAAAAATTGGGCGAGAGTAAAATACGATATTTTTTAATGTTATATTTATTCACTATGCAGGAAGAGGTAATAAAAATCGTGATTTTTTCCCCTTGTTTTGATAAAAGTTATGAACAAATTCATTTCAAATATTTTTAGATATACATCAACTGTACACAAATATAGGAAATATATCGTGGATATTTGAAAAATATTTGTAAAAGTGTTAAAAATGTACAGCTTGGAAATTAAGGAACAGGTGTAGTACAATCTCTTTTTCATTCTTGGCGATTTTAGGTGAAATTCTGGCAATACCTGCTATGCTTTGTACAGCATTCCATTTTGACAACGTTTTCCACGTTTTTATCTATATTTTGTCGCCCTTTTGTTATCAAGGTAAAAAATCACCCTTTTGTCGCCGTATGTGCAATAGATAATATTTAGCAATACAAACCTGGGCCAACGCCCACTAAATAAACATCACAGAATGCAGCTTCGCAGGCTCTCGGAGGTCACACTTAGCAATAACTGTTTGTACAACATGTGTTCTGTAACTCATAGAACACAACATGAAAATTAGACAAATTTCTAATTTTTACCATGCGCAAAAGGGCAACTTTTACGTTGGTGACAAAAAGGGCGACAGAAGACGACAAAAGGTTGACAAAAGACTCTAACAGGGCGACGAAAGACGCGGAAAACGTTGTCAGAATGGTATGTTGCGATTTTTACTTTGACGACAAAAGTGCGACAAAAGACGCGGAAAGGGTTGCTAGAATTAAATGTTCTATAAATCATAGAAGGGATTGCCAAAATCTCATCTAAAATCGCCAAGAATAACAAAGGGATTATACTAGTACATCCGTACCGAAATTAGTAAAGCTATCAAAATGATTGTGCAGTAAGTGTATGCCATATAATGATGTGATGTTTTTAAAATCCGGTATAATCGCAGGTAATGATTAATTTTTTAAAAACTACTTAAAACTAATATTGTTATATATAATTTTTTTTTTATCTTAAGTAAATATAAGAATTATTTTATAAAGATTTTCATAAAATTCACTTATGATTATTTTTACTAAATTTACTTTGAAGGCTTTTAAAAGGCTGTAAGAAAACGTATTATATTTATCCTATTTGCGAAATAAAGGTAAAACTAATTAAATTAACAAAAGTAATTTGCAAAAAGGTACCTTTATTGGCCATATTTTAATAACAATCTTTGGTGGTAGGTATTATCTTAGGTAATCGTATGACTCAGGATTAAGTCATGAAGTCAGTGAAGTTAAAATTAGGTAGTTAACAATTTAAATCTTTTATTTTCTTGATAGAGATACGCGGAGATCATGTTTGATATAAAAGGAGATATAAAAGATCATGTTTGATTTATGTTCTGATAATTTTTGCCATTTATAGATATTAATAAATGTACTGAAATAACGACTTTTAATCATCCCTGAGACGAATTTGAGAACTTTAAGGTGAACGCTCAGAATTTAGAATGATCGGACAGGCACAATTAAGATTTCAATTCTATGAACTAAATTACTTTCATGGTATTCAACAAAATATTTCTTCAATTAAAAGCGTTGTGTCTTTCTGCATATAATGAACAGTTTTCGGTCAATATTCTTTATAATGTGCTTTTAGAAAAATTTTACAATAAAATACAAGCTAAACCCGTTATGAAAATTTTGCATTTTTGAGTTACTAATACATTTTTCAAACGATTTTGTGTACAACTCTCAGTGCGCGTTTTCCTTTTAGGCCTCATTTTTGAATGTCACATATATAGAAGATTTGATAAACTGCCACAATTCAAATGTGAATGCATTTTCGAATTAATTGCTCATTTTGGGGGTATAATTAGAGAGTTGAAATCTTTCGTTAATAAAAAGATCATGTAAGCCAGCTTAGTAAATTCCCAGGATACCTTGGGGAGAGATGATTTCAATAAATAGCAGTACTGTAAATTTAAATGTGTTGTTAAAAAATGTTTGGCAAAAAATGGTGCAGATCTGGCGGTAAATTAATAACTTCAAAGTTTAAAAAATCACAGTCAGTAATTCTGTTGCTTGTTATAGATTGATGGGAAACATCACGCCTTTTGCATATCTTGAATGTGTAAAGATTGGCGTTTTCTGGATTTGGTGAGGCTACAACGTATCTACGGACCTTGTACCTTTGTTTTTCTTTCTTTTAATTTCTTTACTATTATTATTATTTTTATCTAAGCATTTTCGATAGATATAGAGAACGTTATTTATTTCGCTCGAATCAACCACAAACGACGAAGTTATCGACTACGCCGTAATATATAAAATATAGTCGAACATATATATTATAGATTTGATAGATTTTATAAATATACTATAAAATATAGTAAAATATATATATTGTGGATGTAATATTCGCTGTCATTCCGCCGTATGAGCGTGTGGTCGGCGCAAGCGATAAGCGCATACTGGCGTATGGTGCAGATCAAAAATTTAATGTTTTTATACTTTTCTACTAGATTTTTTTTGCAATACATCTTAAATGGTATATATAATTATAAGAAATATTGAATAATGGGATTCCACTATGGTTACTTAATGGTTACTCACATTGAATGATACATTTATTTGTATCACGTCACCAACCCAGTTGATGATGGAAAAAAAGCACGTAACTCGTGAAATTTTTAGCAAATCTACAAAATTTGAGAAGTTTCTGAAATTGCCAAAAGTCATCAAGTTGGCGATATATTTCAAAATTAGTGCCAAGGACACCTAATTTGTTGCCAAATATGATGTGACTCGGATCTTCAAATTATAATATTGGTTTCTTGTTAGGTATTAGTAACGATATCATGTCAATTTCGTTACATACTTCCGTTTCATACCTGTCACATTTCTTCTAAGATTTATTGAGTTCCCCCTCTAAGATGTTTCACATAACCATGAAATTGACCGACTAAAATCCCTGAACACTTTGCGGGCCATAATTGCAATGTGCATGTGTTCTAGAGTTAGTCAAAAGTATTGTAAAAATACTCAGGTCGATATTTTTCACTTAAATCAAAAAGGTATGAAAAACGACCGAGTAGATTTCTATAATTCTCCGGAGACAGACACGCCGTCGGAACTTCAATATATAGTTGTAAACATTTTATGACTATATCGTAAATAAAACTAGCTATTCAAATCATTGAAGACAACATCTCTCAACAATCTCTACAAAAGACATTGAGTTCCGCGCTGTTTAGTAATATAGTAGAAGTTGTTGTCGAACTGAGAAATGTAATTTATAGAATGTCATATTTATGTCTTATGTGGAATTAAATACATGGTGTAAATATGCAATTTACAATTAAAGTTTGGACATGTGGTGTGCAGTTGTGAAAAAGCAGAAAAATGTGGTGTACAGTTGTATAAAATGGATATTAAAATTAATATCTTTATTTCAGGCAAAAGGCAATTAAAAATCAATCACAGCTTTGGCGACATTGAAATAAATAAACGTTAGCAACTAAAATTCAATTAAAATTATGAAAATTATTACGAGTAACAAGATCGTTTAAAAAAATATCAATAATAGCAAACTAAATTTAAAAAAGTCAAACACAGCGGTATCGAAATTTTACATAAAATCTCAATAACAAAAAGTAAACAGTTGAAAACAGTGGTTGCAAAATAGATATAAAAATAAACAAGAAAGATCAATCATGCTTAAAGCAGTGATTATGAAACACTTTCTAACTTCAATGCAATTTTATTTAAACATCTCTAAAATGCAATACATTCCTAAGTAATATTTTAAAACTTATCACAATACTACATTAATTTATTATATTTGAAAACTTAAACCTTCATCGAAAAAAATGAACTTCATTCAAATGACGGCATTGAAATATAAATTGCCTGGTTTAAACATCTCTAAAAGGCGATACATTCCTCGGTAATATTTTTAAAATTATCATAACACTACAATAATTTATTATATTTGAAAACTTCATCGGAAACAACTGACATTCATTCAAATGACGTCATAGAAAAAATAACACGCCTGGCTTTCTCTATAAAAGCAGCATTTCATTCATAACATTTTCCAATCCATTTCCTTCATCACAGTACTAAAATAATTTATATTATTTAAAAAATTAAGACCATGGAGCTACAAGTTATTAAACTCTATGCTTATAACTACATTGAAAAAATTTTTCCTTCTGTCTGTAAAATTAATGAATATTTCATTCATATCAGCTATGCAGACTCCGTGAGCTAAACACTTTTGCTTTAAAGAAATACAGCAATTCTTATGCAACTAATCCTACATATTTTGCTGTTTACATTTTACATAAGTGAAAAATAGGCTTCGTTGTAGAAATAATCAAATATGGATGATCATTCAAATTCAAATATATTGTCATTCCGTTGCTTCAGTATGTAGATGCACAGAATTTAAGCAAAAATAAAGCGGTTTTAGGACTAATACGACACTCAATGTGAATTAAAGAGAACTTCAAAAATCACGATTTTGAGACAAATGGATGACATTTTTACTTTCCTTATATACATAATGTATAAGGAATGTATTGTGACGGGGTCCAAAATTCGAATTCGAGTTTTCGACGGGAGAGCACGTCTCAAACATCCCTGATCACGAATCAAACATTTTTGAAGTGATGTGTGTGTGTGTGTGTGTGTGTGTGTGTCAGTGAGCCTGTGGAGACGATAACTGACGAACGAATGGACCGATTCGAACGAAATTTGGTATAAAAATCACAATCTATAAACACTGGAAGCCTATTGTTTTTATATGCAATCGAATGTTCAGAACCCCCCTACATTTTCGTGTGAAATTTTGAAAAAATCGTCAAAAAATCAAAACCGCTAATAAAGTTAAGCAAATACACATTCCTTATGTAATTTTTCATTAGAAAACGATTGACATAAATTTTAGAACGCTACTATTGCACATTTTTCAAAAAAATTATCAAAAATTATATAAAATAAAAAATATATATTTCCTATTGAGAAACATGTTCACTTTTCATATGTAATACCATGCGATAAATTTGGTGACATCATTCTCGTGGATCTAGCTCGTTCCATTCATGAAAAAATATACTTTGGGTAATACTTTTGTATTTGCACGCCCATAGTCGCTTATTTGCTGTAAGAATAACTTATTTCTCCGTTCATAACGCTTGGCGAGATTTTGGCGACGAATTTGGCGGAATGTCGCCTACATGGCGACATTTTTAATTGTTGCCAAATTAACAAAAATCTCGCCAAATTGATAAAAATGACGCTAAATCAGTGAAAAGGATGACTAATTGAAGAAAATTCAATATCTTGTAAACAAACTAAATTCATTGCATTATATAAGGAAAGTCATGTGTTGCCTACATCAGATTTTTTATTTTGAAGTGGGTCAGGTGATATTTTCATATCATGATCACGTGATCGCTTCGCATAAGAGGTGTAATTATTGTTTTAATTATTTTTTAAAACTACTGAATATATTTTGCTGACATTTATTTTATATATTTTATGGAATAATTTGAATATTACCTAAAATTTTCAAAGGAATTTGTGAATTTTAAATCCGCTTAAAACATGTTTGAAAAATTAGGTCTCATAGGGTTCCATGTATTTCTTTTTTTCAACCCGGGTTCAATCCAAAACTAATTGGGTGATATTATTCATTTATATTCCCATAGGTCCTACAGACCCTCTGAACAACGTACTAAACTTTCATTTTGATAAAGTCATTTTTACGGCAGTTATTGTGCTAACGGACAGACATACATACAGACAGACAGACAGAATGAATGAACAATGTCATAAACACTTTTCAACTATGTTGCAAAGTCTTAAAAATGCCTTATTCTTAACGATAAATCATTCATCTGTTGTGACGAGATTTCATAACTCGCCAAACCCTTGTAAAAATCGCAAATTATATATTAATTATCATTTTTATATATTAAAAGTCATTTTTAAGGCAGTTATCGTGCTAACGGAAAGACATACAGACAGACAGAATGAACAAAGTCATAAACATTTTTCAACTTTGTTGTAAAATGTTAAAAATTACGAATGTATTTTTTGAAATTGAAAATCGTCTACGAAAATATTTGTTGCAAAATCAAAATGTAAAATTTTTTGCGTGAGGTGACAGTTAATTCTAATGACTTTCTATCGATTTAAAAAAAAAAAAAACTTGTGAGTGTTGTCTCTTGCATTGTGAACAGCCAGTAAATCTGCAATTCCTGAAATTTGAAACTATAGACTACGATGCATACGAAGATGTGCAAAAGGAGAAAATAATTTTGTGTTTTGAGCCTCATCTGATAGGATGTCTCGTCTGTTGGTCAGCGGAGAGATTAGGGTTGTAGTTCCATTTACATAAAAACAAAACTCCGTGTTTCTTATATGGTAGTTAGATGTGCATATTTTACCGTACAATTAATCTAGAAATCAGGGAAAATGTCTGAACAAAATACATCCCATTCAGATTATCCATAAGAACATTTTTTATGTAGACCAACAAACGCTTAATACAAACCCAATCATATACAAACTTCAAAGTATTTGATGTAACCAAACACAAGTGGAGATGTTATTCTTCTACCTGGCGACTGTGTTAGTTATAAAACACACGGTATCCGTAACAGAATGGCTTCGGCGAATAGAATTGAAGGAAAACATACACTCAATATACTCAACGAAATTGAATCCTCACACTTTAAAAGTTTTGAAACATAGTTTTGAAAAATATGGAATGTAAACTCGAGAAGGCAATTTCTTTTCTCCGATGTCCGCTACATAACGCGTTTCGTTGTTTGTTTTGCTCGTCTAAACATTGCAAGGAAATATCGGCACGTAAGACTATTCTTTATAAATGTTGCTTTGTGTTTCACGGAGTTCTGTTTTCTGTTTGGTGTGTCGAGTTTATTTAAGTGGAAGTAAATGCCTATACGCAATTCTTCAATACATATTTTAGAGAAGAAAGGAATACATTGCAGAATAAAATGCAAAGAATCAATGAAGTAGGCTAGTAAATATCTCAGTCTTGTCAATTTAGTATATTACTAATACATAAAGAGGAAAATTTCAATGCACGTTCCTAACTTAAATTTATCTCAAACAATGCTATGGCATATTTTGAATTTTTTTCAGGCATTGAGGCTAAGATCAGGTAATAGTCTGACGTAAGTTTTATTACCCTACAGAGGAGTTCGGAATACTAAGAATAAAAAATCATTTTTTTCTCTGCAAGTTTACCCACTATGCTAACTTTCTAAACCGAGAACAGATCAATGGATTTATATAAGTTTCCATTAGTTTGTTAAGCTTAGTAAGTAGCAAAGTTATGACTAAACTATTTCTAATTTCTTTAATATATAAAAGTGCAAATTCGAAAATATGCTTATATGATTTCAGGTTAATTTTCGCCTAAAATAATATTAATCAACTTTGGATGACCTTTCTTTTAAAAAGTAATACTCAGTTAAATGAAATTTCGTTTTGTCCTACTTTGGTTCGTAAAATAAAAATAATTAAATTAACGTTTAAAGGACTGTAATAACCACTTATATTGCAAAAGCGATTTAATAGATTTGCATTTTCTTAATTGGTCCTTTAAACTTATTCGAAGCATGTGTATAGTTCAAATATATTCATTTTCATATCGCGTGAATTTTATTTCAGTATTATACCAAACTTCAGCAGGCATTTCTGCTAGTTGAATGTATATTTATGTTATACTAGAACAAATTATGCAACTTTGCCCGTGTTCTAAATAAGCGCTCGCTACATAAGTAATACATTTACAGATAACACCATTTACTTTTCAAATTATCCAGATCGGTTTCTATCCAAGTCCCTACTAAATGTGAAATCCTTAGTATAAGAACATGCACAGTTGTGTTTACAAAAGTCCACCACATTACAATCGTAAGGAAAAACATAATAATAATAATAAATCAATAAAAGACACAATCATTTTTATAGGACATAATTCCCCATCTATAGGCATGGATTATGTGACATGGCTTAAGTGACATGGCTTATATGGATAATAATTGTGAGAATTTTAATGGAATTCCTTTTTATTTTCGGTTCAATATTTTTATACATCATTTAAAAATTATAAACATGTGCATGTGCGTAAAATCCATATTTTTACTAGACATATCTAATTAAAAATAATAAAAAAAAAAACTGGTTATTTTTGTAATGGGGATGGAAATGTTGTTATATCGGAATCACGTTTACTTCATCATTGCAGAATTACTGGCGAAGGTGGTTTAGCATAATATACAAAATTTTGTTCCAAGCTACGCGAGAATATTTAGCGTTAAAGTTCCAATTCTGGTTACCACACCTTTGCATCCAACTTTCTCAACATATTTTGAAGTTCTTGCGCATTCCCAGTATGAAGAGGTATTACAGGTTTGACCCGGTCGTCTGTATTTTGCGAGAAGGTGTTTACTTTCCCAGCCTTTTCTAGGGAATTTGAGAAAATCAAAACATTCTAGATTACTTTCTTGAATGATTGGTACATTTTTTTGAAAATAGAAGCACCTATTTTACACCTAAATTGCGTATCAAGAATTAGTCGTGTAACATTATCACCATTGAAATAGCACAAGCAGACGATGACTAATAGGACCAGATAGAATCAAAATGGCGGTTGCGTTAGCCTGTATATCCTGAAAGGAGCCTCATCTATAGAGACTCCTGTATCAGAAAAATATTTGGAAAGAAAGTATTAATAATACAAAGGATAAATTGGTGTATATTCTTATTTGATGATCTTTATCTTCCTGAAAGACTTAAGCGTTTTTAAAAGCGTTTGAGTTTGCTGAGGCAGTTAGAGCACTGGTAAGTATACTAAGTTAGTTTAAGATTCTAAGTATGTCATCTACAAAACAGCATATACCAATTTATTCCTAATAAGGATCACGTTCAAGACGTACTAGGGACACACATCCAGCGTCTACGATAACTAATTGTTTTTTTATTTGTGATTTGATCACGATGAGAAAAAAATTATTACATATCTGTAGTGATAAGAGGGTAATGAATTTTGAATTAGTGTCATCCCATCGTCCGCATTCAGATATTACGTTAATAAGTGCTATAATTCATATTTTCAAAATAATATAATCTTAGTCTTGAATAATAATGTTGAAGATGTTTTTGAAATAAATAATATTTCATGAAAAATAATTTTCAGTATTTAAGACTCCAAACAAAACAGTTAATTTTTCAGCACTTTGTTTGTTTTTCAGCTACAAAAATCCAGAAATTCTAAAGTGGGTTATTGTGCTTGTTTTCTAAATTATACAACGCATCTAAAGCTTTATATTTATATATACACTCTAAGACACAAAAAATCGACGCACACCGCAAAATTATCCGATAGTAATGAAACTTTACATCCAAACACTTTTCGACCGAATATACAAATGATCCAAACTTCGCAGCCAATGAATGAATAGTCGGAACTACAGCATATTGAAACTGAGCACCGTGGTAGTGCATATATGGAGCTAACCTCGCTTTCAGGAACAGCACGTGCAGTGGATTTCGATTGCGCTTACGTACATTGATTCTAATAGTTGTTTGTCGGCGAATTCGCGGCTACTACGAGCACATGAAGGGGTTTGAAATAGGACATACGGTCGGAGTGCATGAGGCTTTTTGGACTCACCGACAAATCAAACGGCAATTGGATAGGACGGATGCAGCAATTAGACGTTGTTGGCAGAAGCGGATCCGGAATGGCAGATTTCAGCGGCAAACGGGCAGCGCACGGCTTAGAGCGACGACAGAACGGGAAGATAAAGAGATTGTCAGAGCAGCTGTGACAGCACGAGATTCGTCGTTATCAACCATCTAACGTGTGACAAACACGGAAGTGAACACCCAGACCATTAATAGAAGACTACGGGAGGGAATTTAAAGGGGGCGGATCTAAAGGGAGCGAAATCTACGAGAGCGAACTTCTAAAAGTTAAGCACGCAATGCAAATTTTCAAAAGAAGATGAATTCAGATAGTGAGCGCTGTCGTGCTGTCGGACGCATTGAATCAGGACAGTCAATCAAAGATGTCGCTAATTTTTTTTACGTTGATCATTCGGTAATTTATCGATTATGGAAACAATTCCAAATAAATCAAACAGTTGTGCAGAGACCTGTGCCCGGTCGTTCAAGAGTTTCCACTCCCTATGATGATCGGTATATTGCTATAGTAGCCACGCGGAATCAACAAGCGACCTCCGCAACAGTTACATCCATGGTTTCAGCGGCACTTGGTAAGACAATATCTGCCACTACTCTGGGCCAAAGGCTTCACCTGAAGGTACTGTACGCCCGGGTGGGGGGGATACCTGGTATATCATAGGGGATACCTGGAAAGGGAGGGCTTTCCTCGTATGGAGTGGACGGCGTATTTCCCCGACCTTAATCCCATTGAAAACATTTGGGATGTCCTCGGTCCTATTGTCTCTACACGTTTACCTCCTCCAGCTAGCCTCAGAAAGTTGGAAAATCCCCTATTGGAGGAATGGCCTTTGCTCGCATCTGCAATTGTTGATCATTTCATTGAAAGCATGGAAAATCCTTGTAAAGTTTGTGTGAAGGCCTGGAGTGGTCATATACCATATTAATGTAAGATTTGTTTGCCTTTAAACCCCATTTTGCGAATGACCGAAATGTGACGTCATCATATAACTTACAAAAGTAAATAATTTTTTTTTCATCTTTGTACATAGTTCTTGTTTTCGTTAATGTATAAATACATTTGCTAACTTCATGTACAATTTTGAGTTAATCAAAGCTTTACTTTTTCATTTTTGTTGATTTTACTGCCCGAGCTTAACTTTTAGAAGCCAGTGTATAATCACGACGCTCATTACGACGTCTACCACTGACCAGAATGCACTGTCAGCCGCGATTGTTATGGTGCCGGACCCGATCAACGTGGAATTGTTCGGATTGGGAATGAATTCTATTTAGTAATGAGTCCCGACGACCAGCGCAAACGTGTCTGGAGACAATCGGACATCGTCAGGATCCTGCACTTACTGTCACATGCCACACGGCCCGACAACAGGGGATTATGATCGGGGTGCCATTTCGTTTGATAATCGGATCCCTTTGATATTCCTCCGTGGCTCCATCACACCACAGCGGTACGTTGCCGATATTTTACGACCTGCTGTATTGCCATTATTTTCGAAACACTCCGGGCTATCTTTTCAGCAAGATCATGCCAGGCCACATCACGACACAATTCCTTGGACAACCAGATCCCCAGATCTCTCTCTCTCTCTTATTGAGCACGTTTGGGCTGAGATGGGGAGTTGCCTGCGACCATCCCCGGGTATAGACGAATTAGTTCGCCAATTAGAGGCCATTTGGAGCGACATCCCTCAGAACACCATCTGGCAACTTTATGCATCAATGCCACGTCGGGTAACAGCTTATATCAAGACTAGATGTGGATCAACGCCACATTGACGTGCTCATTTTCTGTAGATCTATCAGTGCAATAAATCATCCAATTGTTATGAAATTCTAATCCTTTCTGTTTCTGTACATCCACATTACACGTACCAAATTTTGTCTCATTTGGTCAATTATTTCTTGGTGCGTCGATTTTTCTGTCTTAAAGTGTATGAGAACGAAACATATTTTATTTTACTTAATAAAGGAAGATGCATGTGTGTATGTGTTTGTATGTCTTTACAGTCTGCAGCGGGAAATCTAAGCGTCGAACGTTCATGACATTTGGTGCACAATTACTTTAGGACTTGAAGAGGTGCATCTCGGCATTTTATTCGACATACTGTTGCTGATCCAAACATTATCTTGTTCGACTCAAACCACTTAACAAATCCAAAGGAGCATGTTTTATGCTTCGACGGCAGGGACAGCGTTCCCAATTTAGATCGGAACCCAGTGAGGGCAGCATAGCACAGGGACCATGTCCTACTTCCCATACCACCAACCTCTCAGAAGGACTTAAAGATCCCCATATTTAACATGTTCTTGCTGCGCGTTAAGACAGGGATAATTTGTACAGAGCCGGTAATCAATCATTGGTCGTCCCACTATGCTGTATCTCCATTGTGTTGATCCTTCTTCTGACCTACTCGAAGGTGTAATGTATCAGTCTAAACATCCGGGACAGTGTCACCCAATTTAGACCGGAACCCAGTGGGGGCGGTATCCACTGATACCGTCCCCTCCTTCCCTTATCTCCAACGTCTCCGAAAGTCTTACGGACCCACGTATTCAACGTGTCTTACTTCGTGTGAACACAGGGACAGTTTGGGCACAGCCAGAAATTGAACTCATTGATTCGTCGTCCAAGCGACCAGAGTTCCCGTCGCTAAATACTCAAATGCCCCACCCCTTATGTCAATCCTTCTCGAAAGTAATCATAAATCATATCAAGAAAATCCCTTAGACTTAAACCCATGTTTTATCACTACCTTATTAACATCAAAACGACTCAGTAAAAATCATTTTATAGCATTTCCCGTTCTTTAGCAGCCAATGTTCACGTGAAAGCTCAAATTTTAAAAAATCGTCTGCACAGAAAGCTGTTATTTTGGGTATTACCACATTCTAAAAACGTAAGTACTGGACCGTATACCAACCAATGTCCCTTAAAGTATACTGACTAACATTGTAGTCTAGGATAGAAAAATATATGTATTTTTATGTTTTCATTGCAACTAATCATATCGAGTTTGTTTAATCCATTGCCATACCGAAATTGCTAAATTTCATTCATTAATATTTAACTAACTAACGCTTATATCGAAAAACAAAAATTTTAATCCCATTTGCACATCTATGGGTTCACATTAGTCTATATATAGAATCCCATAACTGCACGTGTTTCCGCCTATTCATAAAGCAAAGCTAAATTTTACAGGCTATTTCTTTGCACAGAAATATTCTTCTCAATTCTGCAATATTTTATTATTTTTTTTAATTAGTTTGATCGAATATTCTTATTGGTATTTGTTTGGAAGTAGTTTATATTACTTTTGCAACCGTTTGATTATTAGTAAATTTTTATTATTTGCATCTAATACTGCATTTTTTTCACTGGTATTTTAAAAGCAATTCGATCGATTCTTGTTATTAAACTATGCTAATAAAGTTAGCTCATATTGCGTTCTAAATTGATTGCTTCTTTCAAATGAGGCTATACTATTCTTATTACTGCAGTTTTAGATTCATTTATTATTATAATAAGCAGTTTTATCGATCGACAGTATTGAATTAATTCTACGATAGTTAGCCCATAAAGCTTTAGAGCCTTCGTTACCATACTCATTTTAGCAGACTGTTATTCATCGATATTTTTAATGTTTTAATAAAATGCTATTTGAATTTAGTTTTATGAAGTGATTGATTTTATTTACTTTCCGACATAGGTCACGTCCTACATATCTTGTAGTATTTGATAATTTTTAATGTATTGGATGATAGTTATTTGACTTGAATTAGTTTATGTAGCTCTTCGAAACCGTTTTTCACTTCTACATTTTTCTTATGTTTTCCTAATTCTGAAGTTTTTGATCCACTAGTAAGTGCTAGGTTGTGCTTCCTTTATTTTGCAATAACAATTTTGTTCACTTATTTTTACAATCATTTTTATCCTATTTTTCCTATTTTTTCAATTTTTTATTTTATGCGTGGTGCATATTTGAAAGAAAAGTAATGCAAAGCATATATTAAATGAATTCTATTATAAATTGCAGAATTATCGTAAATCGTGAATCATTACATATTAAAACATTAAACACATTGCGTTGTGTGCCGCTTAAACCCACCTTAATTATGTCCAGTGCGAAACCTGGAATAAAAAATCTGATGTGGGCAACACATGACTTTCCTTATATAATGTAATGAATTTACTACATTTACAGCAAAAAAAAATAGGTTTTTCTAATAGTAGATACTAATATTCTTTCCAAGATATTGAATTTTCGGCAATTAGTCGTCATTTTCATTGATTTAGCATCATTTTTATCCATCTGGCGAGATTTTCATTAATTTGGCAATATTTCAAAAAAGTCGCCAAGTTGGCGACATTCCGCCAAATTCGTCGCCAAAATCTCGCCAAGCGTTATGCACTAAGAAAAAAGTTATTCTTACAGCAGATAAATGACTATTGGCGTTCAAATACAAAAGTATTACTCAAAGTATCTTTTTTCATGAATGGAACGAGCTAGATCCACGAGAATGATGTCACTCAATTTATCGCATGGTATTACATATGAAAAGTGAACATGTTTCTCAATAGGAATTTTTTTTTGTATGTGACTTTTTCATAATTTTTTTAAAAAATGTACCATATCTCTAGAACGGTTCATGTTATCTTTCTAAAATTTCTGCCAATCGTTTTCTAATGAAGAATTACATAAGAAATGTCTATTTGTGTAAGTTTATTAGCGGTTTTGATTTTTTGACGAATTTTTCATAATTTCATTCAAAAATTTAGGGGGGTTCTGAACATTCGATTACGTATAAAACAATAGGCTTCCAGTGTTTACGGATTGTGATTTTTGTGCCAAATTTGGTTCGAATCGGTCCATTCGTTCGTCAGTTTTCGTCGCCCCAGACTCACTGACACACACACACACACACATACTTTCACACACACACACACACACACACACACACTCACACACACACGCACACACACACAGACATCACTTCAAAAATGTTTGATTCGTGATCAGGGATGCTTGAAACGTGCTCTCCCGTCGAAAAGTCGAATTCGAATTTTCGACCAGGTCACAATACTTTCCTTATATATTATGTATATAAGGAAAGTAAAAAACATTGACATACTACCATAAATTAGTTGCACCATTTTAACTTTAACATAAAATCATTTATTAAAAACATAGATTACTTATTAAATTGATTACAACAATTATTCATTAATTGTGGCCCAGAGAGGCAATATGGGACCAGTTAATTAAAAATGAATAAAATGCGTTTATGATCTTCAATAATTATTAATAGGCACTTATCTTCACTTTCGGCATTGGCCATTGATCACAATTCTTGCATCAGCGTATCGTACTGGCCTTAACTATACGTATTGTGCTCCAAGCCGTACTGCTTCTGCCCATTTCGTTGAAATTCATATTAGGACATTTCTGTGGAATCCTTGTGTACTCTCTTTTGGCATCTCTTGCTCTGTCAATTTGTCATTATGTCTACTCTGCTGTCACATCTATTCTGTGCCACTGTGCTCACTGGCATTCTGTTCTACATATTTCTAGAACTTCTTGCTGCTTCTTTTGCCTGCGGTCTAACACGCCTGTTGTCGCTCTGATTGGGCGACGTTAGGGCAATGCCACCAAGCATTCCAAATATTGGTTCACATCTTTAACCACTCTCGTGGCTTTACCGTCGCCTCCAACTTCTATTGCCTACTTTGACCTTTCGGGTCAGGGTGTCATAAAACTTGCGTCCTTAAGTCTGAAGCTATTGTTAAACATTTCAGATAACGTAAATAGTCATCATAAAACTATCCCCGTTAAATCTTAGCCAATCTTGTCTCACAATATGATTCTTAGTAGGTTGTTTTATTCACTGAGAAAGCAATTTAAAAGGAAACAGTGCAGGCTATTGCAACTGTCAAGGTGATGATTCTTTCACCCCACTGGTATCCAAGAAATGCTAAAGCATCTGATTTTTTTATTTTTCCCATTTAAATATGTGCTATGTAAGATTAGAGGGAATTTCTCACGAAGTTGAAGACATAGGCTTATATTTAAAATTGAGGAGCACTGAAAGCACTTTTCTGTTTCTCTTCTTGAGGTAGAATTCATTGTATGTATTTTTCGTTTATTCTTTATCAAACATTTATCCTGCGTCACATGATACAACTGTTTATTTGATAAACCCGTTATTGGTATTTCTTTTTTCTATTTATTTTTTCCTGACGAAGAAGGTTCGCTATTGCCTATGAAACTGATTGATGATTCTTTCAACATTTAATACTGTGACTAGCAAGTAAGTTTATATAAATCCAATAAAATACCTTATTCTTATATGAATCTATGTAAAATTAAAATAAAAAAAATGTGAATTGGTTTAACTGAAATCAATTGAGTACAAATTTTAGACTATTTTAAAAACGTATTGTATTGTACAAGGTACGCGAGTAGAATTGGCGCTAGTTTAAACAGGGAAATACAGACAATACAATATTTTTCTTGACACATGTTTTTGTTTAAAGGTTCTCAGTTATTAATAAGACTTCGAAGAATGCAGATTGCACATCCCAAACATATTGGATGATTATGAGTGGCCTGAGGAGTGGAGAAGGAAGATGTAGTCTACTCCATCTTGTAAACGCGCGATCGTAACCTCCTTAAATTTGGAATTTAGAAGATACATAAACACCAGCACCATTACAAACCCGTGATCGAATCAGCCTGGCCGCAAGTAACCTACTTGGGTTTACCCTCCTGTCCGTAGAAGTAAATCTCCAAGATGGCCTGCCCGAAAACACTGAAGAACCAAAATACATAAAACGTAAAGCCTTAACTTGAAAGATCATCATCTTCTTAAACAACATATTAAAATAAAATCAATATCGCGGTAAAGCAAATAAATACACCAAATGATGGAATTTAAAATAGCCATTATTTATTCTCGATTTTGAATCATGGAGTAATCAAAAACAACATTGACTGAATCTTTATCAGCATCCCCCACTGGACCCAGGCACACAAGGACCTTAGTTAAAATGCCACAAGCTTCCAAAGCTGCAACGTAGTAATCAAAATGTGATAAAAATCGGATCAGTGGCAAAACAATATAATTATAAATTTCATAAATATGGTATGGTCAATTCAACAGAGGCGAGCACTCGAAAAGGGAATTCAAATAGAATTACTGATTTCTATATAAAAATATAATACAATTAAATTTCATTTTGAAGTGAAGGATCAGTTTAGTTTTGGAGAGTCGGTAAAGAAACCAATAATGCTCTGCTCGCAGATCGTTCAAGAGGCATCTTCAGGTGTCACAAAAATAATCTGAAACGCCGGAAAACATCAAGGTTCCGAATCAGGAAAGTAAAAAGGGCTTACCTCAAGTCCTGAAGAAGTCGACACATCCGTAGGCGAAAATTCGAGATGGAATGAAGGACATCAGCATGCGGACACAAGCGGAATATTACCCAGTTTTCGTGGCGAAAAGTCGGTTGACCCTCATACTTAGGCTGTGCCAGACATGGTCCTGGCCTGGGCACACAGCGTCAAAAATGGTTCCGTCTGCAGTCTGCATTTTCGCTCCGTCAAGGCTCGGAGTCGGACCCGTCATGACCCACACAGGAAGCGTCGACTCTTCGATTCAGCAGGACGTCGGATCATCCTCGTACATCTCATCATTGATACGGCAGGGACTCGTATCATCTTCGTACATCTCATCATTGATCAGGCAAGGCCTCGGTTCATCCTCGTACATATCATCATTGATCTGGCAGGGCCTTGGATCCTTCCCGGCCATCTCAGGGCCACATTTCCATAGACACAGTATCAGGAAGCATCCGCCCACGAACCGCAGGGAACCATCATTCAGGACAAGTTCCCGAATCCCCGAATGAGCATCGAAAATACCGGAAACGAAGTCCGAACAGCCGTATAGACGGCAGGCAATCAAAGGGGGGCATGAGCGACGAAAAATGGCTTAGCCAGCTTGTATGCACATGTACTCGGACCGTCAAGAAAGCTTCGAAATCAAATATTAGCCACCAAATTTATTCCCTCGCCATCAGCACCAGAAGCCTCTCTGGCGCGACTCAAACGGAGAAATCCCGCTGAGATGAGCTTTTACATCTATATTCCAGCATGATTCACAGTAATCGAATAAGATGCTAAAATTGATAAGATACTAAAACTCAACGGAAAGAAATGGCTCTTCGAGTGTTCGCAGAAATAATACTGTTAAAATGAATTCCGATTAATTATAGATTATGGTTTAAAGCGTTAACTAGGCTAAAATGCATGAATTACATAAAGGAATGACTAGATGATGTTTTTATGGAATTAAAATGGTTAAAAACCTTTAAATAAATTAGATGACCTGAAATACATTACATGAGTTTATAACTTATACACAGCAGTAATGCTGGTTCGAATCCCGACATTACAATCTGCGTCGAGATGACCAACATCGACATCGTAGATAAATTGAAGTTGCAATTGAGGATAATTCAGAAAATTAAGCAGTTGGAATATTCAGACATTGATGTGAAGGCCAAAAAGATACAAGGTCAATATGAACAGAGGGTGAGGAGTACTAAATGTGTACCAAATGTGTATCAAAACGTTCTGGTCACCGTAGTCAAGCCTCGAATTCAAAAAAGTTGCCGCAAGAAGACTGTACGTGCTCCAGCAAAATTCGTCCTGGAAAACTCAGAAGTGGCTTGACGTTAATATTTTAACAATATTACCCCTGATATATGTGACCTCCAAACTCGCCTGACGGCAATCTTTTTGCCTGTTATGTGTGGGGCACGGTTGAGAAGACTACTACTAAGACTGTCTGTAACAATGAAGGTGAGCTGAGGAAGAGAAACTGCCAGGCACTTCAAGATATATCTCCTAAGATTATAAATTGCGCCAGTTCTTTCTTCCGGGGTCGTTTGGAGGCTGTAGCAATTGCAGAAAGAAGGTGGGTGAATAAGTTCCGCCTATAGAGCTTTACTTTTCTCTTGTATTGGAAATTTCCAATAAAAGTTTAAAATTATAACTCTTACAGATGTTTTTCCTTCATGTATTTTCTACACCAATTCTACTTGCGCACAAGGTATAATGTCGCCAACAAACATTCCATTATTCGATGTATTGATTCTGTTACAGTATCAATGTTTTTTGAAACTTTTAAATCATTAAGCTTTTAAAATATTTTCATTGCAGTGTTTTTGATAAGTCATTTGGTTCCTACATGCATTCTGTATTTACAGAAGTTTTTCACACCGTCTTTTAGTCTGTACCCAGTGTAGTTAAACATCAACGCTACTGGATTTTCCTGAAGCTTTTAAAAAGTTCGAAAAATAAGGAGTTGAATTCATATTGCATGTAGACGTGTCTCTTATACAATTTTTTTTTGCTTTTATTGGTTGTGGTACTCTTGACATTGTTGATGGTGGTACTTTTACCTTTTTGATAGAGGTGCTTTGCCTTTGTTGTTATTGGCATACTTGCATTTGTTAGTGGTGCACTCGTGAATTTGTTGTTGTTGGTACTTTTTATCCTGACGAAATTTGCTGTTTTTATTTTTAATTTTTCAGATTGTATACGAAAAAAGTGTAATGCTATTTTTCTTTACAAATATGATTAATAAATATTTACATAGATCTAATAAATATTTACATAGATAATAAATATTTACAATTATGATTTTATGTGGTTTTTCTGCTTCATTTACTTTCAGAGTACCCGTTTCTTCAATCTGTGAATTTATTGCCTGCCAGCTAAAGTTTGTGCAGAAATCTTGAAAAAATATGAGCACTCCCGATGATTGCATTCGAATATTTTTGTAGTGCAAAAATAATAACTTGACTTGAATTCGAAAGAAAATATCGAAAATATGAAGAATATTTTTCCGTGTTTCATATTCCATTCCATCTCATCGTAAGTCAATTCTTCTTTTATTGTTAGTTCTTTGTGATTGCCAGGCATAGGCGAAATTCCATTCTGCCAGATGATGAAGCAATAAGGTATGTTATTTCTGACGGGGTGAATCTACAAATGAGAAAAATGAGATAAAACAACCGTGAAATTTGAGATAAAAATTTATGAAGGAAAAGTCATCCAAAAGTTTTAAATTGAAGTAAATGTATTACTTTTATCATGGTTAATTCAAACTAGTAAGGTCAATCATCTGTGTCTTTTGGGAAAAAAGATGGATAAATCTATCAGATTTCATTATTTTTGAGCAGCAGTTGAGTAAAAGTAATGAGATTATCTGTAATGGCTACTTTTCTGTTACTTTGCGTTATTTTTAAAAAATGAGTAACTGGAAGTATAAAGATACACAATATTTGTAATTTTTTTACCTTTAATGTTGGTATAAAAATTATCGAGCACATATACTATAGATTTAATATTGATTTTAGTGTCATTTCCGCCTTAGCTTAGAGAATAAAGGAAAAATAGAAAATTTCGAAAACTTGAATTAGAGATGAAGATGAAAAGGAATAAGCAAAATATTTAAAACCAATTTTCTTAATTATCCACTCTGGAGATTATTCTGATTTTGGTTTCATTCGATTCATCTCAGCTTCTCAATCAACGAAAATATCGAACATTCGATTTAAAGGGTGATGCTGGCGTGAATGGACAACACATTCACACCACTTTGCCTCCGGCCATACATTTAACTGCCGTAAACCCCTGGGTTGGCTGTATGGTCTGGGCCTTTCACACCACTTTGCCTCTCAAAAATGTGCAAAATTCCATTTCCATACTCAAATTCTTATTTTCATGTTCATAACTTTTATCAGTCTGTAGGTGTCACATTTAGTGAACACGAGTCTTTGAGAACGCGTAACAACCGATAATTTGTTCCTAATGTCGCCAAATTTTCGCTGGATTTCCCGCCAAGTATTATATATAAGCATACGGGGAGAAGGGTTACTTTATGGTTTGAGTCCTAAAAAATGTTTTCTCCCATGAAAGAAATGAGCTAGATTCAGAAGAATGGTGTCAGTATATTTGTTCCATAATACTGCATATGGAATGTAAATCTATTTAACAATACTTATGTTCAAATATTATGTCATTTTGCTGATACTTTTATTTGAAAAATATGCAATATCACGAGAATGATTTATTCCAGCGTTCAGAAAATTTTATCACTTCTTTATGTAATAAATAAGTGATAAAATAAGTGATAAATTTTCGATTGATAAGTGATAAATTTACGATTGGAATGAATTTGTGTTTAACATTTTGTGTTTAACATGTTGTGTTTTGGTCCTGACAGTATACTGATTTTTTTGAATTCATTCGAAAATAGGGCTGTCTATAACATCGTCTGATCGCAGTTGAGATCAATAAGGCTCCTGTAGTCACTAATTGTAACAATCGTACAAAATTATTCTATAAACGTTCAAGTCGTTCTAAAGGTAGCGTCCGAAGACTCACGGATACCGACACACACATGCACACAAGCATCACCTTAAAAGGTTCGATTCGATTTCAGACATGCTTGAAACGTGGTCTTTCTTTAAAAACTGGAATTTGAATAATACTTTTGTATACATTATAATATGTATAGATTAAATTTAGAAATATAATTATGTGTGACTTTGTTTTATGAACTGTTATCCATAACTAACTGCGTAGCTGCAAATTTCTCCCTCGGCAATATCCATCACACCAACCTTAATATGATTTCTGAAAAAATAAACAGAATAAAACACATATCATACTATAAACGCAAAATAAAATAAATAAATACATATTAACTCAAAACATACGTGACTTCGCCAAGAATATAACATCAGTGAAGGCTTTTAGCGACTCTGCAAAGACACAAACACGTTAGATAATTATAATGTAGATATAATAAATAAAATATGCAGATAAATTCATAAAAATTTTGAAACTATTTTTAAAAATACTGAGCAGTATTTACAGGAAAATTCCATTTCGGAATATACGACGCACTAGTTCATATTTTGAAGAATAGCCACTTATTTTAGGCAGAGTTTGAGACGCTAATGGATGCTATACTCCCGCCATTTTGAAAATCCATCTTTTATGTTTGCCAAAAGAAAAGACAGAAGCTAAAAATATAATGCTCTTCGAGAAACTATGTGATCAAAACATGGAACAAAAATACACTATAAATAACATCATTTCCACCTGGGCGATAAATGATCAAAACATTTTCTTGGAATGTAGATATTTTATGAAATAATTTTCGTAGAATAATGAATTAAGATATTGAGTGTGAATAATTTGCTACCTTTTCAGTTATTATGCTTCTAGCATATTTTAGGTAGTAAGATGAATAATGATTTTACTTATGTATACTTGAACGAAAAGTTTATCGAATCTTGTATAAGCATATTATTCAAATATTTAGTATTTAAAACACGCTGTTTCCTTTATTCAAATTAAACAATGCAATTGATTAAAAATAGTTCGATGCATGGTATTTATTTTATAATTTGTAAAGCGTGATCGAAAATACATACACATCATATTTTGTTATCTTGTAATGTACCAAGATACTGAAAAAGTTTTTTTTTGTTGTTGTTGCATGGCACTCGCATAGCATTTAAGATATTACAATGGTATTGGTGAAATACGTACATCCAGAACTATGTCTCTTTGCATCACCAAATGAATTAAAATATTTAATTAAAATATTTAATTTTATTAAATTATTTTTATCAATTGAAGAATATGGCGTTTTCTTTGATAAATCTTTGTTTTACAGTAATATTTCTGTAGCCATTGCTATAAGAGTGTCATTGAAGGGTTTCGCGAGAAATACCCCTATTCTAAAACAACTATCAATTTAATAATTATGAGGTCTGTAAAGCTGTGGTGTACGAACAAAGAAAGGAAAAAGTTGATTGAAATTTGCTAAGTACATTGCGTTGTAATATTTTGAAATGCCGCTAATAACCCACCATTAACATCTTTAGTACGAGTTCCTGGAATAAAATATATTAACATAACACAATTAACCGCACTCATTTTAACTTTAAAATAACATTATTTATTAAGAACATTCTATTAGTTATTAAATTAATTAAAACAATTATCGCATTTTATTAAGGGGGGATTGGATGCGAGACCAACCAGGTGAACTATTATTATTAAACTGGTTATGACCTTTTATAATATTTGATGGATACATACCTCCTGTTTCGTCTCTGAACATTGACACACAGCCTATTGCCTTTCATTATAGGCACTAGTAAAACTTACTATTGCACATTGCCTCTTCGGCAACCTTTGTCTCCATTTTATGAGAGCACACTACTGAATCTCATCTGAACGCTGACACATCATCACTGCGTGTACGTATCTTCATGAATATTTAAATGGACGAATTAGTTGTTTTACCATTTTTATGCATCTCTCATATCTTAATCCAATTCTCAACTCTTACTCACTACTCTGTTCTAATCATTGTAGTCCTCTTACTGTGATAGCCTGTTACAGTTACTGATCTCTCTCTTACTCTAACTGTCTTTTTCATCGCTCAGTAGTCATGTAGAACCTTCTACCGGTTGCTATTTATTTTTGCCTGAGGTCTAATACGCCTCTTCGGCGACCATTGGTTAACCTCAGGGCGTCGCGGTAACACTTCTTTATTGGTTAACTTTTTAACCATTCCCATGGTTTTCCCTTTAGCCTCTAATAACTGATCTGGCTCGACTCAACCTGCACTTGAAGCCCAGTTATTTATGGCACTACTGACCTCTCTGGTCAGGGCTGGAATATATTGCCGTCTTACCGTCTGGTGTCATTTCCGGCCTGCCAGATATCATAAATCCACATATAAAACTGTCTACGTGAATCCTTCTCTTTCAAAATCCTAAGACTCAAGTAAAACGTACAGCTAAGGAATAATTCAGAGTCAAGAAAAATCAAAACATAGAACTGGATAATTTATACAAAACTAGGTAAAATAGATAAAACAATTAAAACTAGATAAAGTATAACGTAAATCAGACCTGTCAGTCTAAAAGCCTAGACGTAACACATACGTTGGAGTGTTCTGAAAAAGAACGAAATGTCACAAGATGGGACGAGTTCCAACAAGACGAAACAATTTACCATAATATGAAGCACAAATCCAAACATCATAGTAAACTCCCAACAACCTAAAAAGTAATAATAAGAAAAATGATGAAATTATATTGCAATTAGCCAGACTGTAAAAAATAGAGTACTGAACTGAACATTAGTTAAAATCGTAGAACTTTCCTGAGTATGAAAGGTTTTTAAAATCTCATGATCACAGATGTACGCACATTTTTTAACTTAATTACTGTTTGTATTATATTTATATATTTAGTACCTATTTTTTCAAATAGTTATGTTATTATTTGAATCCTTTCATAGTAATAATTAAAACGATGGGCAGAATTTCACTATTTTTCACTAACTTCCCAATTTTGATATAGTTTTCATGTTCCTTGATAGCAAAATTCTGAGCCCGTTTAGTGCAGTCAATGCATAGAAAATCACAGTGGGAAAAATTACTGCAAATGATCTAACTATCAAATATATCAGTACCACATTTGGGATGGAAAATCTTAAGTATATTAATTCATGTCAACACAACATTGAAATTTAAATTTCTATTGATTTTAGAGCTTCACCAAAATATTTTGTACAATTTTTACCTCACGCATATTAAATCTAAACTTAAAGTGGCATAACTCAACTTGAATCCTGTAAAGCAAACAAACAAACTCTTAACGATATATGATTGTACATAAACAATAGTGAAAGCAACCACACATTTATTAAACTGGATTACATAGCTTCTTGCCTGTCAGAATCAGAACAATAGTACTCATGGCACACATACTACCAAGTACGTACAAGTGGTAATAAATTTCTAGCATGTCGTGTTTTGAACCTTCACGCGAAATCCAAAATTTATATAAACAAGAATGATTAATCATACTTAAAGCATTGATTATGAAACACTTTCCAACTTCAATGCAATTTTATTTAAACATCTCTAAAATGCAATACATTCCTAAGTAATATTTTAAAACATATCACACTACTACATTAATTTATTATATATGAAAATTTAAACCTTCATCGTAAAAAATGAGCTTCATTCAAATGACGCCATTGAAATAAAAATTGTCTGGTTTAAAGATCTCAAAAATGCGATACATTCCTCGGTAATATTTTTAAAATCATCATAATACTACAATAATTTTTTATATTTGAAAACTTCATCGAAAACAACTGACATTCATTCAAATGGCGTCATAGAAAAAATAACACGCCTGGCTCTCTCTATAAAAGCAGCAATTTATTCATAACATTTTCCCAATCATTTCATTTATCACAGCACTAAAATAATTTATTTTATTTAAAAACTTAAGACCATGGAGATACAAGTAATTAGCCTCTATGCTTAAAACTTCATCGGA
This sequence comes from Amaurobius ferox, assembly GCA_951213105.1. Classification (NCBI taxonomy): domain Eukaryota; kingdom Metazoa; phylum Arthropoda; class Arachnida; order Araneae; family Amaurobiidae; genus Amaurobius; species Amaurobius ferox. The sequence goes on along the minus strand of OX578139.1, from coordinate 91,569,486 downwards.
AAAAATCGTCCTTCTCTTTGTGAAGTCAATTAATATTTCATTCATATCAGCTATGCAGATTTCATGAGCTAAATACTTTTGCGTTAAAAAATACAGCAATTCTTATCAACTCATCCCACATATTTTGCTGCTTACATTTTACATAAATAAAAAATAGGCTTCGTTGTAGAAATAATCAAATTTGGACGATCCTTTAAATTCAAATTGTAATTGCGTTGTTTCAGTATGTAGATGCACAGAATTTAAGCAAAAATAAAGCAGATTTAGGACGAATACAACACTCAATATGAATTAAAAAGAACTTCACGATTTTGAGACAAGATGGATGCCATATTTTATTTTGAAGTGGCCACGTGATCTTTTCATATCATGGTCACATGATCGCTTCATATAAGAGGTGTAATTATTATTTTAATTTTTATTTAAAAACTACTGAATATATTTTGCTAAATTTTTTTTATATATTGTATGGAATAATTTAAATATTACCTAAAATTTTAGAAGCAATTTGTGAATTTTAACTTTGCTTAGAAAATGTTTGAAAATTTAAGTCCCATAGGGTTCAATGTATTTCATTTTTTCAACCCAGGTTCAATCCAAAACTAATTGGGTGATATTATTCAGTTATATACCCATGGGTTCTACAGACCGTCTGAACAACATACTAAAATTTCATTTTGATTAAGTCATTTTTACCGCAGTTATCGTGCTAACGGTCAGACAGAATGAACAAAGTCAAAAATATTTTTCAACTTTGTTGTAAATTGTTAATGAAATTGAAAATATATTTGTCTGTCTATCTATATGTTTGTCTCATCATCATGGGAGAACGGCAAAATTGAATTTCATGAAATTTTGTGAGTGGATTTGGAATAGCTCCATTTAAATTTAGTCTATGTTTCGAGTTTCTAGGAACAGCGGTTGCCTAGACATTAAATAAAAACCTTCAGTGAAACCTTCCATATACATAGCATTATGCAGACAATATTTTGCCCTTAAATGTATTTGAAAAAAATGATTTCATGATAAAATATTACTGGAAATATTAATATTTTCAATTTATTACGTCATCTGCTATATTTTGTCAAAAATGGTTGAAACACATATATTGTAGTGCGGATAATCTTCAATTACTACACGTGTAAATATATAGTTTTACCTACGTGAATGTAAGTAGTATGGTTATATCTTCCCATACAATTTTGGTGATTTCATTTTGGCATATATTGAAATCAATTACGGCTCACAAGTTTAAAGTTTGAGCGGTACTTTATATTTTGACTTTATTAAATCATCTGCTTTATTTTGGCAAATATTTTTGAAATTTATATATTGTAGTAATAGTAATTTTCTACTAATATACGGGTATATCTTCTAAATTTAGGGAATATAAGTCGTACGGGTATATTTTCCCATATAATTTTAGCGGTTTTATTTTTGCATATATTGATTCAGTTTCATCATTATCAAATTTATTTACAAAAGGAACCAAGCTGATTTTTTTTCTTCAGATCTGCCTTTAAAGATAATTTTGTATAGTGAGAAACTCGATTCCCAAACTTCATTTTAGTAGCATTAATTTAAATATTTTAATAGAATGATTTGAATAACAATGTCATTTAGAATTGTCTAAGAATTTGCACGTGATGGTGAATGTTAAGTTTCTTTTGTATTAAACATTCCGTAAGAAGAAAGGGTTTATTGCTAGTCTATATAAATACAATTGAACATCTGTCTGTCTGTATGTTTATCTCACCATCATGAGAGAACGACTGCACCGAATTTCATGAAATTTTGTTGGCAAACTTGGAATAGACACACTTGAAAATTTAGTCCATGTTTCGAGTTTCTCGGAACAGGGTTTCTCTAGAAATTAATGAAAAACTCACAGTTAAAGATTGTATAGCCATAGTATTATGCAGGCGATATTTTCCCCCTTGAATTAATTTAAAGAAAATGATGTCATGTATCTTAGCAAAGGTTCTTAATCCAATGTGTTTATGTGGCAGACGATATTAATTAAATCTTTTCCAATTTAAATAATAACTAACTGTATATAAAATATATTTTATGGAAATCGCATTTTTGACTGGATATATCAATTACGGTCTTCATGTTTAAAAATGACTGGGATTATTGATATTTTCAGTTTATTACGTCAACTGTTTTATCTACGAGAATATAAGTAATACGGTTGTATCTTCCAATACAATTTTAGCGCTTTCAATTTGCATATATTAATTAAATGTCACTTTTTCTGTAAATTTGTTTACAAGCGAGACCGACTGGGATGTTTTATTCTTCAGATCTGTCTGTGAAAATAATTAAATAATTTTTGCATAGCGAGAACAGTGACTTTTAAACTTCTTTTTAACAACATTAATTTAAATATTTTAATAGAATGTTTTGAATAAATAGTACAGAAATTTGCATATGATTGTGAATTTCATGTTTGTTTATATTATATATTCCGTACTAAGAACAACCATACAGTGCGGGTAATCTTCTACTAATACACGGGTGAACTGTCTAATCTACGATAATGTAAGTAGTATGTAGTACTTCATGCAATTTTTGCGCCTCATTCTGATATTGGCATATATTACGGCCTTCGGATTCAAATATTAAGGGAATTGTTAATATATTTTCAATTTATTACGTTATCTATTTTATTTTGGCAAATATTTTTTAAACTCTCATATTGTACTACGGGCAGTCTGCTACTAATACGCGGTTATAATTTATGAGAATATAGTAGTAGGGATATATAATCTTAGCGCATTCATTTTAGTATGTATTGGAATTAATTACTACCATCAGGTTTAAAGATAACGGGGATTATTTATATTTTAAATTTATTATGTTATCTGTTATTTTTTGGCTATGATTTGTGAAACTCATATATTGTAGACTGGTAATCTTCTACTAATACACGGGTATGTCTTTTAATATTCAAGAATATAAGTAGTACGGGTTTCCTCCCCTTACAAGTTTAGCTCTTTTAGTTTGGCATATGCACCTGTATGGATTTAATTTAATAATTTTTCTAAATTTGTTTACAAGCAGGACCAGGATATTTCTAGGATATTTCCTGTGAAGATAATTTTGCATAGCAAGAACAGAGATTCTTGAAATTCCTTGTAGGTGCATTAATTTAAATATTTTAATAGAATACTTTGAATTACGATGTCATTTAGAATATCATAGGAATTTGCACATGATTGTGAATTTCAAGTTTTTTTTATTATATATTCCAACGAAAAACTGGTATACCGCTATTTTACACGCTATTTTTACCCGCTAGTGTATACATAGAATTACATCTAAGCTAGACGCATGTGACACAAACGCTAGTAGAATGTTTGATGTTTCTTGAACGATGGTTGTCCAGAACACATGTCAAACTTCCACGACATGTAATCTTGTGATTTGCTTTTGAGATCCCGATCTGATGCCGAAACATTGTTTCTTTTCCAACTAAAATTTGCATAACGCCTAGCCAGCTTTGTGGTTGGCTATTCCAACCAGAAGATCTGATAAGCTGTTAGTTAACAGGAATATCATACTTTAACGTAAATGACAAAAATTACAGCAAAAGGATTGTCGTGACATCCCAATTTTTGTAAAAAATGGTAAAATTATAATATTGATCAGTAATTCTCATCTAGAAAGTGGGTTGAATTATAATGCAGAAAGACATTACAAAATGTAAGTTAAACTGGAGGACTGGAGGACTACCAGAGGACAACTGGATGACTACTGGAGTTATTTCAAAGGAAAGTAAAAAGAGCTTGCGAAAATAAATGATGTAACATGATTTCATCTCTAAATAATTTATTCTGCAATGCACCAACTTGTTAATTTTCAATAATTTTTGTATACATTTTTGTGAAATTATATCAGTTCAGTATTTATAGAACTAAACTTTCCGTAATTTATTTGATACTAGCAATTTAACTAATGTTCTAAATTAATGATGAAATTCTATATCACGTGACCTACTCTTTATAAGAGCAATTTCCATATTATCTTGGCTGTTTGTGTTACCAGTATCATCTGCTTTTATAGTTATCATCTAGAAGTCAAAATACTTTACACACTAGGAGTCAAAATGTTTTACACACTAAGTGTCCAAATACTTTACACACTAGGCGTCAAAATACTTTGCACACTAGGTGTCAAAATACTTTACACACTAGGAGTCAAAATATCTGAAAGACCAAGAATCTCATCATTTTACGACCGAGAGAAACATTAACGTTCCATATCTCTATAATTTATGGTAAATGCGAATTTTAGAAGGGAATTCCAAAATAAATTTCACTTAAGCCATTATTCCAAACATTCCATACCAGCAATTGTCTGGTGTATTTCTCAGAAATCAACAAGGAGCATCAAAAACTTTCATTTTAAAATAACAAAAGAAAATACGAGATGCATTTATTGCCAAAGGCATTCACTTTGCAGCTTCAAGTGTTTGAAAATAAATGATTCTGCAAACTCTTCTTTATAAAATTTATTTTCTAAAGGCCTGAGAGATATACGTTGCTATGGCGACACCTTTTCTAGTCCTTGACTGGCATTACTTTTGGACATATATTCTTTCATTTTGAATTTTTTTTAACAACCTCGTTTACTTATAAATTTGCGATAAAAGTATAAATATAAAGAAAAAAAGGTAAGAAAGGAAGATCTTCGGAACAATTTACGTCTGATATTTGTTTTGCATACTAAATTGAATTATTTTGAATTTGAGGATTACACAAAAGGGAAATTTAATTTTTTGTGATTTTCATTCTTAAAAACGTTCAAAAGAAAACGGAATTGTTATTGGATTATGTACGTTGGTGTTGATAATATTGATAATGGAATTCTGTCGAGAGATGATTTATATTAATTATTATTTTACTAATAAATTAAAGGAAGAAACGATAAAATTCATATATTTTAATCATATATTTATTAAATTAAAAAGTTATATTTGTGATTACATTCAATTACTTCTAATAATCACAATTATGAGAAATTTGTTTCTGTAATTACATTTGTAAAGAACCTTCCTGCACGAACTGGGAATCAAATCCAGGATTACCGAACAGATCAGATAGCTCTACCGTTGCTACTGCGATAAAATTCCAAGCTTCTATCTTTAAAGTGGACTTTGCACTTTATTTAATATTTTATAAGAAATCAACGTTAAAACGTATATATATATATATATATATATATATATATATATATATATATATATATATATATATATATATATATATATATATATATATATATATATATATATATATATATATATATATATATATATATATATATATATATATATATATATATATATATATATATATATATATACATATATATATATATATATATATATATATATATATATATATATATATATATATATATATATATATACATATATATATATATATATATATATATATACATATATATATAATATATATATATATATATATATATATATATATATATATATATATATATATATATATATATATATATATATATATATATATATATATATATATAAATACATCGGGTGGCCAGAAAGTAACGTGAGGTGTTCGGATCACTTTAGCGAGTAATGTATTGGCCGAAACGTAACAAGATTCGGTGTGCGTATACAGTATAACATGCGGTTTCGATTTCTACAAAAAAAATTAGTTCCAAAAAGAAATTTTGGCGCTGAAAATGTGTAGTAGTGTGAATAATGAATGAAAATGCCAAATGAGACATTACACATCAATTCTGTTAATAATGCATGACAACTTTTATTGTTAATTACAAATGAGGTTCAATATGACCACCATTGTGATGTTCTAAGAACTGTATGTGTTGCACGATATTTTTCACGGCAACTCTCAACATATCAGAAGTGATTTTTCTCACGTGTAACGTTATTCAATCTTTCGACGTTGCGATATCGGCGACATATCCTTAATACACAGTGCCATAACGTTATTTACGTGAGTGTCATTTCCTCCAAATACGATGTTATTCGATGGTCTCATGAACTGTGGAATTTCAATACAAAAATAACAGGATAAGACAATTCGTCCACACCAGCAGATCCCCAAGTCTGCAATCGAATCCTCATTTCACCCTCACGCAATTACCCAGACACTTTTATAACCCAGGTTCTGACCTCTCGTCCGGGAGTGAAATTTCCAAGATGACCTACCCGATGAAGTAGGCCAAAATACATCCAGAACTACAAATAAAACCTTACCTTGTAAGGACCCCGTCTTCGACTAAAAACACAAAATAAACATTTCACAATTCAGAAGGCCAATAAATGACAAGGATATAATTTAATAGAATAGTCCCTTATTAATTAAATTAAGATATGGAGTTATCAACACAAGCAACTGAATCCTTATCAGCTGAAAACTCACTGGACTCAGGTCTCGGAATTTTACTGGAAATAATATAATAAAGCCACTGGCTCATAGCCGTATTTATAACACCGTATCGTAATTAAATATCATGTGGCAAGACATTAAGTACTAATTTACATATATAGAATGGTATTGTCACAACAGGGAAAACGCACTCGAGAGTAATTATTTTAGAAATTAGCGAAATCTGATAATAAATCAATTTAGAATACGTAATAAACTGGAGTTATTAATTACAGTTGGTGGTTGCACTCTCCGTTCCAAAGTTATCTCTCAGTAATTTCTGTGCGTCTGGCATTTCTTGATTTTAACATAAAGGTCGCTTACTTAGGTCTTCAAGTCGTCCTGAAAAAGGTTGTAGCTCCCAACATCAGCCTATCACCCACAAGGCGTAATGCCAGTGTTTCGCAAGGAAAGGTGGCACACACATTCTAGGGTTCTCCAGAATGGTCCGACCTGGGCTCGTGGCTTCATTCAACGGAGCTCCAACAGGTATCGACTCGGAAACGAACTCGACTTGAGTCTCAGAATAACTCAGGCAGCGACGTTGTGATTGACATTCCCGGTATGAGCTTCGAGTTCATTCCACATGCAGCCTCGTTATTATTCCATCCCCGATATGAACCTCGGGGTCGAGCCATAGGATGGACGACAGAATAACAGCTTTCTTCACCTCACGGGTCTCCAGGAATCTGCCAGAGGGTCAGAACCCCGACACTCGGAGTGAGCGTTGCAAACGTGAACTGCTTTCAGGAAAACAGTCAGGCGGAAGCGAGCGAAAAATGGTGCGCACGGCTTTTATATTTTTCAAATCCACAATTTCACGGACCTGGACGAAAGCTTCCAAATCAACCAAACCAATGAAACAAATATAAAATTTCCCGCCGAGAAAAGTTCTCACGGCCAAACGCCAGCATGTCTAGCCAGGATGTCTCGAGAACAACCTGCCAAAAACAACCGTTGCAAAACTTCAATTATCGTCTGCAGAACAAATGTATTGAATCTATGAAATCTTATGAAACCCTTACATTGACATTTCCATTTTCGACTGCCAAAAAGACCTTGAACATAACGGCAAATAACTCTCTCTGAGTGCGTTCGTTCGGAAATAATACTTTTATAAAATGTCTACAGATTCATTTAAAAGATACAGATAATTAAGGAATGTGAATCACACATTGACATGACGAGAGGGAGTTCCAGGTGGAGTTTGACATAATAAAAGATGCATATAAGTATAGAAAACAGAATATAATATAGAATTTAGACTTTTTATACAAAACTGATACGAGACCAGAAATCTCGTCATCACAATAGCGCGTTTAAGAAATACCCACAGCCAAAAACCACAAGGATTGAGATCGGGTGACCTCAAGTGGTCATACCGTGGGAAATGCACGACTAATGATTCTGTTGTCAGAGAAATGTTCCCGCAACAATCGATGTACCTGAAGTCCGATGTGGGGTGGTGCACCATCCTGTAGGAGGGTGGTCAAATCAAGACATCCTCGTTGCCGCAGTTGTGAAACCTTGAAGTTGGGAAGCATATCGGCATACCTGTCGGCGTTGATGGAACATGGCACTATTCCACTTTGTCAATGTTCCTCGAAAATGTAAGGACCGATGATAAAAGATGCCGAAGCCGAAAGCCTGCACCACACTGTGACTTTTGGCTAGTGGAGAAGTTTCTGTAGACATGCGTCCGGATTAGTGGCAGCCTAAATGCGGCAATTGTGTGTATTAATACCACCGTTCAAACGAAAGTGCTCATCGTCACTCCATAAAATGTGCTACGACCATGTATCATCCACTTCAATGCATGCTGACAATTTCAAAGAAAACTCAATTCGGGTGGGGCATCACCAGGTAGCAATTCTTGAATGGGTCAGATTTCAAAGGTGTAAAATTTCAATATCTGATGTTGGATTTTCCCCTCTGTTTAGTATGGAATATCCGTTTGACGGGATAGTTCCCGTGCACTGCTGGTACCCCACATACGTCATCTCCTGTTTCACAAAAACAGTTGCAACTACTTCAACTTGTTGCTGACTGAACGCTTTGAGTCCACAGCCTGGTTACCGTGCTAGAGTTCCGGTAGTATCAAATCGTTAAATCAAGTTTAGTAAGTTTGTAAAACTCATCGGTCCTCGTCGCAACTTCCTCAACCGCCGAAACTGACGAAGGATAGACAGCATTGGTATTATCGTTCCGTTGATAATACAGCCTGACTAACAAAGCGCGGACACGTAATGTAAAAGCCATCGAAAGGTACTAAGTAGTTCGCCTCCCAATGATGAAAATTCTCATCAAAAATTTGAACTGGATAAAGAGGCATACCCCCACTGTCATTTAGATAAATACAAAGACTACGTAGAAGAAACACCATGGGCATGTTTTAACGGGAAATCTAGATACTATTAATTATGATGCCCTGAAATCACTGATGTTACTATGTACTAAGTACCGTTTACCTACTAAATGTAAACATAAATCAGTAAAAATTTAATTCTTGACTTAAATACTTTTATCTATAAAATTAGCTATATATAAATATCAAATCCCTGTAGAAGCATGTAAACACTGAAGCGTCTTAATAGAGCAATATTGAAATCACTATACATATATATTCAGAAAATTAATAATTCATATAAATTCAATTCAATTAAAAATGATATTAAAGAAATTCAAAATGATTTTGTCATTTCTTATGTCGATAAGTCTAGTAGTAACTACTCAATCATTTGTAGATATTGCTATAGAAGTACCCTCTTATACACTTACTCAATAATCAAATCTATAATTTACATAATACATACTAACTTTAAAATTTTAACCAATAGAATATCAGCCAAATATAAGCAAATCCACCTAAAAAATAGTTGTAATAACATTCCATATATTGTTTTAGCACCCAAGTTTCATAAATCCCCTGTTGCTTTTCGAACTATTACTAGTGGGCAAATTTCTTACATTACTAATGCTGGTAAATTATTATTAAGAATATTAAATGAACTATCCTTGTCAGATGATATCTCAATTGTCATACTGCGGAAAACACTTTTGAATTAGTTAAGAAATTAAGAACTCCTATTAATATGCATAGAATTTATACTTTTGATTTCAAAGATTTGTTTAATAATATTGATATATATGATCTGTATAAAATTATTTTAGGAATTTTTGAAAAATATAGTATCACCTTAAAATATTCAACTTTTCATTTAAAAAATATTACTTAATTTCACTATCTCTGAGAATTATATTCAACATGGTGGTACTTTTTTTAAGCAACATTTTGATATCCCACAAGTGGGATGTGCCTCATCATTATTAGCTAATCTGTATTTATTCTTCTACGAAAAGAACATTAATCCAGAATTGAATAATATGCACATGTTTCGATATTTAGATGAAATATTATGTGTATCCCATAATAATATCCCTATAGTATTTAACGTTTATCCTAATAGTTTACAATTAAATGCAAGTAATAATGACTCTACTATATTTTGATAATTTTCATATGCTATATAGAACCTGTCCAAAGCAAGATGTTAAAATCATCTTAGGAGACATGAATGCAAAAATAGGTGAATTTAGGCCAACGATTGGGAAATACAGTTTACATGATAATACTAACGATAATGAACACAGATTAATAAATATACTTTGCTGCTGAGAATGGTATGCCCATATCCAACACATTATTTAATCATAAAAGATTATACAAAATAACTTGACGCTCACCTGATGGGGAGACGCAGATCAAATTGATCATGCACTTATTGACTCTAGACATGTTTCGGATATACAGGACGTTTGAACCTATTGCGGTGCAACCTGTGATTCCGATCATTTTTTAGTCATTGCTAAGCTCAATGCTAAAATCGCAAATGCCCGTAAGATACAGGGGGAGAGACAGAAGCGGTTTGACTGCGAAAAGTTAAAAAATGAAACAACTAAGCAAAGCTTCCAGTCTAATCTCCGTGAGAAGTTAAAATCAAAAAACCTTGTTGAAAGGGAAAATGCGGAATTCAAATGGAATGCACTCAAACTAAATAGAAAGATTGGTTTGTCCAAGAATGCATGTTGGCATCACAAACTAAAGTAGTGGCATATAAAAATATGCTACAAAAGCAACATACAAGAACCTCAGTGAAGGAATATAGGAAAGCTAGAAGACACTAAAAGAAAATTCATCGACCTTAAAAAAATACTTTTTCACGAAGGATCGGTTCAGAGATGTTGAACATTTGAGGGGAACTATAGGAAGCAGAGCTTTCTTTCATGAAATAAATCTCGGTCAAAAAGATTTTAGATCTGGAGTAACTGCATGTATTAACAAAGATAATGTAATTTTGAATGACAGGAGGGAAGTTCTTCACTGATGGAATGAGTATTTTGATGATTTTCTGAACGGTAACACACAGCATAAAGATTTGGTCAATCCAATTCTGTTTTAAACAATGAGATTGTCCCACAACCATCCTTAATGGAAGTTAAAGAAGGGATTGACAAACCTAAAAACAACAAATCACCAGGCCCTGAATCCATTCCCCCAGAACTCATAAAAAATGCAGCACATCAAAATGTTGAGGAAATTCACCATCTTATCGATTTCATTTGGGACCATGGAGTTTTACATGAAAAATGGAAATTGAGCACCATATGCCTCATACATAAAAAGGGAGACATCTTGGAGTTCTCAAATTATAGAGGTATCAGTATGCTCTGCACCTTCTATAAATCATTTTCCAACATACTTTTCAGCAGATTAGTTGTCTTTACTGACAGCATTATTGGTAATTATCAATGTCGTTTTCGCAGGGGAAGATCAACAACAGAACAGATCTTTAACTTGAGACAAATCATGGAAAAAACAAGGGAATTCGACATTAAAGCCCATTACTTCTTTATAGATTTCAGAATGGCTTATGCATCAGTAAACAGGAAATTACTTTTGGAATCAATGAGAGAATTTAACATACCTGAAAAGCTGATCAAGCTGGTCACTATAACTTTGACAGAAACTACGCTACGTGTTAAAATCCAGAACAACCTGCCAGAACCTATTGTTTTTTGAAATGGCCTCAGGCTGGGAGATGCACTGGCTTGCCTTCTCTTTAACCTTGCCCTTCAAAGGATTGTAAGAGATTCTAACTTAAACACTAGAGGAGCAATATTTAATAAATCTGTGCAGATCTTTGCATTTGCTGATGATATTGTTATTGGCGCACGAATCCCGGAAGCACTTAGACAAGCCTTCCTTTCGTTGGAAGCTGAGGCAAGTAAGATGCATCTTGCCATTAATCAGAATAAAACCAAATATATGCCATGCACCACTTTTAATAATCCATATCTTGAACTAGGAGAGTACTGGTTTGAAATTGTTAACAGTTTCAAATATTTAGGCTCTGTAATGAACACACTAAATAATATAACATCAGAGGTCCGTAACAGAGTTACAACTGCTAATAGATGTTTTTTATGGACTACAAAAATATTTGAAATCTAATTTTATCAGCAGAAAAACCAAAATACTCATTTATAAAAGTTTGATTAGACCCGTTCTCACTTACGCTTCTGAGACATGGGCAATGACCAAGAAAGACAAGGAACTCTTGCTATATTTGAAAGAAAAATTTTGAGAAGCATATTTGGAGGAATAAAGTGTGATAATTATTGGAGAAGAAGAACCAACTTGGAGGTTTACAAATTATTTAAAGAGCCATATATTATTAAATTTATAGCAATACAGAGGATTAAATGGGCAGGACACTTAATGAGACTGGATGACAGTCGAGCCACAAAAAATATTTTCTTGGCTAGGCCAATTGGTACCCGAAAAAGAGGGAGATCAAATCTTAGGTGGTGTGACTGTCTGGAGAAAGATCTGAAAACTTTAAGGGTGATTAATTGGAAAACCTTGGAATGGAATTCTAAGGAAGACCAGGGCCCACTCGGGGCTGTCACGCCAGTGAAGAAGAAGAATAATGACTCTAATGTTGCAAACTTTATAGATGTAAATTTAGATTTACAAAATTGTAATATGGCTATAAACTTGTATGAAAAAAGACAAGATTTCAAATTAAATACATTAAAAATTCAACACTTTAACATTTGTTTGCATATATAAGTTTTTAGAAATATAGTAACAAACCAGGTTCATAGAATCAATAAAATTTGCGATGAGAATTATAAATTAGAACATTTTATGGAATTATTGAGTACACGACTGATAATGCATATCATCCCAAACTCATTATTAAAATTATCAACTCAGTGTATCAACTTCCACTCGATAACATCCAAGACAACTTTCCCAATTATGGTGGCTAATAATATAAAAAAATATTATAATTATTTATTAATTATATAATTAAATAAAAATGAATAATAATAAAATAAACTAAAATAATTATAAAATTAATAAAATCGGAAAATGCGATACATTAACATAATTGCTTTGAATTTTATTTTCGCTAAACAATTGGAACTTTAGCCCGTTTGATACCACGATTTGAGCGCCCTTAAAATGCTGTATAGTGGCATTCTCGTTTATCCATTTCTTCTATGGATCACTTGTTTAGTAAGAATTTTCATCTATGTTTCATGTTCATATTATGTTTTACTTATATGGGTAGTTGCCCTGTCTCCTGCTTTGACTCACTAACCAGGTCTGGGAGGATCGCTGTGAACGTCTGTTCCACCTCCTAGTCTGTATTTCGTCATGTTCATTCCGGTGTTTCTCGATATTTACGGTTGATCGGATCTACACGTGGTGAAAGAAGAAGGGTTCCTGCCTCACGGTAATACTAGATTTCCTAATTTTTCTCATCTTCGATTTTTCATCTTTTGGTGCCTGTAGTCTGAGTTTGGGCATTTATAATAATGTACTACTGAACAATCAGAAACAGGCATTTGTTTGGGTTAATTAGAATTAAATACTCATACCTGATCATGAATTTAATTCTGGTTAATCTTTGAATTTGAGCCGGTGCTGTTTTTTCCTATTATTGGCATTATGGTCGTGGTTTTGCGTCTATGCTGATGTTAATATTTCACGATTACTTGAATTGATTATTTTTATTATTACATTTTCTAATATATATATATATATATATATATATATATATACACATTTTATAATAAGAATTGAATAAATTTCACAATACATCCCGTCTTCTAGAACATACTCTGAAAATAAATTTTTTTTAACAATTTAGTGCTAACAATTCTCACTGAAGGCCGTGGGCTATAAAACGTTGAATTGTTTAACGCTATTTTACATTGGTTTTCCGTTTCAGAATGTATAGTAGAAGAATGAATGTATATGCCAGTTACAAATAAAACATTTTATTATTTGTTCCCATAGTCAAGCATAGAAAAAAACCATTCGTTGTTCAATAAATACATATAAAGATCCTGAATAATTTATTTGCTAAAGTACTCTCCTTGTGGTGAAATATACGGATAACATAAGAAAGACATAACAAATGAATTGTTAAAACAAATGAATCATGGGAAATTGTATACCTACGTGGACGAATCATGATCTGTTGAATTAGGATGTCGATCACTAAATATAGATGAACCTGAAAAAATCTCGCAACCCCAACTGGGAATCGAACCACGGATATTTGTACTGTTCAGCCCACGTCCTACCGTTGATGCACTGGAATAGAAATATAAGCTCTTGTTGTCGAATTGGACTCTTAATTCACCACCCTCTAATGAAGGATTGATGTGTAACTGACAATCTGTCTGACCACTTCCTGCATTTTCCCCCCTTAGGTTAATCTCTTGCTGCTATTTTTATCCTCTATGTTAGCTTCCTACTTGGCCATTGTTATCCCGATTTGAAATCGGCGCTCAATATATCAGAGTCCACTGAAATAGCACTAGTGTTACTAGAGTTACTTTTAGACTTCCGTCATGGTTGCACGAACCTACAGTATTGATTTGTTCAAGCGTCATTGTAAACATCCTTGCTGCCCCAACAACAAATTAATTACAAATTATATTTAAATTTCTGCGATTTTTAAAATTTTCAGGATAAGGAATACTATCACTTAGAATTTTTTCCAGCAGAGTGTGTATCAATTTTTTATTCCACCAATTTGTTCTTTCTCAGGTCACAAATCTTGCCCTTTTTCAACAAAAGCACAAGCGAATGCTTCTTGTCACAAATTCAAATTTTTATAGCAAAGGCTTACACCAATACTTCCTGTCACAAATTCTATACTTTTCAACAAAGGCACACACGAATGATTTCTGTCACAAATTCTACTTTTACAGCAAAGGCATACACCAATGCCTCTTGTCCAAAATCCTACCCTCTTTTAACAAAGGTAAACACAAATGCTTCCTGTCACAAATTTTATTTTCTTACAGCAAATGCATACACCATTACATCCTGTCACAAAACCTATACGTATGCACCAATACCTCCTGTCACAAGTTATATTCTTTTTCAACAAAGATATATAGCAAACCTTGCTATCTAAATTTATTTCTGTCACCAATCCTTTCTATATCCAGCAATGACCTGTAAAAATTCTTCTCATCATCTAATTCCTTTACAGAAAAGGTAACCACAAATTCCTTGGTTTGGAAAATTTTATTTACTGACAAAAAACTGATACTTCCTAATCTGATATTTGTAATACAGAAATCTGAAATTTCTACACGTCAGAAAGTCAGAAATAAAATTAATGAATCAACTATTATTTCATGACAAAAAAATAAAATTTTTGTCGTCTTTAGAATATTTAAATTGGCATTAAAAATAAAATGTATATTTCATTATAATATATAACACCGATGTATCATTTGAGTACTAGATTATACATAATTCAAATTTGGTGTAACGTCATCTATAATGTTGAGTAATTGAACTTAATGTATGAAACCTATTAATGGTAATTACATGTTTCATTATCCATTTAGATAAATGCGTGTATACTTAAGATGACATAAATTTTGTTGGGTAACTACCATTAGTTAAAAGCTCTTTAAGAGAATTGTCCTTTATAGTTTAATACAATTCAATGTTTGCTCTTTAATTTTCTTATATATTTTTTAAATAATTTTGAAAAACGTATTTAAAGGAAGTTATGTATATTTTTCGTATATAGAAACATTTGAAATGGGTTTATAAAAAATGTTTTTTGGATGTTTTCTTTACCTATATTAGAATCAAAATCTGAGTTTTTCAAAACCTTTGAATTCGAAACCTCCCTTATATTCCCATACATCATAGTAATATATAGAGAAAGCATAGAAATACAATTGGAATTCGAATTTCTATCATATGAAGACACACATTTTAACGCGAAATATATATGTGTGTGTGTCTGTCAGTGTGTCTGTATGTAAATGTCAGTCGGCGTGTCTGTATGCCAAAACTTTTGAATTCGAAACCTCCTTTATATTCCCATACAGCATGGTAATATATAGAGAAAGCATATAAATACAATTGGATCTCGAATTTCTAGCATATGGAACCACAAATTTTAACGTGAATTATATATGCGTGTGTGTCTGTCTGTGTTTCTGTATGTAAATGTCAGTCGGCGTGTCTGTATGTGGTTGTGTGCCAGTCGTCTGTATGCATGCGTGCGATGTATGTATCCAATCCAGTTCAAAATATGTTCGACGAAACATTGCAAAGAGTCTTGCTGACCCATTCGGGAATCGAACCCTGGATATCCGAAATAGCCAGCTGACGTTCTACCGTTGAGCTACCGGGACGAAGTTCTTATCATCGAAGTGAAAGAAATTATATATTTTTTTATCATGGCAGTATAGGAGAAAATCTGACATCATGCATAAAATAGATTATTTATGGTTCACTGATAATGAGACTTAATATTTTATATCAATGTTGCCAAATAGCGCAATACAATTTTTATTGTTCGTGATGTTATTAGCTCCCTTGAGGGGGGAGGGGTAAGTTATGTATGTTATCAAGTATGATATCAAACAAACTAGTTTTTCAAGACCTTTAAAGTGAAATGTAGCGCGCTATAGTTGTAATAAATTGGACTCACGATGCCAAATTTTCCATTTTTCTTTTAAAATTTAAAAAAAAAAAAGAATTTTTGCATTAGGGAGCCCAGTTAAGCCACACACCAGCTACTTTCTAATTGAATCTGCTTACACCTTAAATTTGGTTCTATATCATGCGTGATAAAAATTAATTTCTACTCTTCTATGAGCTACAGTTATGTAGGGAAGGGCACTGAAATATTAATTTTATATCATAATTTAATAAATATCGACATAGCACAGTTATAGACGCAGATAGAAATAATATAAAAGCATATTGCTATGGTTTCAATAGTGTATCCATTATAGCAAAATCGCACTTAACATCAAAATACTAAAACTAAAACACATCTATTCTTTTCTAAGATCAAATATTATCATGACGAATTACATTTCAGCTTCTGATTTCGTAACAGCATTTCCACATTTCCCTTAAAGTGGAGATAAAACCATAGGGCATCGAATGCCATGTCATACCCACTTTAATTACGATAGGTTATCAGTTTTAATGAAACATAATTGAACTCAATTGCAACGATTCGTTTATAATTATAATGACGCGTTTCATGGAATGTTCTTAGAATGTTTGTCAGAACTTGACTATAATGGGTATTGATACACACGCCCCATTAGTTGGAGAACATGGAATGGATATCGAAAGACCCAATTTATAATATTTTGGAAATTGCCGTAATTAGAAAATAAATTGCATTACAAAATATGTTGCACAAGACGTACAGATTAATAAAATGTCAGAAATGACTTTTCTTTAAAATGCGATCGATGTTTGTTCGTTCAATTGTCATTTGTTTGTTCCTGTGGACCAAATGGACACATTTCTACAAATGTTTGAAATAAGCAATTTCCATTATTCGATTGGACATAATCTCTAAATGTGACACCAATATGTTTAATACAACCATTATTTTTATGTGTTATGATATGAATGCATTTTATTGAAATTTATTTACGTATTTTACGTATTAGTGTTGATTTTTATTTGTTGCATACGTAGTATCTTATTTTAGACATTGATAATTTCCGCTAACCATTTCGCAGAAAAGGTCAGGTACTTTTTACTCGAATCGTACCGAAATATAATCAGCACCAGTATTAGCCACAAGTGACAAATCTGCTAAATTTTGTGAAGTTATTTAGCTAGAGTGGATACATAAGATTTTTGTGGGCCATTTCTCAAAAATTGTCAGGTTATTTTATCCCGAATCGTGTTAAAATCCTATTAGCACCAGGATAACGCACATATGACTGACATATAAAATTTTATGAAAGCTAGACAATTAGTGTTTGAGTTAGAGTTCATACACACGTTGATCAGATCGACACACACACATTCACACACCCACACACACATTGACTCTCACATACAGACACAGATTGATGCAGACACCGACACATCTCATTCGTCGAAATCCCAAGTTGTGATTTTCAGCATGATTCCAATACTTTCCCTATACATTACCATGCATTATAGAGAAAGTAATAAAATCATATTGCCATATTTCCATCAGCATATCCCATTATAATACAACCGCACTTAATATCTAAATATTTAAAACTGAAACAAATTTATTCTTTTCTGAGATTAAATGTTATCACGACGAATTAAATTTCAACTTCTGACGTTGTAACAACATTTTCACATTTCCCTTAAAGTTGAGATAAAGCGATGTACCAAAGTGCAATGTTTAATTATGATAGGGTATCAGTTTTAATGAAACATAATTGAACTCAAATGCACCGATTTGTTTATAATTATAATGGCGAGTTTCATCAAATGTTCTTAGAAATGCTCGTCATAATTTGACTCTAATGCGTCTTGATGCACATGCCCCATTAGTTGAGGAACACGGAATAGATATAGAAAGGCTCGATTTATTAATATATTGGAAAGTTGCCGTAATTAGGAAATAAATTGCATTATAAAATGTGTTGTACAAAAAGGCACATTTAATTAAATGTCACAGATGCATTTTATTTAAAATAAACGATAGATGTTTGTTCGTTCGTTTGCCATTTGCTTGCTTATTTGGACAAAATGAGTTTTCTAAAAATGCTTTCTGATAAAAAGTTATTCTACTAAAAATGTTTGAAATAAGCACTTTCAATTATTCGATTGGACATAATCTCTGGATTTGACGCCAATATGTTTAATATAACCATTATTGGATTTTTATGTGTCATGATATGTGTGCATTTTATTGAAATACACTTTTGTGTTTAAGTTAATTTTCATTTATTGTACATAACAACACTTATTGCGAATATTAAATCAGATCTGAGTACTTCAGATTCTGAAAACACCACGAAATGTCTCCGGCGTTTAAACTGATTTATATCAAGGAATTAATTATATTTGTAAATTTAAGTTTTCAGATGGCGTAGGATTCTGCTACATGAAAGCACGTACTAAGGTATTTTCAAGCTACGCATGCGTAATACTTCCTGAATTAGCGTATAAAGTTGCATTTTCTCCCTAATTTATCCGCCTAAGATTGTATTTCAATCTCACATGATAAGCAGACAAATGAAAAATATTTCATTTACAATTTTAAGTTGATTTTGGAACACCTCACATCGGGAAATCAAAATTAAAATAGAGCGAAGTTCTACATTTCAAACAAAAATAAAAAAATTTCAGTAATGTATTTGGTTTATATGACTCCGGCGATTGCAGTGCAAACCTCTAAAACACACAGAGAATTCTCGAAAAGAAAATAATAACTTGCTACTGCCGTTTAGAACAGAACATAAAAATCATTTCGTGATGTCACGACTTCCGACAATGTAACGTCTTGATGAAACCCTTAGCGCTTTACATGCCCTAGAGTTGTAACGTCAAGGAGCCGTGTACTTATTTTCTTCTTGAGAATTAAACGAACAATAACAGCAACAAAAATAAAAATAAATCCTCCGCGTTTAAGGTAAATAAGTGTGTAGTCGCGCCCACCAAATATTTTTTTTTCAGGAAAATAAACTCAGAGCACTAACTAGATATGTAAATTTTGGTCAAAAATTATGCCTTGATATAATAACTGCTCTGTCTCGATTATCTTGATGAAGAAGGCTATTTTTGTGCGTTCGGAGGCGGCAGATACATTTAATCAGCTATCTTATGCTGTTACTAACAAATTATCTAAATTTTCAAGGCCAGCAATTATGTTTTAAAATGTCATCCATTCTGTTATATTCTATCATTGTTAAATTTTCTCATATGAAAATCATCGCGATAATGAATATATGTTCGCTTTTTAATTGTTTAAGCATTTTTTCGTTTCTTTCGTACATACTATTAATGGAAATGCGTCACTTCAATTGTGAAAACATAGTCTGTAGATAATGAGCCATTTGCTTAAGACCAGTTTAGATTTAAATAAATAATATTATTTTTGTGCTGGAGCTTCCTATTTTTTTTTCTCATTATATTTATTTTAAATGCATATTTTTAATTTAAGGTAATCTTGATAAATTTGACATTTCCAAAATACAATATCATAATTTAATTAATTTCTGAATTGGATAGTTATTTTTTAAATACGTGCAAAAAATTGTATATCCACTCATTCCACTTTGAATTTTTTTTTTACTCAGTGACACTCTTTATAGTATAACCTGTTTTATCATTTTATTTTGCATTTTCCACATTCTTAAAAAAATATTAACTTTGAGTTATAAAGCAATCATAAATTAAATAAACCTATTTTTATATACTGTTTTAATATATTATTGAGCACGTTTTGCAATTAATTTCCATTTTTTTAAAAATTTCTTGTAGATAATTTTCATTTTCAGAAAATTCATTTGCAGAATCTAGAAACATGACAATTTTTTAAAAAGTGCCCTTCACAATTTTTTCTTATATGCATTTATTATCTTTCCATTTCATTATGTATTACATTTCTTTTATGGGAGAAACGATATTCAGTTTCTATGAGAAACTTATGTTTAAATTTTATTCACACATAAAAAAAATGTTTTAGATAATTATTTGAGAAAAAGTATACAAATTCAAACTTTTTTTGAGATTTAATATGAGCGTTTTGAAATACTTTCAATAAATACGATTAAGAAATATACCTTACTTGAATAAGTATATTAGTTGTTTAATTTCGGGACTTAAATATTACATTGTAGCTTAAATATTAGACTGCTACATGAAACAACATTTGCTTCACCACAATATTTAATAAATCGTTATGTTTTTCATATCCTTCGTGACCTTCCCAACTGGAAATACTCTGCTTTATCCAAATAGTAAATACACGTCCATTACAACTCAATTTACAAAAAAAAAAAACTAATGTGGGCAACACATGACTTTCCTTATATAATGCAATGAATTTATTACTTTTACAGTAAAACAAATATATTGTTCTTATAGTAGATACTTATATTCTTTCCAAGATATTGAATTTTCGACAATTAGTCGTCATTTTCATTGGTTTAGCGTCATTTTTATCCAATTGGCGAGATTTTCGCTAATTTGGCAACATTTCAAAAAGTCGTCAAGTTGGCGACATTCCGCCAAATTCGTCACCAAAATCTCGCCAAGCGTTATGGGCGAGAAATAAGTTATTCTTATAGTAGATAAATGACTATTGACGTAAAAATACAAAAATATTACTCAAAGTATCTTTTCTCGTGAATGGAACGAGCTAGATTTCACCAAATTTATCGTATGATATTACATATGAAAAGTGAACATGTTTCTCAACAGTTAATATTTATTTTTAATTTATGGGATTTTTTGATAAATTTATTTGAAAAATGCGCAATATCTCGAGAACGATTCGTGCTAGCGTTTCGTTTATGTCAATCGTTTTCTAAGGAAAAATTACATAGGAAATGTCTAATTGCGTAACTTTATTATAGTTTTTGATTTTATGATTTTTTTTTAAATTTCACTCGAAAATTTAGGAGAGTTCTGACCATTCGATTTCGTTTAAAAGCAATAGGTTTCCAGTATTCACGGATTGTGATTTTTGTAGCAAATTTCATTCATATCGCTCCATTCGTTTGAGAGACATCGTCTCCACACACTCACTGACACGCGCACACACACACACACAGAGACATCACCTCAAAAACGCTTGATTCGTAATCAGGGATGCTTGAAACGTGCTCTCCCGTCGAAAACTCCAATTCGGACTTTCGACCCCGTCATAATACGTTGCTAATACATTATGTATATAACAAAAGTAAAAAAAAAACTCATAGAGTTAGCTCTAAAATAAATTCTAATTGTTATTATCGTAGAAGCGTGATTCTTTCAGGGAATACTTATAATACTGTTACGATCTTATATTTTTAAATTTAAATATCTATCTGTAAATCTCGTAATTTTAAATTTCTGAATTTTAAATCCCACTATCCAACGGCCACCCATCTGGGGTTCCTGATTTCGCGAACCAGAGGCTTACTACGATGTTAATTTCCAATAAAATTCGTGCCGCAATTTCCCCATGTGTTTTATGGTGTTTTTAGCGAGCACAAAAGAAATTTGAGCCTATAAAATAACTACAAAACGTATTCAAAACTTAAAACATTAACGGCAAGATGCACCTATTGGGGTCCTCAATTTCCTATGTTCCGAATTTCATAGCTGCACGATGCTTATATTTCTTGCTACAGATAGCACACACACATACAGACACATTTTTTTATTATGAAAGATGTGTGTCTCGATGTAATGCTTAAAAAAAGGTATCGAATTATATCTCGGAAAATATATTTATTATATAAACTTCTGGTATGAACCATCGTAAAGGATTTTATGTTCAGCCGTCGATCTCGCGGAGAAGCTATTTGGTACTTACTGAAGCGCATGCGACAGCTAGTGATCGTAAAGAAGCCCAATTGCAGATTTGATACCCTATGGCTTTTTTTCTGTGGTCGCCACATAATAGGCGTTGTACCTACAGTTATACCAACCATGCTTCAAGTATCATGGAATGACGTTGATTATCGTCTGCATTACTGTAGTGCCACCAAGGATGCCGACATTGAAATTCATTATGACAATTATAGTGCAAAAAAAAAATTTTGGCTGTTTTCTGTTATAATTTTATAATACATAAATGTATATAAGAATATTTTCCAAAATATAATTTCATTATTTGGGATAACTTTTATCCCCCTATACTCTATATAATGTAATGTAAAACAGAATACACATAAATTTATTTGCTAGACATCTAAAATTTTATGAGTAAAAAATGATTGATTACAGCATTCTAATCGAATTTTCATTAAAGTCCAACTGAAACCAAAGGGAGGGGGGTGCAGAAATGCTCTGCCACACTCTGTTTCATTTATGTAAGTCTTGATGAGACATAATTGGAGTCCAATGATTTGCTCTCGGAGCTAATTGTTTGCTTCATCGAATATCTTCAAAAATGCTTGTTAGTTGTTGGAAAGTGCTATGCAGTTTGATTCCCTTCCTTCATTAGATAAAACGTGAGAATCCATAAAGACATTTAAATATATTTTGTGATATGATTATGATAACTTGAAACAAAATTTATTACATAATTATGTATAAGATATTTACATTTGTTAAACATTATAATATGGAAATATAGGAGTCTAGAAAAGTATGCGCAAGAAATAATTACTAATATTACCTTTAAATTCGCATAAACTTTGGATGAACTACTTTAAGTATTCCCTAACTTGTTAGAAAAAATCTCGGGAGAAGCAAAAGCTGACTTTTTACAGAGTCGAATTAATCTGTTTCTCTGTTTACTACAGTATTTCCGTTTTAATATCGTTTATTCGGTTTATGTATCAAGAAAAATAGCATATTGTTGTGACTCGTCACAACACGTTATTATTTTTACTATTCAAAATTAACATTTTTTTTTATAATTCATTAAATATTTTTATTTTACTTTAAATTTATTATTCAAAATTATCTTATTCAAAATTGCTAAGCGGGAGAAATTGTGCTGACTCGCTTTTCTCTCAAAGTTTCCTGGCGAGTGTAGGTTGTGTTAAAAGAAAGGGATCCCTTCGGGGACATCTTTTCGCCATTTTTTTTCTTAATATACCATGTGACAACTGAGTATTTTTTTAGTTTGTGCACGTCTCCAAGCATCAAGTCATTTTGTGTAATTCTTAAATCAACTGTAATATTTACAAATAATAAATTTCAGTATGTCGAAGTTTGTACAAAAGACATCGTATTCTCTCAATGCTGTACCCAATAACTCTGGTATTTTTGATTCAGAAAAGAATAAATTGCTAAGCGGGAGAAATTTTGAAATTTCAACTTTTTCTTTTTGTAAAGTTGAGAAGGTAGAATCAAGGCATGAAGAGGAACAAATCATATTTTAGCGCTTTTCTATGATTGAGAAAATGCTGTGGTTATTATCTTTTCTAAATGTGTCCAGTGCAGAAGTGGAAGAGATGGTTAAAATGTGTATGGCCTGCAATAGGCTACAAGGCAGATTTTATTTATGTTCATTCCTTGAAATTTTGCTCAGAAAGGAAATTTTCAACAGCTGGTGATTTGCTCATCAACATTTTTTTAAAGCTTTATAATCTTCATATATGTCCAATTCAAAAGAAAATGCTGTGTTTAAAGTATATATATATAATTTTGACTTTAAATGCATATACAAAATAAAATAAAGAACCTTAAAAAAACTATTTTAAAATTTAATGACTGATTAATTAGTTGTGACTAATAGTTACAAGATGAATAATAATTCTGTTTGCAACATTGATAAAAAAATTAGATTGAATTAGATCAAGTTACAGGTAAGGAATTTTAGGCGCTCACATACAAATGGTTATTTTTTATATTCTAATTACACAACGCATTGTCATTTATATTCTAAATTCTATTCCCCCTGGAAGGTCCCATTTTCATTAAAAATTAACTATTAATTTAATTAAGTTCCTTTTTTTATTGTATGTGAGTGACCGACCTAACTAGATGTGTGATGGGGATTGTAAATTAATTTTTATATTTCTTATAATTTTTATATTTCTCTTTACAGTCCTTATCACAACACATATTTAATGAATAATTTTACATCAAGCTCTTGCCGATTAGCATCAGTTTGCTGCAACTGGATTTCAGGCTTTTTATCGCGTTTACCATCAAGCACTGCACTGGTGGAAACATGTTAACGGTTGTAGTTTTGCATACTTTTGTGACGTTCGATGAAATCAGACATGCAATGATGTTTACATGATCATTCACTGTAAGACATTCTGAAACCGTTGCTTATAATTTTTCAGCTACTTTGTTGATCATTTCGTCAATGTATCGGAATAGCCGCAATTACAAGGCTTTGATGAAAATCCCAGCTTCATTTCTGAAATATTCAGTTAATTATCATATTCAGCTAATTATCGTTATTTTTGTATTTTTATATGTATATTATTATAAACATCGGGAACCTTACTCCCCATTGCGGACAGCTGATCCCCTTGAAACTTTCAGTAACATGCTTGCAAATATTTTACAGTACATTACTATATGCTAATCCCTAACTACAAAATACTATAGCCACCAAGTTTACAGTCAAAGAATGTCTTCCATCGTTGAGTTCTGTGAATGATAAAAAGGAACAATTGTCTGCAACTGCATCGAGTTTGCAATTTGAGTTTATTTCACTTTACATCTAGGATACCCACTTGACAGAGTTTTAAATGACACTAACATTCCGAAATTAAAGAACAGGTCTTCAAAGTTAAAAAGCTGTTTAATTTTTGATTATCTTTAAAGAGTTCGAACGTTATTAAGAATAAAATCTGAAATATAATATATTAAGCAACTTTTTGAGTCCAAGTCAATCGTTCTTATAATTAAAATGTAACATTACATTCATGTTTTACATAATTTAATAGAAACTTATTACTGATTGGTATTAAAAAGTAAATCCATTACCATAGTGGCATTTTGTCAATTTCATGTATAATGAGTGTATGAAGACATAAATGTGTAAATAGTTTATGCCGAATAAATTATATACAGCATAAATCTTACGGAATACTACACTGCTTCAATATTGTATTAACGCAAGTTTTGACGAGTTCAGAACATCTCTAAAGAGGAATATGCTGAACTCCACCCAGATTAAATTGAATTACATATTTTAAAATATATAACATAGCATTTTAAATACTATCCAATAAGGGTCACTGAAGTGGCCCTACTCCTCCAGAAAATTCTGGATATCAAAAGGAATTCAAGTTAATAAATAAAAATGGCACACATTTCGTTGTTCTGTTAATATGGGAATTATAATATGTAAAACAATATTTAATTTCCAATCAGTGTATACTACCTTATTACTTTCCTCATACACATAGTATAATGTATAAGGAAAATATTGTGACGGGGTCGAAAATTTGAATTAGAATTTTCGACTGGAGAGAACGTTTCAAGCATCCCTGATCACGAATCGAACATTTCAAGGTGATGTGTGTGTGTGTGCGTGTGTGTGTGTATGCGTGTGTGTGTGTGTATGCGGAGACGATATCTCACGAAACAATGGAGCGATTCGTATCAGTCCTCCAATAGGTCCTCCAAAAACACCTATTGCAATTAACAGCTTGGCGATATAGAAATTTTCTAACTATTGTCTATCAGTATTTCTTTCCTTGTATACATAATGTATAAGGAAAGTATTGTGACGGGATCGAAAATTCAAATTCGAGTTTTCGACTGGAGACAAAGCTTTAAGCATCATTGATCACGAATCCATTTTTGAGTTGCTGTATGTGTGTGCGTGTGAAAGTAAGTGTGTGTGTGTGTCAGTGAGTCTGTGGAGACGATATCTCACGAACGAATTAAGCGATTTGAATGAAATTTGGTACAAAAAATACAATCCGTGAACACTGAAAGTCTATTGTTTTCAAACATAATAGAATGTTCATAACCTCCGCCCCCTCCCATAAATTTTCGAGTGAAATTTTGAAAAAAATCATTAAAAAATCAAAACCTTTAATGAAGTTACGCAAATAGACATTTCTTACGTAATTTTGCCTTAGAAAACGATTGTCATAAACTTTGCACGCTAGCATGAACCGTTCTCGAGATATTACACATTTTTCAATTAAATCTTTCAAAAATTCCCATAAATTGAAAAATAAATATTAACTGTTTAGAAATATGATCACTTTTCATATGTAATGTCATGGATAAATTTGGTAACATAATTCTTGTGGATCTAGCATTTTCCATTAATGAAAAAGTTACTTTGAGTAATATTTTTGTATTTGAACGCCAATAGTCATTTATCTGCTGTAAGAATAACTTATGTCTTCGTCCATAACACTTGTTGAGATTTTGGCGACGAATTTGGCTTTTTTAAATCTCGCCAAATGGATAAAAATCTCGCCAAATGGATAAAAATGACGACTATTTGAAGAAAATTCAATATCTTGGAAAGAATATAAGTATAAACTATAAGAGTAACTTACTTTTTTTTACTGTAAATGTAGTAAATGCATTGCATTATATAAGGAAAATCATGTGCTGCCCACATAAGGTATATTTTCTAATGTTTTCGTACATTTTAAACTAAAAACTGCCATTATAATAAAACAAATTTTCAATAGTGTGATCAGAAGAATAGCTAGTCGAAGCACAACTATGTTACTTTGGTTAAACATGGAGTTAAAAACTTCACAAACAATTGAATTGTAAAATATAAAATACTAGCAGCTATTACCCGGCATTGCGCGAGATTTATTATGCAAAACTCTGATAAAAATTACATCGGAACATATATGGTCATGAATCTTAAACATTGTTTTTTCACTGTGAAAGAGGTAAATTCATTGCATTATGTAAGAAAAAAAGGGATTACATTGGCCACTCTTTGGCCAATTAGATCCATTGGATTATACATACATACTTTTCTTCTTTATATATATAGATAGATAGATATTTTTATATTCATTTATTTATTATTCAAATTAATAAAATTTGTTAAGTGAGCCTGTGACAAATAAACCGTGGTGAATAAACCGTAGAGTTTCCATTTAAATTCATATTTAAAATCTGCGATTTTCAAAAGTGACTAACTAATACGTTCAATGAACTCCTACAAAACTCAGAGATTTAATTGACCTTCACTTTTTAAACCAACGATTTCCAACCTTTTTCGTTGGGAATCATGGAGTTAGAGAGTAGAATTCCTAGGGAAAAGTTCCGTTTTCCATTCATTTCTCGATAACTCCTTGTCTTAGAAACTCGAAACTTGGACTAAATTTATGGGGGGGGGGGCTATTTCAAAGCTCCCCAGCAAATTTCATTAAATTCGGTGAAGTTGTTCTCTAAGTAAGATGTTAAGACAAACGAAAGTTTCGTATTTCATTAATATCGCGACAACCCCTGGTGTCAGAAACTCGAAACATGGACTAAATTTTAAGTGGAGTTATTTCAAGTCTGCCCACCAAATTTTATCAAATTCGTTTCAGCCGATCTCCCGTAATGATGGATCGTACATATATACTTTTCTTCTTTATATATATAGATTCGCTGGCTATAAATATAAATTAAAACATCTCATGAGCAGTTGTTTAGGATACCAATAGAGCCAATTTAGAAAGTTTAAAGTATAGATTTCTGAACATGGGTATACAATAATGCTTTGTGTGTAACCGTTTTCACGTTATAGCTAGAAGATTGTTGTAACAAAAAATTCGGTGATCTATAATTCGAACAACATTTAAAATGTTTTTCAGATACAAACTTTTTTTCTTTGAATACAGGTCAAGTTCCATGTATATGCAAAGTTTCAAATTTCTAATTTCAGCACTTTGGGACAGACAATTCATCATTTTTTCAGTCAATGAATCCCATTCAGCTATACATGCATGATATCCACTATTACAACAGCGTTATACGTTTTGTCTCTGCTCAAATAAAACGTTATCTGCTTTTGCAGATAACATCATTTTCATAAAATCCAATATATAATCGAAGGGCACTGATCTGCCATGTCACGCTTAGTTTAATTACGATAGGGTATCAGTCTTAATGAAACATAATTGAACTGAAATGCAACGATTCGTTCTTAATGATAATGGCTTGTTTCATCGAATATTCCCAGAAATGCTTGTTAGCTTG